>QUSF01000008.1:22735953-22824180 GCA_003676055.1 Chloebia gouldiae | reverse complement strand
CCAGAGTATCACAAATATTAGTGAAAGCAGAACTCAAAATTACTTAGGAGAATCCAGAGTATCACAAATATTAGTGAAAGCAGAACTCAAAATTACTTAGAAGAATCCAGAGTATCACAACTATTATTTAAATGTCTCTGCTGTAACTCCTGGTTTATAGAAGGACCAACTTTGAAACTGCTTTTAAAGACAGGTCATGTTGCTCCGAGTGCAGTAGAGTTTTGATAACATAACGAACACTAGCTCAGGAATCCTGCTGCTCTTAGTTTGCATATCTTATCTTACAGATACAAGTTTTTATCCCACACCCTACCCTTAAACCTTTGATGGCATCTTGGGATTTTTATGTTAGAAGTATTCAGATGTTCAGAATAAATTCTTCACGGAAAGGATGATAAGACACTGGTACATGTTTAATCCCTGGAAGTTTTCAAATCCAGACTGGGTGGGGCTTTGAGCCACCTGGTCTGTGGCAGAGAGGTTGGAAGTAGATGGTCTTTAAGGTCCCTACCAACCCAAACAATTCCAAGATTACCAAGGTCATGGAGTGGAGAAGCAAGGTGTGTAGGAAATGGAAACTGGGAAGTGTGGGGAGTTAATCCATGACCTTTCATGTTAGAGCAGTTCACAGGATTATTTACTGTATATTTTTACTTGCTTGTGTAGCTCTTCCCCCATGCACCACTTATTTTTCAATCATTTAAAAGAAGCTCAGAGCTTACAGTTGATGTCATTATTTCCCCCTCTTTTACACTTCCATTCCTCTCAATTTTCTCACTTCTGAAATCAAGGAAGAGAAAAAAATCCCCAATCCTGCAGAAGGTGCCATCTAGCCACTGCTAATGCCAAAGGCTGCCAGTGCAGGAGGTGACCCTGTGTGCGTGCAGGCAGTGAGCCCGTGTGTGCTTGTGCACACAGATGTACACACAGAGGTTGTACTAAATCTGCTGTGAAAGTCAAGCTTTTTATCACCTCTAGCTTTTTTTCACAGATTGTTCTCTCACCCACAGCCAGCTGCACAGAGCATAGGCTGTGTACTGAAGCCAGTTTGCAGGAGCAGTTTGATGGTCCAATATCTATTAAAAAAAAAGAAAAAAGAAACCAAACCAGCATTATATGCCATCATCAGCAGAGAAGGTGACAAAAATTAATCTCACATGTTGCTTATGCACATCCTACTTATACTGCCACATCCTTCTCACAGGTGTTAATTGCTGCACCCACTTGTAACAGTGCTCAGGGATTTACACCCTGACCTGCAAAGGAGAGACTTAATTCCATGTCCCTCCTCAACCCAAGGATGTCCAAATCCATCTCTCTTCCCAGCTACCTTAATGACCCCCATATTTTCTTGCAGGTGGGAGCTGAGAGACCCAGGCCATGTGTTGGAGAGGAGCAGATGTTCTGCAGGTGGCTTTGTGTCTGGTGTGGAGGTGATGAGCTTTCCTGTGCCGTGCCTCTGATCTGTGTTGGCACTATGGGTGTGCAGCCAGTGCTGGGCAAGGGTTGTGGTGTTTGTTCACCCAACAGCCCAGAATCCACTTGTAGGTCCCAAGACTGCTCTCTGTGGGATGGTGTCTTCTCACTGCAGCAAGGGTGGGATTTGAGAGTCACAGAAGCTTGTGACCATTCAGCCTTGGGCTGAAGGTGTTTCTCAGGTAAGCACATCTTACTCAGTGCTCAGCTCATGGGTAAAACTTTTCACAGGGGTTTAAGGCACTGGCATCCACAGGTGATTGAGGGGAGCCAAGCAGGACCTGTCTGCAGGCAGAAATGAAGCTCAAGGCAGAGAAGGGCCTTGGTTTGCCCACAAGGCCAGCTGTCCTCTTCCTCAGAAATGCCATGTTTTACCTGTGCCATCAATACCAACACAACAGCTATAGGGACCAGTTTTTTCCTGAGCTCACCTAGCAACTGGGACATTCTGCCAGGCTGAGAGCAGGCTGCTGCCTTTGGCTCTTCTTGCTGCTCCCCAGCACCTTGCTTGAATATCTGCTCTCACACCTGTTGAAAAGTCAGGTGTTGCAGTGCTGAGGGTGTTGACATCAGATACTGTTCTTTGTAGAAGGGGGTGGTAACCACAGCCTCTTTCAATCTTAACACAAAGTCGATTTTTGGCTTTTGAGAACCCTCAACACCTCTTGTGAGTCATGGTGACGTCTTTTATAGGCATGGGGTGAATGAGACTGGCTGAAATCACATTATGTGGGTGGGAAGAAAACTATTATTCAAACCAAGAGTCAGAGACCAAGAGCCCTTGTTCCTGAATCCAGTGCCTGGGAGATCCAGCAGTATCATACATGGCCAGACCTCTGAAATTTATCACCTGGAGATGTGAGCAGGCTGGACAGGTGTTGTAGACAGGTAGACTTAAAATACCATGTGTTGTAAGTAGGGCATAAGTTATAGGTTATATATTTCCCCCAATTTTCCCCCCAGCTTTCACTAAGGGGAACTGGGCATTTTACCTCATTCACCTGTTGCAACTTGGTGTTGAAAATTACTCATACCAGAGCAAAGTGGGTATAAAATCAACTGAGCCATCCATTGTGGGAGATCTTTATGCCACTGTGGACTCTGAGGACTCAGATTCCTTAAGGCTAGGATTTGGTTTTCTTTGTGTGCTTTCATTCCCATTTAAGGTGGTCACTGCATGGCAAACACACAGGTCTGAAGTCACTTTTACTGTTTGGAATAGTTTGCAGTACTCTTTCCAAACCCCAGAGACTCTCTGGTGTGAGGTACCTGTAATTCTGGTTTTCTCTCTGCAGCCTTTTAATCTCTGGCTTGGCTTGAGTGCCATTACCTAAAAATTAGAATTTGTGTAAGGCAATGGCCCCATTCCAGACACAAGGCAGACTTGGCTCAGAGGGTCAAATAGCACTGCAGGGCTCTAGGCATACCAGCATGCCTGAAACATCCAGGCCTGTGTGGGACCAGGGGCACAACATAACTTGGCCAGGCACCTAAAATATTCAAAGGCCACAAGTGTGTGATCTCATTATCTGAGCAGACAACTCTTGCTGCACTAGTGAGAGATGTTTAGGACCAGAGTATTAATGTTCAGAGCCCATCCTTGCTCCTGGACTTGCAAATCCAGGAGAGAGATGAAAGATGGAGGGAGATGGAAAGAGAGAGAGCTGGAAAAGCCAGGCCTCCTCCTGCTCCTTCTGTTGGGCAATAGTAGGGTTAGACGCTTTTATTGCTCAAAATTAACAGGCAACCATCTGTTATTAAGCAAACAATGGCTGTTTTTGCAGATATGAGCTGTATGTTGTATTAAGAGGCTTTTTCTTGTGCTTCCTTCCTTGAGGATTGCTTTGGAGACCTTGTTCCTGCAGTATGAGAGAGCAATCCTGTGTGTGCTCCCTGCCAGGCTGCAGTGAAACAAATTAGCTTATTTCAACAGTTTGATTTTTTTCCCCCACCAGATACTTTGAAAACCTTCTCCCCATTTCTCCCTCCTTTAAAAACTTCCTCCCCCTCACTAGGCTAGGGCTTTATCTTTACATTTAAGATGTGGCAGAGTTCCTGCGTGCCTCTGCACCCCCCAGAGGAAACTACAGCAGAAACAAAAAGCTACTGGCTAACCAAACACCAAACTCTGAGTTCTTTCCGTATATGTGAACCCAAGTAATACTGAAATATATTCGGTAGTACTGAACCAAAACCTTCAGAGAAAAACACTCATGTCTGCAGCTCCCATTCTAAAGATTTAAGGCCAGCTGCAATCAAGAGAGTTCCCTTGCTCAGCAAAGAAAGAAATGAAACAGGTTAATGCTTCATTAAAAGTCAGCTAATCTGCACTCAAGTGTCCATCTGTACTTAGTAGTCAGATTGTTACCCGCAGCCTTTAGATTTAATAATCAAGGTCATGCAGAGTTTAAACACTGACAGATGAGTTAAAACCATAAATTGACTTTAAAACCCCTAAATGATATCCCTGGATAGCATGGTTCACTACACAAGGAGAAAGTCTTTTGAGCAGTTGCGTTTTCAGCTGCAGCCTGAACCCTGCAGTGCTGAGCCAGCATGGGCAGCAGTTGGAGAAAGGCTGCTATTTACCAGAGCATTACATAGCAGCACTCACAGAAACTAAAACACAAGGAAAACAGCAATTATTTTCCTTTCTTACCACCTGAAGTCCCAGTGAAGCTCCAGAGTGCCAAACAGAAAAATGCAGTGAAGCTGCAGGAGAAGTTCACTGCCATCTCCACCACTCAGAAGAGGAACCCAACAGCCAGAGAAGTAATTGCCCTGCTTCCTGCCAGAGAAGTGCTTCTGGGAGTGCTCTTATTGGCTGGTGGGGAAGAAAAAACCACCCTAAAACCCCCTGAATCGTCACAGCTCTGATGCAGACTTTGTTTCCTGCTGATGACCACATACCTCGAAGCCCAGCCACAAAGCTGTGGCTTGGTGATAGCAGCACCAGTCTTGCATGAGACAGGGACTTTTGCTTTGTGATCCTCAAGGACAGAAGTGTGGACAGATACATGTGATACAGCACTGGAAAGGGGTGTGGGGGTGAGGAGAGTTACAGTCATGTGCTTTAAGGATCATGGAGAAACTTCTTACCTAAGAAATAGGCAATGAACCCTGGGGACGTGGCTCTTGGCTTGCACTTGTGCATCTCTGTGTGGACACATGACAGAGATGATGGGTCCAGTGTCTTGCTTCCCCTAATTTGGAGATGTGCGGTTTGGGTGAGGGAGATGGGGAAGTTTTGGGGGTACCTGCCCAAGTGTGGAACAAAACCTGTAAGGAAAACATTTTGGGTTTGGTGGTAGAGGAGAGCATCACACCCTACATTTATAAAAAGGTGTTAGGACAACAGGAAAGGGTGGCCTTAGAGAAGATCAGTTTTTTCTAGGTGATATCCAGAAAGAAGAGAAACAGGGGGAGAGGGGTATTTTGTCTCTCTGTGGCTTGCAGAGCTTATCAGCTCTGTGGTTGGATTCTCCAGTGTAAGTCCTTGGTTTCCAGAAGATCCTCTCTAGGCAGTGCTGGCCCATGCTGAGAGACTTGAAAGACCAGGGAAAGGGCTTAGTTGCCAGACTTCATGATGCAGCTGAAGTAACCAGCTGAGAGATTCAGGAGAGTGGGAGATGAAGTGTTGTCTCACTGAAGGGCTGAGAGGCGTGGACCTTGCTCTGTGTGTGTGCATATGTTTAAATTATTCTACCTCCTTTTTTTTTTTTTTTCCTGAGCTCTCATGGTAGCCTGACCTGTGACTGTGACACAGGTAGGGACTCCTACAAGTGTCTTCAGCTCCCCCCTTTCTCCTGAAGAGCTGTTCTCAACATTTGCTACCTCACTGACAGGTTCTGGTGAGTAAATTTCTAAGCCTACAGTGAGGTCCTCTAATGTGTAAGAAAGAGGTGGTTGGGACCCTGTACGGCTCCAAAACTTGCTTGCTGAGACACTTAAAAGGACTTAGGGATTTTCATTTACTCTAAGATATAGGCATGAGAGAAATACTAACAGGATATTCTCAAGGGGTCAAAACAACTAAAAACTGGCTCTTTGGAAAATCAGTGAATTTTGGTAAAATGTTTAGAGTACCCTATAGCAGCCTTCAAGTACCTAAAGAGGGCCTAAAAGACAGCTGTGAGAGGGATTTTTGGTATTGTGACAGATCCACAGGAAATTGCTTTAAACTGACTGAAGGCAGTTTTAGGTTAGATATTGGGAAGAAATTCTTTACTGTGAGGGTGGTGAGGCATTGGCACAGGCTGTCCAGGGGCATTGTGAATGCACCATCCCTGGAAGTGTTCAAGGCCAGGTTGGATGGGGCTTTAAGCAACCTGTGCTGGTAGCATGTGTCCCTGGCCATGGCAGGGGGGTCAGAACTGGGTGACCTTTAAAGTCCCTTTCATCCCAAACCATTCTATAATTCTATAACAAAGCCAGACAGCAATTTCCAAAAAAAAGCATGTGACTTCAAGTGACACATTTTTTCCTGTCTTTTTCCTTGCCCCTTCTTTCCTTAAAAATGGCTCATTTACAGCTCTTCCATATCAACTTTTCCTTTTTCTAGTGCCCCTTTTATGATTTTGTTGGGGGAATTTCTCTAGTTCTTTATTCCTAGGAAGTAACAGTGTTCACTAATGAGCAGTAGTATTAATAGTGCTAAGTGATATTATGTAAAAAGAACACAACATGACACCAAAAATTCTACCAATCTCCCCCTCCCAATTAGAACCAAACAGTATCAAACTCCTCTAAGGCCACAATGTACATCTACCTGTTATTTTAACTTGGGAAATTTTGTGCTGTGGAATAAACCAGTGGCTGGAGATTGTGACGGCTGTCCCTTTGCTAAATTTCATTCCAAGCAGGTTGACCCTTTGCTAAATCTCATTCCAATCAGTATCCCATCACTTCCTGGGATACTGCTCTGTGCCCCAAATCCATCTGCAGAAGTGGAGCAGCGTGATGTTTTGTCTGACATCCAACCCCAGAAAATCAGTCAGATACTCTTACCACTGAAATTCCCTGAGGGTCACTGGTAGGAATTTCATCCCCTTTCCCTGGAAAGCATGTGTAGATCTCCTCTACACCAGTCCAGGGCATATGGGGCACTTGGTGGAGTAGATTTCAGTCACTGAATGTCCCAGTGTGTGAGCAGGCATCCTGAACACAGAGAGGATGAATATAAGTAGGCACGGAAACACTCATAGATTATCCCAGGGTAAACAGAGCATTTGCTTCAAGCAAATATCTAGCCCTGACCCAGTCTAAATCAAACTTATCACCTTTCTGCATTAAGATGGATTAAATAGATCTTGAAAGACTTGAATGCATGAAGAACCCTCGTGTTTGTGTTTTTTGGTGTGAGCAAGGGATGTTTATTGCAAGCCTTGGGATAACAACTCTGCTCTCTTTTCTGCAAGGGAATTTGTAGGGTTGGTACATTCTCTCTTTCATTGTTGGCCTGAGTTACAAGAGGTTTTGGCAACAATGCAACTCTGGGGACTCTTTTGATTAAAAAAAAAAAAAAACAACCGAACTTCTATTATTCATAAATCAAGGATATAATTTTATCCTCTTTTGGACTGAAGAAGCAGAAAAGCCACCGTACCTGATATTTGATTTTAATTTGGAACATGAGGTGGACTTCCTCATCATCACCTTTTGCTTCAGTTATTTAGGGCCAGACATTTGTGCCTGCAGCACAACCTAGCAGTTGCTTCCATGCTTCCTGGAACCATGCCAGCAGGATCTGCAAGGGATCCTGTTGCAATTATACTCCTGTAAATGCAATCAGCATCTAGCCCTGCATCCACAATATTTCATCTTCAGTTCTCATTCTCTTTTTGTACTTTGTGGATCAGTGTAAGAAAAACTAATCTCATTAACTTTTGCAGGGAGTTGGAGGATGACTGGAATGTGTTTGTGCATTCCAAGGTTTTAATTAAGATGCATTTACCACTGTCGATAGTTGCATTTTTTTTCTCCTTTAAATCTTTTTAACATTTTCCAGGCTTTCATCAGATCTCTAGGGCAGCTAGTTTAGTTAGTGTTGTTTTAATGAAAGGTTTGAGCAAGATACTCAATACTGGAGATCTGCATTTTGCAAGGGCAAAATATGGTGAGGTCCAGACAAAGGATAATTCAAGGAAGAAGAAGAAGCAGGATCGAGAAATCAGCTGAGGACTCAGCTGCTCCTCTACCTTCCTACAGCAGGAACACTCTGCCAGCCCAGGTTTTGTAAGTGGAAAACCACCTGGAGAAGCCTCAGGATACTTGATACCCTTCTGAGCAGGGGAGTGGCTGAACAAGTTTGGTGAGGTACAAGGGGAAGGAACACTGGTGGCCACGTTTGGGAATATGTGTCCATGTATGGGTGAAATTGGTGGGTTGACCTCCAATCAAAGAATTTGTCTACTTGCCCTCCCTGCCAGATGCTCTGTAGCTCACCAACACTCCCCTGTGCCTCCACTGCATGAGGAACTGTGACTTTTCAAGGGGCTTGAGGCTCATATAGTTGCATCTGCTTTTTGGTTTTTTTTTCCTACCTGCAATAACTTCTGAATTTCTATCCAATATTAAAGCAGTCTGGAATCCTTGAGGATAATCTGGTTACCATACATTTCTAGAGGAGAGACGTGAAGAAGAAATAACTTGGCTGAGACAGGGGTAGGGGACACAACAGTGCCATTATTTAGTTTATCTGCCAGCAGCACTGCCAGCTGCTGTGAAAGATTGCCTATGGATTGCACTGCAGGGGGCTGTGATATATGTGAAAACCTTTTGTCTTGTTTTAAAACCTTTTGTTTTAAAACCTTTTGTTTTACCTTGTGGCTTTTTTATTAATTTTGACATGAACAAACCTCCCATCCCTTCCCTCTCCAAATGAAGAGCCCAGATGCCCAGAAGCATTGGCTCAATCATCTGGCTGGGGTCTTCTTTGAAGACCAACCTGGTTAAATGGGCCTTACCACATTGGAAAGTGACCCTTAGGGAAGCCACAGAGGGTTAGAGCTGCTAAAAAGCCATTCAGGCGGCCAAAGCAGGGGTGGCAGTGAGAGGCTGCCTCAGGATGGCAACTGTCAAGGGTCAGATGAATGCTGGGTTTTTGGTATTCAGGATCAGTCCTAGCACAAGCCATGAAAAAGCAAGTGCAAGACACAGCAATGCAGGCCTGTGTCTGCAATGCAGTGCATGCTGCAGGTCTCCCAGTGTGAGGGGAGAAAAATCTGTGCTCTCTAGCTGTGTTTGAAAATCCCTTCCACAACTCGGTGGAGCTCCTCTGCCTGGCAGGTACCCAGCTACTCAGTGCTGGTGAGACTTGGATCTGACAGCCCTAGTCTGCTTCTGCTGTGCTGTGCTCCCTTTCACCAGCACTGCCAGCTCTTCCCTGGTTCCTCAGTCCACGAGGAGCAACCCCCAGCAGACCCAAAGGAGGGCTGAGATTTGCTCTCATACACAGGTGGCAACACCAGCATGTGCAAAATGCTCCCTGGGCTATGAGCATGGTGTTGGAGAATGGTGTCCTGTAGAGAGCAGAAAATCAGGTCCTAAATAAAATTTAAACCAAGCAGAATTGTGTGCTTGCTGTTGATACTTTAGGCACATGTGGTGCCCAGCTGAGGGCAGCAAATGGAATTCCCCCTCCATTCCCAGCCACTCTGCTTTTCCCTGCAGTTTGGGCAGAGGCTGAATGGCCACACAATTGCTACCCGCTGAAATCCATCACTGAAAAAATGTGGTTCTATAGCGAAAAAAGTGAAGAATCAATCAGGGCTTAATGATTTTTCCCTGACTGCAAAATTGCTGTTTCTCAGCAATTGGAATCCCTGTCCTTCCACTCCCACTGAAAGGCTGAGGAGATTTTTGATCACAGGCATGAAGTGAAAGCTTCAAATCCCTAGTCTACAGACAAAAAGGACTTCTCAAAAGCAGCTCCACCTGAGAGGGCAGTTATGAACAGCCCCTGCTTTGTCAGTGCCTGTGAAGAAAACCACATAGTTAACAAGGGTGAAATAGCTGTGCTTAACTTTTATAAAAAGATCCAGAAAAGTTGCTAAGCCTCTCTGCTTCAGGGAACTGTGTGAGCTCTGCAGTGCTGGTCAGAGAATGACAGGATGTCTTTTTACCTTGTCTCGAGGTCCTGTGGGATTTCTGCATTTCTCTTGGAATGAGCAAGTGCAGCTGGCTGTTGTAGACTGGCAGAATGAATTTAGCCATGCTAGAGACACTGCTTGGGAATTTTCTGTAGAAGATGTTTTGTTGCAATGTCAAAATATATTGCTGTGAAATTAGCTCTTTCAGGTACCTTAGGTTATTTTTTTTTCTGTTTTCCATGAGCAGTACACAGCCAGAGCAAGTGAGAGTGCTTTGGATTGTGCTGCCATTAAACAGGGCTGCTGCAGTGCATCAGGGGAGCTGTTCTAACACATGCTGTGTGCAGGGTACGGAAAAGGGTCAAGCTGTGTGTTAACTTTGATCTCCCCCTGGGGCTGTCTTGGTTTTCCAGCACATTTAGTAGCACCTCATTTTGCAGTGTGTGCCCTAGGTGCAGTGCGGCATTCCGGGACCTGTGTCCCACCGGAGACACCACGGAGGGCTCGATCTACCGGAGCTGGATAGCAATAAAGAAGCTTCCACCAGGATGGGATTGGTTCTCAGGCTGCTTTATTCCTGTGGGCTCTTTGGAGGGTAGGCACAGCGAAGGGCAGCAGGAGACAACAACACAGGAGGGCAGCAAGCTCTGAGAGCCCAGACCAAGGCGAGGGGTAGGGAATATATAGGGAGGATGATAGGAGTGTCCAATCGGGTAGGGGCTGAAGGGAGGAGAAAGGATGGGGTGACATAACTTTAACCAATAGGAACAGGGAGAGGGAGTGGTTTCAGGGAGAGAACCAACGAGGGTACAGAGAACACAGAACTTTCCAGAACAAAGGGAAGGGGTACAAACTGACTGGCACAACTGAGGGGAAGGAATGACAGAAGTTTGACAATCAGGGAAGGCGGGAAGCTACACTTCTGTAGCCTCCCATGGCAGGGCGGGAGGTCCCTCTTCCAAACCTCCTCCCACAGTGCAGCCAAGCTCCATCACTTCCCCCCCACTGGCCCATGACCAGAGTTCTTGCTCTGGCTCAAAGATGTTTCTTCTGTATAAGACTGCTGGAGTGGGAAGCTGTGTGTCAGTGGTGTTGCCCTGCAGTCCTTCAAATTGGCTTTTTCAGGCACTTCTGCCTGAGGGTTAAAGCTGAAAAGTAAGGAGTTATCTCTGGCAGTGGGAGCAGAGATGCAGGAGAACATACTTCCTTGAAGCTGACCCTCTCCTACTTCCCAAGCAGCTGCAGTGATCAAGTCTTCCCATTTATTCCCGTTTCTTCAGACTGCTGACCTGAGACAATGGGATGTCAGACTTAAGAGTCTGAGGAGAAATTAGTGAGCAGCTCTCTCAGAAAGAGCTTTCCTCCACAGAATAGAATTGCTTTGTCACAATGGAGTAAAGTGAGGCTCTGCAGATTTTCTGTGTGAGATGCAAAGAGCTGGGAAAATTTAAAATGGACACTGAGGTGTGAGAAAAATTTCCTGGACACTCAAGGAGGTTGCTCTTCTCCTCCTTTTTGCTGGGAAGCCCAGCATCATCACATGAGCATGATAATGAGCCAGAGGAGAGGGGAACTGTAGCCTTGTGTGTCCTGTGCATTCCTCCTGAGGTTGATAAAAATGCTCAGGAGACCTTGGACAGGACCTTGGAGCAGGCAGAGATTGGCACAGATGTGAGACATTTTTGGGTTCATTCAGAAGCAAAGGAGTTAATTTTCCTCCCCTGGCCTCCAGGGTGTGGAATGGGAACTGTATCTTTCAGAAAAGCACTTGAAGTGAGCTGAACAGGAGCTCCTGTTGACATAAATGCAGTTTCCATTCTAGCACTTTAGATAGAATTCATGTCAAAAGGTAAATCACCTCCAGTACCCTTGACGTGTCTGCCCAACCTCAGCTCTTGGACCACCCTGCTAAACTCTGCAGACCTTCAAGAATGCTATTGAGTAAAAAGAGGGCTTTCTCTTTATTTACAGGGACTGTGACTTATAAGTCAGCTCCTATTTGATTCTTTTTCATTGTCTGTCATCTGTAGATCAGTTTAAATGGGATAAGCAACGGAGTTCTGAATGCAAGGCTCTTGCATATATGTATGAAAAAACTATATTTTTCTTTGATTTGGGTTTGTTTTGTTGTTCATTAATACCATCTACCAATGAGGGGGTTTTGGAAGTGAGTAGACAGCTGTCAGACTGGTGGGATGCCTTGTGTGGCAGTCCTGTCCCACAGAGATCTGTCCAAAGGCTTGGGGTCTGTTATTTGTAGTTGCAGAAAGGATGGACACATCAACAACAACTGCTGCTGGTACTGACATTGGATTAGGCATGAAAACCTTCCCCCAGTAAATATCCAGACCATCTATAAATGTCTGTGCTACTGTGTCAGGGGCTGGAGTGAATGTGTGCTGGGGATAGCAGTAACACCTGTCTGGCTCAGCTCATCCAGAATGAGTGGAGCCAAGCCTTGTTCCCTCCTGGCTGGGAGCACTGACAGGGAGCCCTGGGTCAGGGAGGGCTGCAGGTCACTGCCACCAGCAATGGCCAAGGAAGGAAAAAGGGGCACAGGGAAGACAGGGACTGGGCAACCACTGGCTCCAGTTACGAAGAATAATCAACTTGGTGGGTGTGGACTTTCCCTAGACAAGGGGAATGACTGAGGCACTGGGATCTGCCTGACCCTGCAATCAGGCAATCCATGCTCTGACAAACAAGTACTCTTCATATGGTCTGACCATTTGGAAAATGAGGAGGAAAGCCTTTCTCCACATTCAGCTGGGAAACCAAGCCAAGAGCAGCTGTGTCTGCAAGAATGCCTGCACCAGGGCTTTGAGGATGAAGGATGAATATTTCCCATGCCCATACCTCCTCCTTCTCCCTACATGAGGTCAGAGTCAGGGACTCTCTCCAGCTTGTCCTCTTTTGAAGTGTCTTGGTCCTTCAGTGAGCAGGGTGTGAGCTGTAATGCTGCAGCAGGAGTAGGGATGGTTTTGCTTTCAGGGAGTTTTCCACACAGAGGGTCAGACTCCACAAAGCCCAGCTGCAAGATACCCTGAGAGAATCTGAATGAAACTGTGAGTAGAAATGGGGGAACATGCTGATTTAGAGAAGTCAGAGGTTGGTTCCATGGGCCAGAGAGGATGTCTGGAGGACATCCATTGCTGGAGTAAGAACTGGAGCATACTTCAGTCTAAAGGTCATTCTGACAGTTTTTGGAAACTCAGGGAGGTTGAATGTGGATAAAGCCCACAAGGAAAGAAATCTGGAGACTGCTGTACCACTGAAGGTTGTAACAAGGGGGCTGTAACAAGAACGTTGTTCTTAGCAAGTCCAAATCTGTAAGAACTGATCCTGATCCTGCTGCTGCAGACCCTGGCCCCAAACCCCAAGTCAACACAGCACAATGGGGAGTTTTGTGAACAGAGCCTCAAGCTGTTGAGTTCAGGAGCAAACAGAGATGTCTTGAGGCACATTTGGGGAGACCAGGTTAGACTGGTATTAGGCAGCCTGAGCCAAATACAGCCTTTCCATAAGGTACATGAAGAAGCTGCCTACCTTTCCAGTTCCAGAGATCCACAGTTCCTGAAGGATGCCTTTCTTCAAGACTTTGGCTTCATACACAACATCAGAAAAACGTCCCAGGATATCTGTAGCATTGTGGTGAGAAGAGTATTAGGGATGATCCCAAATGCACTCTTCACATCCTGTCTGTGGCAAGGTGGGGGGTGTAGGTCTTCCCTGAGGATTGTTCTGGACTACACAAGCACCTACAGCAGCATTCACAGGTTGCCCTCATGGTAATCAGAGTTCTCACCTGCCCCTGTATCAGCTAAATAGATCTGTGTTCACAAAACAAAGTCTCTCTCCCTCTTAAAAGGACCCAGCCCAAACAAACAAACAAACATAAAAAAAATATCCCTGAAAAACCTGGGATCTTCACAAGAAGGCTAATGGGGGACTTTCTGGACATCCCACTATGTTCCTGTTGCAACAGTGGTGACATCCCTCATTGCTCAACAAATAGGAGGCAGATATTATCCTGAAATTAAAGCACTACAGAGCAGGAGGAGCAGGGTGAGGGCTGGGACCAGCTGTATTGTGGTGCCTAAATAAGGCTGCCAGCCTATTTAGTGTGTCACAAAGAACCTGATGAAATGACTGCCCAGGGAGAAGAGGTGTTAGAGGGCTTCTTAATAGGAAAGGATGTAATACCCAGTGACTGGAAATTGAAGTCAGTGAGAATCAATGTAGAAATATAATGTAGATTTTTGACAGAGAGAGCAATCAGCCTGATTGCCAAGGGACTGAGTTCTCCATCAATGTGAGTCTTTAAACTAAAGGGAGATGTCTTTAACAGCCTGCCAGCACAATGGCAAGAGAATTCTGGGACTTCATGCAGGGTATTAGATATAAGGGGACCAAGCAATCAGTCTGTGTGTGGCAAGTGCTGCATTTCCTCGGTGATGCTTCTAGGACAGAGCCCATCTCTGGTTGAATATGTCTGGAAGAGAAAGGATGAACAGGACTAAGGAAGTGAGAAGCTGAGCTAAAAACAGGCATTTCACAAATAAACCAAAGCCCTGCACACCAGTCTTCCCCAGAGCTGAAACCTTCAGTGAGTTGGGTGGGAGTAAGGGTCTCTACCCTTGAGACAGCAGATGTAAGGTAATCTGTGTCAGTTTTGGTTTTGGTAGTTCTTCATTTTTCAAGGACATAATCTGGAAGCTGTTTCAGAACATCTTTTGTAAGCTATTGCACTGCCACTTCCTAACCAGGAAGCTATCATCACCTTAAGAGAAAAATGTACCTCACATTTCCACAGTAGTTAGATGTGGTTTCTGAGAGCACAGTCAGAGGGTAACTTGTGGTGAGAACTATCATTTAAAATTTCCCAGCTTTTAAATGCTCTTTAGAAAAAAGTTTCTATTTTAACAATATTTTATTAGAAGAATGTGTGTTGGAATCTGTCTTTATTAATCTGAGGAAGGTCAGGGCTTTACTCTGTGGGAGCATCCTCTGCTTGCTTCACATTCCCATTACAGCAGAGTGCCCACAGGCAGAAAAGCTGGTAAAAGCTGCAGTCATGCTTTTACACCAGGAACTTGATTTTTGCCTCCTGAAGTGCAGGCACATATACACCCTTGGAAGCACTTTTGGACTGGATAACCTTGTCCATTTTTGCAGTGTGTTCCACATGAAATACACTCCACAGGCAAAGCAAGGGTCTCTGACCTACAACAAGGCTTGGTGGCCAGAGCTCGGGTGCATCAGTGGGAAGAACATCAGTGGATTTTGACTAAAACCTGTTGGTTGTAGAGGCTGAAGTTTAACAGAAGGCATCTCTCTAATAGCATTTTTCTCAGCCTGGTTCTCTCCTTTAATGCAGAGCTGTCTCTGCTTTTTTTGCATTACACCCCTCCAGAACCACTTGCTGTTATCTGCATGAGTGGTGTACCTAGAGGCCCTCTTCACATACAGTTTGAGATTTCACATATTGTGTGAGCTTGGCTTCATCATTAAAGAGAAAGAGAAGTTTCTTTGCCCACTCCTTCTCTTCAAACTTCTGTTTTGCTGCATATTATGCTGCACATATTCAGAGGGGTAATAAATTCAGTCGTTTTTGCTCTAAATGTAATTCCTCAGTAATTGCCATCTATTTATTTTTATTGGTAGCAATAACTTAGCTTTATGAATGCAAGCTCTGGACTCTTTCCATCAGTGTACAAAGCTCTGTTTAATGAAAGTAAAATTGCATTTGAGAAGGTTTAAATTAGGTGGTTTCAAAGAAATGTTGCTATCATGGAATCACAGAATGGTTTCCGTCGGAAGGGACATTAAAAATCAATTAGTTCTAACCCCTCTGGCATGGGCAGGGACAGTCTACTAGTCCAGGTTGCTTAAAGCCCCATCCAGTCTGACCTTGACACTTCAGGAATGGGACATCCCAGCTGCTTTGGGCAACCTGTGCCAGTGTCTCACCATCCTCACTGGGAAGTATTTCTTCCCAACATTTTATCCAAACCTACTTTATTCCCATTTAAAGTTATTCCTCCTAGTCCTGTCACTACATACCCCTTTTCAAAAGTCCTTCAGATCTCTTGCAGACGCATTTTCAGTACTGGAAGGCTGCTAGAAGATCTTCCTGGAGACTTCTCTTCCCCAGGCTGAACAACGCCAGCTCTCTCAGTCTGTCTTCACAGGGGAGGTGCACCAGTCCTCTGAACATCTTGGCCTCCTCCAGACCTGCTCCTACATTTTCATCTCCTTGTTATGCTGGTGGTCTCAGAATGGCAGCACTCAATGAGAAGCACAGATGGAATGACCCTTGGATTCTGGAAGGTCAAGTGCAGGGGCTGTTTCAGCCTTGTTGACGAGCAGTGGGTCCAACCCAGCCAGACCTTCCCCTTCTCATCCAACACTAAAAGAGTTGTTGCATGATGTTGAAGCCTTTGGAATGGGATATTACTGGTGTGCTTTCCTGATTCAAAATGAGCACAGCTCTGGGAAAACTCTTGTAATTTTACCTTCCCTTTTGCAGATTTCTTTTTCACATTTTGATCTATCTGCACTGGGAATAATGAAACCCCAAAACTCACTCTGACCCATACGCACATGGTGCACACAGATCTTTTTGGTAGTCACATTGAGCAAACTTCAAGAGAAACTCTGGGTAATTTTGTCTACATTTTCATCTCCATTTTACCATCAGACCATTAAAATAAGTAAAACATCTCAGAAAAAAATGAGAGACACAAAAAAAGGTCAGTAAGTATTAGCATATTTGAAATGTTTGATAAGAGTCTGTGCTGGCTTTTGATTACTGCTGCCTTTATAAAGTTAGATCTGAATCTTTTATAGTGCATTACCAAGAGATAAAGCACAGTTACTGCTTGTGCAATTTGTTTCTATACCCTAAGCAAAAATGCATGTTCCTTGATTCCATATGCTACCAAAAGGGATAAGATTTTAATTACCAGACAGTAAAGTCCCTTCCCATTTTCATTATAATAGACCTAAAGTTATTTTTACCCACTAATTATACAGTGCCCATTAAAGTGCCAGTGGTTAGGTACATATTGGGGTCACCAAAATTCAGAGAGGTGTTTATTTGCAAATCATGTAACCCCATGTCTCTGCTCCCCTGCAGGGGTTCCTGTGCAGAGACACAGAGGATCTTGCAAGTCCCATGTGTCAGGCTGCCTGGGGCTGTCACTTGTCCTGTGCCAAACCACAGGTACAGCCCTACCTGTTGGGACTGTGTGTGTCTGTCCATGCACTATGTTCTGTGTATGTTGTCTGCTGCAGACAAGAAAGGTTCCTGTAGGGTTCAGAAAGCCTGAAAGTGTGAAATGCAAGAAGTTCTATTTAAGTCCTATGCTTCCCATAAACAGTGAACCCAGCTTTTCAAGAACAGTGCTTAATCAAGGGGAGGAGAATTTAAGTTCTCTTCCAGATCACTTGGGCCATAAATGAGCTCCAGGAATTAAGTGTCTTTCCAGACCTACTATACTAACGAGATAGAGTTGTCTAAGAACCACCATTACATCCAGTTTCTCAGTCAGTGGAAACGGCACTTTACCCGTTTACTAGTCCAGGTTGCTTAAAGCCCCATCTGGCACAGGTTGCCCAAAGCAGCTGGGATGTCCCATTCCTGGAAGTGTCAAGGCCAGGCTGGATGGTCTTTAAGCAACCTGGACTAGTAAACGGGTAAAGTGTTTCCACTGACTGAGAAAATTGATATAATGGTGGTTCTTAGACAACTCTATCTCATTAGTACAGCAGGTTTGAAAAGACATTTCCTGGAACAGAATGGGGCCACAACCCCAGGAATGTTCTTGGTCCTAAAATGCCAAACCCAGACTTGTTCCAGTGCTTATTTGTAAAGTCTTGCCCTGAGCCTGATCAAAAGGTGAGCAGAGGCTCCTCCTTAATCATACCTTCCCTGTGGCTTGTTCTTGAAAGGTGCCTGCCTTTCTCTTACTGGAAAGAGCATGGAAGAAGAAAACAGCATCCCGAGTCGTGTCTTAAGCACCTCCAGCTTTCACTATGAATTTGAAAGTTGGGCTGGTGAGGTGTGAGTGACACAGATTTATTAATTCAAGCATACCACACCTCAGAGGAGCATGCACGAGGATGGACAGGAGTTTTCCAGAGCTGAGCATGGAGACATTGCAGAGTAGCCTGTGAGGGAGATGGATGCAGACCTTCAGCTCAGCAAGCAGCTCTGGGTCGCTGCTGTCCACTAGTCAACTTTAGGGAAACTCCTGGTGTTCCTCAGTGGGTGCAGCTCTGTTTGGGCAGCCAGGAAAGGAGCGCTGCTTGGCCAAAGCATTGGGCTGCAGCGGCTGCAGAAACGGCAGCGTCAGGAAAGCAGGAATTGCTGCCATTAGCGGCTCTGCGCGGGCAGGTGACAAACTCGCAGCTTCCGACCACGGAGGGCACGCCGAGAGAGAGCCGAGGGAGCGCCGAAAGAACACTGAGAGAACACCAAGACAGCGCCAAGAGAGTGCCCGAGAGAGCATCGAGACAGCGCCCGAGACAGCGCCGAGAGAGCGCCACAGGCCCGCGCGGGGCCGGCTCTGCCCGCCTGGCAGGAACGGTGCCCTGCTTGCGTGAGCCCGTGTGGGGCTTTACCGCATTTCTGGGCACTTCCTGCACCTGGGTTTCAATTCCGAGTCTGCAAGCACGGGGAGATCACACAGTCCCTCTAGCGAGCTGTGGGGTGAGGAAATGGCTGTGAATAAAAACATCAGCATCTGGCCCAAAGAGGCTCCCACTTTAGCTGGTGGGCTGAGAGCAGGGAAATCCAGGGGGGACAGCAGTGTTTCGTGCGACCCATTGGCCGCGGCAGGCTGATTTAAACTCATCTGCAGGGCAAAGCCCTTGTGAAGGAAGTGTAAAGCCTGTGAATGTTTGCTAGGAAAATAACCAGCATCATTTACAGTTAAGAAGGTGCACGGGGTTGGGCTGGACCTCGGACTGTTGGCATTGAGAGCAATTTGCTGAAACAGAGAAGATGTCGTGTGCCTGGGTCCTCAAACTGTGACACAGTCACCACTGCTCTGGGTCTGCTCCCTGAAATAGGTTATCTTGCTGTGCAAAGAGGTCTGATCCTGCAATGGGCTCTGGACTGGGACAGCAGCCTTCTTATATGAGGCAATTCACAGGATCAGGATTCCACCTGGAGTTTAATCCTAAGGCACACACCCACTTTGATGACACGTGTTTACCTGCTTTCTGTGCCTAAGCAGAGAGCACTCAGGAGGTCTTGCCAGGGAAAAAGTTTCCTTGAGGTTTTCCTGCGATTACACTGAACTCTTGCCTTGGTGTTTGGGTTTGTTTTTAAAACGATTCAGCTCATTCTCCAAAGAGATTAATTCAAAACATGGGTCCAAAATCTCACTGCAGAGGGGTAGCTGTATTTCTCAATGTTTACACTAAATCAATCAGCTGGTGTTGCACAAGATAGAACTGCCCTCCAGTCCTTCTGAGCGTTTTATCATCTTTGGGCTGATGACTGAGATCAGCAGGGTCTTTTCTAAAAGCTGCTAAAGCTTCTTTAACAGGAAACTCCAGGTATTTTTATCTGTGTCAGAGCCTGGAGACACAGATTCCCTTGTACATTCCCTGCAGGGAATGGTAAGCCTCATACTTGGTGCTGCTGCCATTCCTGACCCCAGCTGTTAGACCCCCATAACAGGAGTCCCCGTGGCAAATAATCACCACAGCTTTTGTGGGTTTTTTGCAGCCCATCTGATGGGCCTGGCTGCAGGTTTCCAGGTGGGTAGAGAGCAGACACCCACCTCTAAAGTCTTCACTTTCAAGGCGACTTGCAAAAACCACACCCTGAGACAAAGGAGATCTCCTACTGAATATTTGGCTTGGAAAGACTAAACAAGCAAAGCAACTACAGCAACAACAATAAACCCAAAAGAAGGCCTGCCCCTCTGCTCTGGACGTCTAAAGGATATTTATGCTTGATTCTGTAGCAGAGGAGGAAGGAGCTCTGTGCTACCAAGATAGACTGCAATTAGGTGGGGCTGCTGATGTTGTTCATGTGAGTGCTGCTGGTGATGTGGGAGCCAGTAAAGGCACTGCTCTTTTTTTCGTGTTCTGTGTTCATCTGTATCTTTAAGATACAGACTTTGCTGTGTGGAGACACCCAGGAGATGGAAACGCGGCAAAGAAGCTGGCGAGGAAAAACCTTTTGTGTCTTCAAGCCCACGGGTTTGCACTTCTGCTCACAGGATACTTCCTAGAATGAGCTTTAGAAAACACTGCTCCTCACCAGAACACTGTTTTAGGGTATCATAATGGCTTTCCTGGGGGACATCTTACAAGAACTGCAGGTTTCTGCAGGACAGGCATTTCCAAGAGGGATTCAGCATCTTGCTGTAGTTGTGGGACAAGATAACAGTACTGACCTGTGTAAGCACCTTTAACACTGACCATTTATTTCTACTGAAAACTTTGAATGTGACTGGTAAGCTCCAAAAAAAAAATAGGAAGGCTTCATCAAAAAGTCTTGGGAAGTAGAGTCTAACACCATCTTTTCCAAACATAAGATCGTGTGCTTGTATTCATATTCTGCACAAGCTGCATAGCTGGTGTTTGATGGTGCATGTCTCAAAATCAACACTGAAATGAGAGGCCTAGATAGATTCGTTCTTTTAATGTGACTGTAAAGTGGAATTTGCTTCTAAAACACCATGACATTGATTTCCCACAAAGCGACAGTCTTGTCTCATTACCTTGATTCATTTGTTGTCTGATGGATTTTAATAGCAAAGATCTGAATTCAATTATTAACCCCCACCCCCAAAGGAAAAAGTTTAGAGTTGTGTCATATCAGCAGCTTCAAAAATAACCGGTGTTTGGTAAGAAATTCACAATATTGGAAGCCTGATGGCAGGGAGCCTCAAACAAAAGGGAAACATTGAAGACGGAGAGGTAAGGAAGAAACGTTGGATGGGAGAGGCATTAGCATCGAACAGGCAGGCACAATGTCCCTATAAAGATCAACTTTATCTCTGTGTGCAAATATCTTCTGCTCTGATTTAGCCCTGTCTGTGCTGTGGTACTATTTCCTTAAAGCAGTATTTCTCATATTTAGGACTTCACACAGTGTGTTTTATGTGCCACCAAGAGTTACAATTCCACTGGGATGTATTTGACATAGAAATGTAACAGATGCCGTTTCGGAGTAGAAGGAGTAAAAGTCCCCTGTACTAAACATGAGAGAAAGAAGTAGAGATTGTAGCATGTGTAGAGAACATCCAAAGGAATATAAGGAAGAGGGAAAAAAACCCTTGAAAGTGGACAGAGATAGTAAGGTGAGGTTTGTCCACTGCATTTTAGGTTTCCTGTAACATCTTTGTTATCTGAGATCTCTGGGCTTATCTCCCTATAAGTGGCAGCTAGGAAACGACATTTTCACTGTGCTGCTTCATCAAAGTGATGGCTGCTGTTTTAACAAGCTGTATTGGCCAGAGATTGATGGTCCCATTTGCAGCTCAGCGCTGCTTGCAGCAGTGAAGGTCTGAGCTCCCCGGGGCTCCTGCTGACAGGGGGATGTCAGACAATTGCCATGAAAGAAGACCTGGTGGAGAAGATACTCCCCTGTGTCTCGGCATCACACTGGGGATGTGGGCATCCCCACACCTCCCACATAGCTGCTGGCACACTTACAGCCCTGTGGCACCTTCACCGCGGCCACTGGGCAGCAGAGCGCCGGCCAGCAGTGCCCCGGAGTGGCGGGAGGGCGTCACAAGAGCGGCCACCCCTGGGTCCCCACTGAGGTCACCACGTGGCGGTGTGTGCACGAAGGTGTCACGAGGATCTGAGACGAAGGGACAAAGGAGAGGACACTGTTTGAGGGACAACGATATTCTAACCCGAGAACCGGGTCAGGGACAAGCGTCAAAGGAAATGGGGTCCAGTTTGAACTAATAAAGGGAGTGGGCGTGAATGGGTGTTACCACGGGACACCCAATGGTAACAGGTTGCATTAGGGTGACATCACAGGTCAGAACCGATGGGGAAAGGCTGGGGAGGGGGAAAGCCTCAGGGGACCAATTGTTTGCACGAAGAGGGATGATTGACACGGAACTTTCGGGAACAAAATGGGGGTGGCTACAATGAATGACAGGGGAGGTGGGCAGCACAACTTGGATTGACAGGTCCATTTTGGGGTAAAAGGGGAGGAACAGGGAGATTGACATATCTATTCTGGGGCACAAGGGGAGGAGCAGGGAGACTGACAGTCAAGCGGCGGGAAACTTCGGTGTAAACAACTTGGGAAAAACCACTGTGAGGGGAAGAAATAGGGGGTACACGGAATACACCAACTAAAACTCTCTAACAATAAACTTCTAACTAATATATTAAAACCTTGCAAAGTCTCATAGAGACACGCACTGCCACACAGCCCTCCCCTGCGCTGTCTCAGAGACTGAGTGCAAGTGAGGATCGTTCATTCTGGGGTCCCTTGTTTAATGTCATTTCCGCAGCGGTGTTGTCTGTGTGGAGCACCAGCGTGGATGGGTGATGAGAGGGAAGATCAGATCTTTCTCTGGAGCTGAAACATCTGTCCCATCCATGTCATCTGTCCCAGACCATGGGGTTCTCTCAGTCCAGCACTTCTACTTGATCTCGAGACCAACAGGGTGACAGGGAGGATATGGGGTTGCTGACTGGGTCTATCAAAACCTACACACACACACTCCTTATGCAGTCAAGTCTTAATCCACTTGGGGAATGCTTCACATGCTTGTTGGATGGGGAGTCAACACTGTCCTGTTGTCAGTCCTTCTGCGATGAGCAGAGGTGTAAATGTCAGGCAGACCCTTTGAATCAGGCAGTGGAAGTGGTGGTCATAGGGAAGGATAAAAGAATTCTTGAGAGGAGAAAGTGAAGGGAGATTAGGCAGATGTTATAAACATGAAATCAAAGATGGCAATGGTGTGGTGAAACAGTGAATAACAAGAGGAGCTGAATCTCTCACAGGTTTCTTGCTGAGAGCATCTACAGGTATGTCAGCATAAATTCTGTGGTCTTGTGTCAGTTGTGACCACATTCAAGTTTACTGAGCTGCATTGGGTTTTATTACTGAAGACTCTGGCTGGATTCACAGAACTAAAATATGTGATCTTCCTCTTTCAGAATTTCAAGAGATTTTCAGATGTTCTTAGCTGATCTTCATGCTTCTAAAAATCTGTATCTGACCATCTGTCTCCAATTAGTCCTTTCAGCCCTGCAGACTAATCTCTCTGCAGTTCTCACACATCTTTTTTTTTTTTCTTCTCCGTTATTAATAAAAGGAACATCAAAGCACTCTCAAAGTATAGTTTTCCCTATTGAAAAAGGATAACTTCATCCATCTGGGAAGAGGTGGGACAAGACAAATGAATCTTTTCCCTGAACTTCTCTTAAGAACCAGTGTTTGTTTTTTTTTTCCCTAAGGTGTTTAAGGTGCCTGAGTGTTGTGTCAGAGTTCCTGGGCCAGACACAGAATAAGGGTTCAGGAGATCTCGGTTCACTATTAAGCTCTGCCAAGCCATTCTGACTCCTATTTGTTCAACAGTTAAAATTATCCATGTCATTACTTTATTTTTCTTCTGGTTCTGCCAGGACCTGAGCAAAAACATGGGCTCTGCACCCTCTGTCCCCTCCTGAGACCATGGCTGTTCTCAGGAGTGGCTCCAGTACAGTGCAGATGTAACCTGGGATCTTGGTATTGGGAAAAAACTTTGTCACAATGGTGCCCTTAGTTCAGGCTCTTTCTCTTGCTTGTTTCTTGAGCTGTGCTTTAGGTAGGCCTATGCCTGGTCCTGTACCTGCTGGTACT
Organism: Chloebia gouldiae; assembly: GCA_003676055.1. NCBI lineage: Eukaryota > Metazoa > Chordata > Aves > Passeriformes > Passeridae > Chloebia > Chloebia gouldiae. Next base: position 22,800,777 of record QUSF01000008.1, on the reverse strand, counting down.
GACCTCATTTCCCTCATTTCCTGGCTTGACCTTGAACCTTTCTCATCAGCACAGAAGTGTTCAGTAATGACTGTCAGTGGTTGCTCTCACTGGATGTGCTCTGCCCTTCTCTTCTGTTGGACTGTCTCTGTTAAAAAAGGAAAAAGGGATCTCTTGCGGGCCAGGTCTTGTCTTTCTGACAGGGCCCAGAAGAAATGAGGTGCACAAAAAGTTATTTCTCTTTGAAAGTCCTTCCCAGGCTCTGTCACTTTAGGTAGGGCCTGTTAAACCTGAGCATATCGATGTGCAAGCCTATCTTCTCTCAGGGTAGTGAATTTTGTAGTCATTTGTGTGCCAAATACCTACCATTAGCTCCCCTTCCCTGCCTCTCATGGATTCAAAAGCCATCTGTCCATCTTGATTCATTTTTTCAAGGGCAGATTCCCTGCCAAAGTATGTGAAATTTATATCATTTGTCTGTATTGGCATATTTGGTTTATTTTGTCCAAAGGACATTAGTTGAAGATATTTAATTTAACATTTCTGGATTTGTTAGCTGACTCGTCTGCTTCATTCTAGATGAGGAGAGTTAGCTTTACTGTAATGTGCTTCCTGCAAAATGTACACACTATACTCGTAAAAGACAAGCCTGAAGCAGCAAAGAACAACCTTTCAATAACTCTTATGGCTCATTAGCCACATGATGACATCTGGTAGGTAAAGGAGATCTCAGAAAGATCTCAGGAAATTCCACTAAAAATGACTTCTGAAAGCCTTTTTACAATGGTAGGCCTGTGTGTGATCTGTGTAATTAATGGACAGTATTGTTTGAACATGGCATGGTTGTTAAGGATGACATGCTCAGCCCCACCTTTGTATTGTGTAGGAACATGCTGAGATTAATTTAACATCTATTGTCCATCATTTCCAGAACTCTGTGCCTAGGCTTGGATAGTTAATGAGCCCCCTGAAGTCCTTGCTTTCAGCTTTAATTTTCTCCCTTTCTGAGCAGAGAGGAGTCAAATAAGTGAAAAATCTTAGGATCAAGGGGAGAAAAGGAGGTTAAAATTCACATTTGCTGTATTTGGGGTGAAGCTTTATTTTCTGCCTAGGGCCTTTGTCCTAGACAAATGTGCATCTCCGAAGACTATGCCAAGTCCCAAAGCAGTGTAAACCAGAACAGGGTGCTCAGGGCATGACCCCCTAACTCTCAACTGATTCATCGTCCACCTGAACATAAAGGTTCATGCGTTTCTCTTCTCTCTCGCATTAAAGGAATCTCCCTATTGTGGAATTAGAGAATTGTTTCATTTGGAAAAGACCTTTAAGAGTACTGTACCCAACTGTTAGCCATCCTTCCTCCTCTGTCCAGTTCTGCCTGAAGAACCATATCCATCCATCAAAGCCCTCCAGGCACACGAGCCTGTAGGCACAGTCTGACAGGGATCCAAATGATTCATAACCCTGGAATGCACGCAGGCTCCTAATTCCTCCTGTTTGTTCCCCATGCTGCATGGATTAGTGTTCAAGCACTTCAGAGACACATCCATTTAAAAGAAGAACATGTGAGAGCTTTTTCCCTAGCAGGGAGACACTCATTACTGTTACTCAGCACTCACTTCACTCTCTCTTCTGGTTCCACCATATGATTTAGGCTCAGTTGCCTCCAACACTGCTCAGAAAACAGCTCCCAGCCCCTCATGATGTCAGCATCATGGCACTAAATCTATTCTGTAGTTGCTGACCTGAAAGTAGAGCAGCAACCTTCCTCCTGGTGCCTGAAGTCATCAACTTACAGCCTTTTCCATAATGGGAGTATTTTTTTTGAGTTCTGAGTACAGGCTGTGAATTTTCTTCCTGCTGTGCCATTGGGTGTTTGGAGTCTTGGAGAAGATTCTGTTCTCTTTCCTGTAAGACCTGATGCTGTCCAGACTTCCCATCTCCACCTGAACTTCTCCAACAACCTTCTTCAAGCAGGAAGACTCCTTCCCCATCTCCAACCTCCCAGAGGAGTTAAGTCTGTGCTGGGGTAGCTGCTGCTGGGGTCTGCTGCATCGCCACCAATGCTAAGCACACACACACTGTCCCCAGCAGAATTTCTGGATTTCTTCTCTCTGCTCTTCTTTGCAAAATGCTGCATCAGTTTGCACCTCCTGCTATAGTGGTGCAGCCAAATTTTTGATTCTGTGTCACAAAGTGCAGACTTAGGTGGCAGAGACAAAAACCTTCCCTCATTCAGGAGTTCAGGGGAACAGGAATCATGGAGCAGAAGGAAGACTCAAATGGCACCTCTGCAAAGCAGGGGTTCTAACTCCTCTAATCCCCTCCTGTGTGTGTAGGTCCCTCTGTGTGGAGCTTCACCACCGTCTCATCCCCTCCATTTCTGTGCAGCCAATAAAACCCAGGCCAAGACATTTATCTGGCACACGAAACTTTAGTCAGAGCTCATCAGGTCAAACAAAGTGTGTCTGTGGCTGCTTCGCTGGTATGGCATTAACTTCAGTGTGGCAACAGACTAAGGTAGTTTTCTTCTGCCTAGACTAAAAGTCATTACATTTGATGGCTTCTTTGCAAAAATGTGGGCAAATGCACAGCCTGAGCTGGTGTTTGATGGGGAAATTTGCAATCCCATCCAAAGCTCTGGTAGCAAAGAAGGGACTTCCCTGATATCTACAGGTTAATTCCTGGTTGGGGTGTGCTGAAGTAATTCAGCTTCCAGTTGAGCCTGTTTTAGAGACATCTCTGCTGTATTGGGTCATGAACAGAAGTTTTCTTCCATGTACAAACATGGACCTTGCTGCTGTTGATGTGTCCTGTGGATACCTTTCACACACAGCAGCTGAAGGAGCCATGAAATCTTTTCCTGCACATTGATGGCCGATGGTGTGAAAGCTGCTATCCAAGGGCCAGGCTAGAAGAGAGTGTGGGACCTAAGGACAGAGCAGATCATTATGTGTTTTGGAGAGAGGACAGAACTTGGGAAGGAAGTAGAGGACAGGATAAATTTATCCCTCTGGCAATAATGAGAGGAGAAAGCCAGCTTGTACTCTCAGGGAAGGAGACTGAATGGAACAGCAGGCTTGGAATTCACAGGTAAACTGCTTTCTCTCTAAAACGTTGAATAAGGTGAGATGTTGAGATACACCCTGTCAACAAAATCCAAAAAAAAATCTGGCTCATGCATTTTCTTCTTCTTGCCTAAACAATGCTACAGGCTATACAAGAGCCTAAAATTTCTGAAGATGGATTTGCTGCTTATTCCAAGAGAGCCAATGATATCACTGGGAATAGCTTCAGGTCAGACAGGGCTTGATGTAACAGTGCATGTGTAAGATTCCTGAGCTTGACGCCATCTGCTCACAGAGAGCGTTGGATCGCTGCAAGGATGTCAGCAAAAAGGCTTGGGAAGTTTGTGAAAATGAGGAGGGGAAATAGCAAGCTCCAGAGTGTAGGAAAATTACGACTTTTCTGTGTGGCTGTTGCTGTCATGAAATTTGTCACTTGTTTTTTTTTAATTCTGCTTCCCACTGACCACTGAGAAATGTTAGCAAGGGGAGAAATGTAAGTTAAACTGAGAGAAATATGGTGATGGGACTAGCAGGCTGATCAGACCAAAACCCCCTCTAACTTCCATATAGTTCTTGAAGACATCACTTGTGAACCCCCAGAGAATCAGGCTTGGTGGATCAGTGGAAGAAAAACAGCTACTGAGCATTACACCTAGGAGCTATAAAATCTCTTTGATGCAGCCCCTCAATACCTGTGAGGTACCCTGTTTAAAAAATAAAGTTGTGAAGCAAATGTGAAATTTAAACCCCAGGTGGTTGACTTAATAGGAATATTGTTTTCTCCTAGAGTCAAGATAATTGTACATTGACGTATTCTTTTGCTCTAACATAAGTTTTGCCTTTCTCTGAAGTATGACATAAATATGTTTAAAATGGATAATCATACCCAAACCATTTCCATTATCAACTAAGAAGATTTGGGTGTTCTGTTGCAGTTAAGCTGTTTTAAACAAACACTCACTCTTGCTGTGCTATTTTCATGCTATAATGGAGGTACTTAACAGAATGTGGAAGTTTATCTATTCTTCCTCCTGTGTAGAAAATAAAACTTTGTTGTTTTCCAGCAGCTGATGTTTGAATACACAAAAACCACATTGTGTATATGCAGATTGTCTGTCACAATATTTAGCTAATTCAAATTGTTGCTCACTACAGACTAATTTTTTTTCCCCCTGAACCTCTGTTCTCCTTTTCACCTGTGACAGGTACAGAATAGTTCATTTACAATAAAGAGTTTGAAGCAATGGCTGCCCATGGAGCCCATGGAGGGGCTGCTTTGCTGAGTTGGGGGTAAGAAGGGGCCCATTTCCATGGTGCCTAACACACAGCTGTGTTTGTGCTAGGTCAAAGGGACAAGGACAGGGAGCCCCTGTGGCACAAGGGGCAGATTTGGAATGGATGAGCAAGGTTGTGAAACTCATTTGCGTGGTTTATGTACTGCAGATCATGGTCTTACTGGGTCAAATTGTATTGAGCTGGGCAGCCTCAGCTCCCAGAAAAATATCCCAGGAAAATTTGCTTGTCTACCATCTCTTTGTAGCTCAATATTTCTTCCTCCACCACTGTGTCTGTTGGTTGCTTTGATGTGTGGCTGTCCTTGAAAGCCAGGGGTTGGGATGACAGACGATGGGGTTACAGTTGTGGTATTACTGGAAAACAAATGTACTCTAGATCACTGTGACAGGGATGTCGCTTGGCAGCTTACCAAAGTTGATTTTTCCTTATTTTAGTTGCAGTCTGTTTCACTCCCAAAGCATTTTTCCCCATAGTTTCCATACTGTGATGGTGCCCTAAGAAAAATGTGCAGGGTTGCTTTGTGTCTTAACCTCTAGATAGAACTGTTTCAAGAGTGTGTGCCCTGGGAGCAGAGAGAACTTGATTTGTGCTCTCAATGCTCAAGACTATCCTGGGTGATTTCTGAACTGTGAAGACAACTTTTCTTTGTGAATCTAAGGTGTATATTTTTGTGAGATGAACAAACCTGTTTTTTCCCACTGAGTCCTGTTTCATTTACTTTTATGAAGTACTCCTGTACAGAACACTGTAGGACTGAATTTTACCTGAGGCTCAATTAATGCATCGATTTTACTCTGTTATTCTCTTCTGCAGCTCAGTATTTGGCTGCATAGTATGTTATCAAAGCTGTAAGAAAATCTCCTTACATTGTCCTTTCTTCCAGTGACCACAGGCCTGAAAGAAGACTACGCAAAAAAAAGGAGCAAATTTAGAAGGTGGCTGAAATGCAACAAGGGATGGGAAAGGTGGAAAATTGCTGATTTTATTTTTGACACAATGAATTAATAGACCTGCTTTTATACTAATGTTCATTAATACAGTCTATGCTGGAAAAACTGCTTTGATGAAAAGACTTAAAACCTAGTGCAGCAATTTTCATGCTCACATGCAGGAACATGAGCTATGCTTTGTTTTTCACTGAGAAAACTTGCATGAAAAGGTTCTGTTAGAAAAGCTCCTTTTTTCAATCTTCACTTGTAGAGTAAAAAAAGCCTTCTAAGGAGAGGTGCAGAGCAGCATAGGGGTGCTGAAGAACAGGCTGCCAGTGCTGAATTTTTCTGTTGAGATGCATTTGTGGGTCTGGAGCACAATGTGAAGGTTTGGTGTATGAAGAGATGCTGGAAAGAACAGCGGCTGTAAATGTGAGACACAACAAGCAACACCAAGAGACCCATCTCCTAGAGCCTGTCCAGAGCTTATCTGGAAGTGGGATAAACAGAAGTGTAAAAGGGCAGACCTGCAGCCCTTAAATCAAAGATATCAGCATGAGGAGACTGGCTTCAGAAAAGCCATGGACAAAACCTCCCAAAATCACTCCCCATCAATCTGTTGCTGCCAGGGGTGGATCATAGATCTTGTGCTAAGCTGTTTCCCCTTTCAAGTCTCTGGCTTTGAGACCTTCAGTACTTTGCTAACTCTGCTGCTTCAGCAATCATCTAGCATTGCTCTCTCTTCTCCCTCAGGTCTTGTTTCACTGGTCACCTCCATTGCTTTTGGGTCTGAGAGTTATTTCCTTTACCTTATATTCAGGTGATGGGGAAGATTAATGCCCTAATTTTTTCTGGCCATTTGGGCAAGTCCAGCTCAGGCAAACAGCATGGGGTGCAGGAGTTGGTGGGAACTGTGGAATTGCATTCTTCCAATCATCCCACAGTGACAAACAGCAGTGTCTGTGAGATGCTGCTTTCCTGGTCCCTCAGCAGCGGCTCTAGTAATCTAGGGAGGTGTAGGCATGGGATAGAAATGGGATTGTTTTCTACCCATCTACCCATTCTATCCTGTACCCTACAACTGCTGAGAGCCACTGCAGCTTCTGCATGGAGTGAACTTTGGTTCAGCAGCTGAATGAGCCATTAACCTGGAACACAGGGCTAAGCAAGGCAGTCCAACCTCTCTTCCTCATGTTGGCACCAGACACACATTAGGCACCTTTCAGCTCTCAAATGAGTTCTCAGGACTTCTCCACTCATCCCCTTCTAAGGATGAATCCCTTTAAGTGCCTGTTGCAATCAGCTTCCTGCCCAGGCTGATTGGATTTTCCGTGGTGTCAGTGGTGGGGGTGAGAGCTGTGGCAGTGCAGCTTGTCGTGACGGGACAAATTGTGTCTTTGAGCTTGTGCTGAAAGCCCATCTCCTGCAGCTTTGTCAGTCTTTGGACGTAATCCTATCATGTCAGGCAAGTGGGCTGTGCTCTTCCCAGGTTTCTTTGCTAAGCATGGAATTACTGCTGTGATACAGAGAGGGATGGTTTGTGGCAGCAGTGTTGGGAGGCTCAGTGGGAGTTTCTATCTGTCCCCCATTCAGTGGGGACAGTGAAAGGGTAGGGCTTGGTCAGAGGGTAAAAGTGCAAGTTCCTATGTCTTAAAGGCATGAGTTGAACTTTCTGTTGAGCTGGGCACCACTGAAGTTGGTGTGTCACATGTAAAGCAGAGCTGGTTTGTAATTCTAAACATGCCTCTGCAGAGCACAAATTCATGTGTGAGTGGCCCTGGGCTTTTTGTGCAAATAGAGAGCAGAAAGAGCCACCAATGATTTCTCTTATTTTCTGTGCAAGGGCTAAACCATCTTTTTGCAAAAAAAAAAGCTGCAAAATAATGAAGCAGGTCTATGGGTCCCCTTAGTGAAGCTGTGAGTGAACAGAGTTAAGTCTTGTACATTGGTCATTCAGCTCAAGGAGAGTGTGAGGACACTGCCTTGGGTTTCACACTTGGTTTGTGCTTGTAGGGGAGCCAGGGGGATGGCTTTTGTCCAGCTATTAGGATCAAATTGTACCTTGAACATGGACCTCTGCAACACCTCGGCAATATGCCAAGGTTTTCTCACTGGGGCAATCCCTCAAATGTGGCAGTGGATAACCTAATGAGCATTATTGGTTTTTTACATTGGCACTGGGAGCCAATAATTCCTCCTGAAATCTGTGCTGAGGTGGGCAGTAGAAAAGTCTGACATTTAACTTTCCAAAAAAAAAGTTCATTTCAAGGAGTAATTAGCTTCAGATTAATTTTAGAGCAAGTAATCTAAGAAGCCTGAGGAGAGGGGAAATTCAGGCACTCTGGAGGCCAGGACATCAGGGGATTGCAATTCTGGAGAGGCGACTCAGGGTGCTAAACTCTGCACAGGAGGAATGACTTTTTGAAGCTGTTTGCTTCAGGCACATAGTTGTTATGTGGGTGTGAGGTAAAACTCTATTTTTAGATCAGAAATTGTTTTCCTGCCTTATTAATGTGTCAGGCACCATAACAGCACAATATGCAGAGGTTTGGGTTTGTGTTTTTTGATTGTTTGCTTGTTTCTTATCTCCAGAAAGCTGAATGAATGGAGGTAATGGAGGTAATGGACAAATTGCTCCTTCTACACATCTTCCAGAAAGAGGCAGGGGGAAGCTGTGTAGTCTTGGGTCCAGCTCTCTGCCAAGGGACCTGTTGAGTATTTCAAGATCCCCACTCACTTTTCCCTGTGCACCCACATTGCCAGCTGCCTGCTATTCTGGTCTGCAGGGATGTTTTATATGGTAAAATAAAGGAAAGTTTTCACATCTTCTGCTCTGGATTACAGTAGGCTTCTGGAGCCTGCTTTCTCCTCTGTAAAGGCCACAACTCTCTAAGGTGAGCCCTAGACAGGGATGCATGTCAGCAGGTGGTGAGAGGTGGGGGACAAGCTGATAACATTCAGATCCACTCGATCCTAGAGCTACTTTTAGCCACAGTGGAAAACCAGACTGCCTCCTGAATGTAACACAATGCCTTGTTGATTTGTTTCAAAAAGTCTGTCCCTAACCCAACAGAGCTGTGTTTGTGCAAACTGTTTTAATTGCACTATCCAGCTCTTCAGTACTTAAATACTTTGTCAGGATGTCTGTTTAGTATGTATTTGTGGTGCCCTTCATTTTAATTGTCTAACTGCTTGCAGTTCATTTGGATGGCTCCAGTAGGGTATGCTAGCTTTAATTAAAAATTGTTTCTTTCCAGAAGTATTAAGTTACTTGCTCTCACTTCTTTGCAAAAGTAAAGTAAGTATTTAGATGTGTACTGAGGTACCCTGAAACATTGCTGTGGAGAGCTGAGCTACTTCACATGTCACTGCTTTGGGGGACTTGGGGCAGTTGATCCCTGTCCCCACAAATCCTTGACATCTGATCAGAGCTCAGGGACACATCCAGTCCACTACCCAAAGGGGGAATAGAGGAACAGGAAAGGGCCAGGACCTACCTTGTGTCACCCAGAGGTGCAGTGGCAGAGCCTGGATGCACCCCATGCTTCCTGGAAGTTTAGCATCGTGGCTTAGGCCAGCTTAGGCATGGTGGAGGCATTCAGTTTTGGAGAGAGCTGTTGGAGAAGGTGCTGATGAGAAGTTCAGTGGGGACACCCCCTGCCTTTGATGGCATTTGTTCTTTAAACTGAAGATCTCACTGGGTGTGTCCTGCCTGCCTTTCAAGGGTTTGTGAGATTCCATCCCTGATGGTGAATTTCACAGTGGCTGGGGCTCTGGGGCAGGATGGGCCCGCTGGAGCCATGCAACCCCCTTGCTCATGTAGGGCCACCTAGACTTGGTTGCACAGCTGCCGAGGTTGGAGACTCCACAACCTCTGCCAGGACTTGGTCACTCCTAAGTGCTTGCTGTGTTCAGACACAATTTCCTGTGTTTCAGTTTGTGACCAGTGCCTCTTGTCCTTACACTGGACGCCACTGAGAAGTGCCAGGCACTGGTTTCTTTAGACCCTCTCTGTCCTTGGATATCTCCAACATGTGTCTGGACAAGGTCCTAATCCTGGATGGACCCACTTTGAGCTGCAGGTTAGACTACAGACTTCCAGAGTCCTTTCCAAACTTTTATTTTCATGTGATTTTTATGGGGGAGACTAAGGGTTGTAGTTAACACTGAAGTGTTTGATTTTGTTTGTTCGATGGTAAGTACCATTCTGTAGGAAAAAACCCTTTCTCTCTTTTGTACACTCTTTGTTATTAATATTATTGTGGCTATTGCCATTTTCAGTAAATTGTTATTCCAACTCTCAATCTTCTAGTGTTTCCCCATTATTAGAAGAGGCAGGAAAAAGGGAGCAGCTTGAGTGGGTTTAATTTTCCAGCTATGCTTCAGACTACCACACAAACTCATCCAACAGCAGCAGCACTGAGCAAAAGAATACAATTATGGGCAATTTTGCTCGGGTTCCTCTTTAGTCAGAGCATACTTCTTTTTATAAGAAGCCTTTAATTTTGATTACTGCAAACACTCCAGTCAAAGGCACTCAGCAGGTAGCTATGGCAACCCTGAGATAAGTTGTCTAAAATATACCAGGTAAAATAATGAGGGGATAATAATACGGTTTTAGTTCAAATAAACTATTAAGTGTGAGTAACAGTTTTACATTTAAAAAATACAACTTATTTCTAGGCTACAAATTAGTCATGGTTCAGGGCCCATTGTTCATCTCTCTGCTGTAGGTGGTCCCCAAAGAATACTGCTAATATATGCTTCTTGCATTTGTTAACCCAGCACTCATCAGGAAAAAAAAAATACCTTGTAACTCCAAAAAAGAAAACTGTTAAAGAGAGAAGAGACAGGGGAGAGAGGTCTGGTTAGAAAGATTACCCATGCAGAGAGAGCTACAGGCCCTTCTCAGAGTCTGGCCTGGCTAATTTATTGTGACTGTGCCCTTATTATTCCTTTTTTGCCCAAGCCCTCTCTATTGGACCCAAATCAGAACTAGCATTTAGCAACTGGGTCATAAATGTTGTGCATATTCAACATGGGACAGTCACTACTCAAAGAAAACTTATTATTTAAATAGTCTTGTATGGTTTTTTAACTTGTGGTGAAGGAAAGGCAAGCTGGTCACACAGAACTAAATAAACCTGTCCTAACATCAAGGAAGAATTTTTTCCTTCAGACCTGGCAATGGCCACAAGGATTTTGGATCATAAATCCTTCAGCAATCTTTGCAGCTTCTTTAGGTGGTTCACCTTGAAGTATCTGGTATGTAAAAGATTATTATGTCATTTTTTCACAAACTACTGGCACAGTATTGTCTGAAGCAGACATCATAAACAACAAATATTATATATATCTCCCTCTTTTGGGTATCCTCCAATATTTCAAGATAGTTGTAGAGAACAAAAATAATAATCAAAGGGACTTTGCTGAATTAGCTTTCCTTACCAAAACCAAAACATAATTCAGTGTGTCTTAGGTCAATAGAGCTGGTCATGTCTGGAAAAACAGTTCTCCATGGGGTTGCTTCTTGAAATGGACATTGTCATTGATATTTTGGTCTTCAGAGGCTCTTTCCAACCAATTTAAATTCCTTCTCCAGGAGCTCTAAGTATCTCTGGGTGCTTGTTTTTGTCAGGTATTGGCTCTGAAAGAAGTTCTCTTTGTATCACAGCAACAGTGTCTTAAATAATGCAGTTTGCAGTGTTTGATCAGCCATTACCCAGGGCAAGATTTTGCAGGTAGGAAAGGGAGGAGAAGGTGAAAGTCCTTTGTTCTCTTCCAGGTGAGGGCAGATATACTTCCAGCCTTCTCCAAAGCCCAGCAGTGTTTCCTGTTGGGCTCTCCTGCTCTTTCTCATCAGCTGTGCTTCATTATAATCCTGCAGTGCTTTGGATTTTGTACCATTCTCCTCCCTATTGGTAGTTCCTGGAGTTTCTAAGGCATTTAGAGATGAGGGCTCCTCACAGGAGAGGTCTCAGGAAAGCAGAGTGCTCTGTTAGGCCTGGGGTGAGCTGGAGATCAGTGTTCCACATCTCTTTGTCAGTCTGGGCTTCAGACTTCCTTTTCTCATTGACTCTCACCCCTCTGTGTTTGACACAGCACCGTCTGGATGTCAGGCAAGATGATGCTCAGGAGCACTAACAGTTCCTCTCCAGCTCCTGCTCTCCTTGATCATTATTTGCCTTTTTTTTTTCTTCCTCTGATTTCCTCCTGCTGCCTCCATGCTCCCCCTTGGACCACAGTGAGGCATTCTCAGCCTCTGCCACCGGCTGTTGAAGGACTGTTCATAGGGTGAACAAAGAAAGGCAGAGCTGAGGTCTGCTGTTGAATTTTAATCCTCTTGTTGGCTGGTGGCAGGGAATTAGCTGGTGAAAGTTGCTGGCATTGACACTTTCCTGCTGCCCAAGTGCTTAACTGAGTGTTTTAGCAACAACTGTCCAGCCATGCACCCCAGTCTCCCAAATCTGATCATGCTCCATCTCTTTCCCTGAGCCCTGGGATGAAAGCTGTCTTGGAGTCCCTCCTCTGCCTGTGGGTGCTGACTCTCTTGGTTGTAGTGTGTGGAGCAGGAGACTGGGTCAGTTCATGGAAATGAACCCTGCAGGAAATGCTAACAGCAGAAATAGTTTATATTTACTGTGGCTTCACAAATATTTTTGTGTTAATGTAAACAAAGAGCTACAACATAAGGGGTAAGTAAAAGGAGGGCAGATGGGATAGTTCTGGAACTTCCCATAACATTAGAATATTAAAAGCCATTAGGAACACCAGCATGGAAAGCTGAAATGGAAAATCCTGCCCCTGAAGCACTGGACAACCCTGCTGTGGGACTGTTGGAGAGAGGTTGCAGGTCTGGGAGAGAGGCAGGCTGCAGGACTATCAGTGAAGGGCAAAAGAGCTGTAAAACCCCACACAATCCTGTGTCTGCCTTGCTCATTTGTGCTCACTCCTGCAGCTGTCAGGTTCTGAGGAACAGCCTAATTTAATCGGGGTGAAATTGCCATCTCCTGGTCCCTTCCCATTTCTGGACTACCAAAAGCATTGAGCTCTTGCACTGAGAAGCATAGAACTGGGTTTTATTCTTGCCATGAATATGTCCTTGCTTCTTGGCTTCTGACTTCATCTGGGTTTTGCCTGGTTTCTGTAAGCAGGGTTGTATTCTATCATCTCCTTTTTTATTTCATGGAAGGATGTTGTCTAACCAAAATCCATCTTCCTATTAGCCTGTGTTAGCAAACTCAGTGCCTCTAAATTTTTCTGAAGAAGCCAGAGAAAATTCCTATAAGAAAATTGTGCTCATCAACACCAGCAGTCATTGCAATATACATACTTCTGAGAGTATTCCTCTCCCATGAGCAGTTTTATTCAGTCATGCCATGACTTCTTACCATGTTTAACCTGGGCTTGCTCATGCAAAACACAGTGCAACAAACAAAGAATGAAACACAGAATGGAAGAAAAAAACTGGAGCAAAAATTCTCTGCCAGCAAGCCCAAAACAGAAATGAGGAGGAGCTGAGCTGCTGGTTCCTCAAGAAGAAAGGCAAGTGAGAGGTGACAGCTTGTACACTCAGATGTGGAAGTGCACATCTCTGTGGGACAGAGAAGATGGAAATATAGGAGTGTTGAGAGACAGATTGAATTTTCTAGGCTGTAGAGCAGGATATTGCACAGAGACTGTCATTACACCATAAATTGACACTAGAAGAGATCAGTGGACCAAGTCCAGAGCTGCTTTGAGTGAAGATAGTGAGCCCTGCATGGGTGCTATGCCTCCACACTGTGCTTTGTGCAGCAGAGAGCTTAAAAAGAGAGTTGAAAGAACTCTGCTTCACCCTTTCCTGATAAAGCACAGCTTGTTGCAATAATCCATGCAAAAGCTTATAAAAAACCAAGTTAGGTAAACACTGTTGAGTACCTGCATGAGCACTTCAGAGAGGCAAATTTGGGATTCCCTGTCACCTTAAAATAGGGCAAAGTACTTCTCAGTCCAGCTGATGAAAGGTGCAGCATTTACTGTTTTTTTGTGATATTGATTTAAAGTAATCCAGGCTCTGTTTAGCAGGAGGAAATAAAACAAAGTGAGAAAAGATTTGTTTAAAATATCTGAAGTTCTCTATACTGACTGAAATGTGAAATGCCAGAATAGTTTTGCCATGGTGCTCTTAATGGCCTGGGCCACTGCCAGCTGATCCAGAAAGGTTGTCCTGTTTGCTCTGTCTGGAGTGTCCACCTGGGGTGGATTGACCCAGTTGTGTGGTGGTGGGTGGTATGAACAACACTGTGACAGTGGTCTAGCAGCCCTTCAGTGTCAAGGTTTTGTGTGTTCAGAACATGTCTGTTCTGCTAAAAACCTGCCCTGTCACAGAGGTGAGATCTGTGGTCAGCCTGGAGCCTGTGTAAATGTGTTTTCCAAACTCCCTTTCAGGCCTGGGTGTCAGCAGTGAGCCTGCAGAAGATGTGAGCCTTGTTATGCTAGAGGATGCTGGATTTCATTGCAGTGATCGTGGGATCTGGAGCACTGCCAAGCAAAAACAGCATTGAATTTTAAGGTGCTTTCTGTGCTGAAAGCAATTTTTGTGGTCAGGCATTGCCTAGCATAAATCAAGGCATCACTTGTTGCTGCATTCTTCTGGTGCCCAGGACTGAGCTAAACCTGTTGCTGCCTTCTCTCCATGCTCAGCAGCTGTGGGTGCACACAAATCTACACAGACTGGGGAGCTCAGTGGAGGTGTCCAGTGTCCCCATCCATCAGTGCAGTGTGAGGATTTCAAGGATGCAGTTGCACATCTCAGAGCACTGTTAAAGAAGGAAGTTCCCATAAGATAAGCCACCACCACAGGAACTTGAGGTAAGCACAGATGGCAAAACAGGAAGGCATTAATTCCAGGCCTAACATTCATGTGGTGGCAAACTGTGGGAAGCAACACACATGCCAGCCCAAGTGTAGCATCTCTGCTCTGTGGAAACCCAGGACTTGGACTGAATAAAAGGGATACCCACAAAGGAACACCTCAGGAACCCCCACTACCAAAGACCAGGGTGAAGAAGGACCAGCAGGACTCTGAAGGGATCTATGTGATGGTGATATCTTTCTACTTAATCTTTGTCTCTCTTTCTCGTCCCTCCCTACTCCCTTCCTCCAATATCTTTCTATCTCTCCACCTCACATTTACTCTTAAATGAAATCCATACTATTGACTTTGGCATGTGGTCTCTTTTGCACCTTAATATGGGCAGAGGCATCTCTTTTAGTGGACCATAACATGCAGGTGGACAGTGTGTACAGCACCCAGGCCAAGCAGGATCCTGTGCTATATCAGGGTCCCAGTGCTGCTGCCCTGGTGCTTCTCAAAAAACTCAAATGTGCTCCATTCTCTTGCAGGCTGTGAGCCTTTTGACTCCTTTTGACTTTAAACCCATCTAGCAAATGGGAGAAATGCTGGATCACAGAATTGTAGAGCAGTTTGACGTAGACTCAAACTGAACCTTTTAAATGTCATCAGTCCAACTGCTTGGTAATGAGCAAGGACATCTCCAACTAGACCAGGTGGCTCAGAGCCTTGTCCAACATGACCATGAATATTTCCAGTGATCTCTGGGCACTTACACTTCACTGATGTTCCAGAGTTTCACTGCCATCATTCTATAAAACTTTCTTATACCTACTCTAATTCTGTCCTCTCAGTTTGAAACCATGGTAATATAAAAAATTTCGGATGATATAGGAAGCAGAATGAAGAGGCATTTAATGTTTCTCAAGTGAGAAGTCTCTAGGGAAATGGGGAGAAAACTACTTGAAAATGTATTCTGAAATGTTTGTATCCAGAGAAAAGCTTAAATCAAGGCATTCTCCATTTTGGAAGTGCAATGTGGAGAAATTTCCAATATTTTAATGAAAATGAGTCTATTAGCAATAGCCTAGGTTACCAAGGTCAGTGAGATGGATAACAGTGTGAGATGGATAACTTTACTGCCTATACCTGACCTGATATTGCACAGAGTTCTTAGATGCAGCTCAGATACTCTTTTCTGACAGAGTTCTGCTTCAGCCAGGAAGGGGCTTGTGTCTCTGCTGCTTTGTGCTTCCATTTCCATTCCTAGCTTGTAACAGGTTCCAGCTGATACTCTGTGGATAGCAAAGTAGGCAGAGGTTCCCAGTGCACTTCATGCCCAGGAGCTACATGAGATGATAAATTAAGATGTGCTGTGAAAACTCCATCTGGATCGATGCCAGGTTTCACTTGTCACATTTAAAGGTGTAAGGATTTCTGTGTGAAAAAAAATAGCTGCTGATTTAGAGGCATTCATGTTATCAAGAGTCTGGTTAATTAAGAAGGCTTTAGGGTGGTAGTGCATGGAAGATTACCTTATTTCACTCTTCTTTCTCTTTTTGTGTCTTGGCAAATATACTTGCTCAGTGTAGAAAAGCACCATTTCTATGGCATATACTGTAGTGAGTGAAATCAAAATTTTGTTTGGAAGCATCAGTTGCCATGTTTCTCTCTGTGTGGCAAGGGAGATTTTGATTGTTTGAAAGAGAACTCTGGTTAGAAAGCAGCAAAGAAGTGGCTTTCAGTAAAATATCAGGACAGAAGAGAAGTGTAACCCGTGCTGGTCTCTTTAAGACATAAAAGTAAATGAAAGCATAAATCTGACCCCATTATGGAACTATAATAAATCTGGTGATAAATCAGAGGCAGCTGATAATGTGAGGGTAATGCCTGTTTGCAATACAATCAGCACATGATAATAAAAGATAAGTGTCCTTTTACAAAGCAATGATGAAGCAGTTCTGGATGCCTTGAAGATCACCTTGTAAAACTGCTGGATGAAAGGTAAAAGGTGTCTGGATCCAAGAGAAGTGTCAGTCACACTGGAATATGTGGAAGAAACTGAACTGCCTTGTCTTGCCCAGCAAGGCTGGCATGAGGAGTGAGAAATCTGAGCTGACCTCCCCAGCTTGCAGTTCTGAATCAGCTTTTGAGATGAAGAATCCTACCAAGCAAGAAGGACAATGGACCTTTTGCAATGCTGCCAGATGGAAACCGTGCCTAAAAAGCTACTGTGAAACCCTCATAAACCAAGCAGGAAACATAAACAACAGTTGTGACTGGGAAAAGATGAAGTAAAAGCAGTAACTAACAGCCAGGGTTAACAACCAAAAATTTCCTGACACTCTATAAACCTTGGTCTGGGCAGTGGAGCAATGAACAGGGCTGCATAATTATAGCCAAAGTGTTCTCAGCATACTCAGTGCAGCAGAGTCAGATGAATACTGCTGAGCTTGGGAAGCTGCTAATTAGTTTCATTTCTGTAAATTTCCATCCCATAAGCTGTATCCTCAGCTGGTGTTCCCACTTACTTAGTTCAGATATAGTGTGTGCAGTGGGGTTCTGAGGACTTGCATCCAAGGCATTGTCTGCTGCCAAAATAAAAGCAGGACTCCATCGTTCCTAGATCTTAAAGCTGGATCAGCTCATTATGGTTCTGTATCATCCCCTTCCATAATAAATTCAAGCCTTGAAACTCTACCCAGTGGTTTCTCTATCTGGCCCCCAGCTCCTGATTTAGTTAGGATGGATCCTTTACCCAGGTGTCTGTAGACTTACAGTGAGTGATTGTGCTGTGTCCTGAGGGAAGTTCCTGAGTGATTGATTTGTATTCCTTTTAGATATGTGCAGCTTTCAGTGCTGAACTGTATTTTGCTTTTTTTCTTTTTTTTTTTTTTTAGATGGAAAAATTCACACTTCTCAGTAACTTGGATAACCTACATTGATATGATTAAATACAGGGAAGAGCTCTGAAATATGTTTTACATATAAGGTATCTGTTCCAGAACTCTGAAGGATTTTTCTCTCTTTTCAGAACCCTTCTTTTTTCCCTATCTTGAAATAGATGAAGTCTAAAAGCACTGCTTTATTTCTATCTGGTTGTCCCTATGTCATGGCCAAGAACAGGATTTTTCAAAATTTATTTTTAAAATTTGAATTTATTTCTTCTCTTCTGTAGTCAAAAATTCAAATGAGGGCAGCCAATCTTTTTTTTTTTTTCTTTGCTGAGTTCTGTGAATCAGAAATATTCTTTATGAGCTCTTTGCCCTTCTCTATCTTCTTTTTGTTATGGTTTGCAAGCCACTGTCTGTTAGACATCTGGGTCATTGTTTCCCCTGTCCTGATCCATTCATTTTGCTATCTGTCTTTGAGGCAGGCTGATACATCACCAATTAAGCCAAATATCTCATTAACAGCTTTGACAATACTGTGTGTGATCCCAGTGCTAGTTGTTCTTCATTCCTTTATGCCCTGGGATCACAGTTAGTGGAGAGCATCACCTAAGAGAGATGTTCTGATCAGATAAAGGCCTTATGTCTGGGTTTCCTTTCAGAGATTGTCTTCCCTGGCCCCCTGGAGTCTTTGGCCTTGTTCTAGGGGCTGTGTTGTGGCCTGATGGTGAGCAAGTGGATGGAGAGCATCTCAGGTGCTACTATACCCGCTCCAGGCTGAGCTCCATCCTGTCTTTTCTCTGGAAGGCTGATCCAGAACAGCCTGACATTAAAATGATTCAAAAACCCACAGGGAGAATTCGTGTTTCATTTACAACTCCGATCAGACAGTTTCTTCCAGTTCTCTCTTGTAAATAATAGGAGTAGTAGCTGTCTTCTGCTTGGCAATGTACTGAGAGTGTTGGAAAAGACTTTAGAAAACATAGACTGCAATGCATGAGGAGTTGACAAGCATCCCTTGATCTGATTAGACATGTTTTGAGCAGATGGATGGGCTAACTGACCTCTGGAGGTCCACTCCAATAAAAATTGTTCTAAAATTCAATGAATATGAGTCATCTGAGGCTGTGTTGCTATTTTAACATGCTTGTATGTTTTCCTTCTGAGACTGGCACTTGTATTTGCTGGATTCACTTAAGCAACCGCATCAACATCTTTAAGAGTTTTAATTTCTTTTTGTCCAAGTGCCAAAGCAAACCAATAAAGATCAATTTAACAAGCAAACAGGTAAAATACATAGTGGGGCCTTGCTGGCAGCTGATAAAACTGCCGAAGTGCTCAGTGCTCTGTGCCCTGAACCAAAGCTGTCTCAAACACTGGAACAGAGAGAACCTTAGGGATGTAGGTTGGGATGTATCAGACACCTCTCTTTGCACTGTCAGATGCATCCAACCATTTAAAAATTTTGAAATTTATCTTACTAATAAAAGCTGAAGTTAAGAAGGCATTCATTCAACACCTCACTTTCTTCTGTGCCCTGTGTCACTAGGTCCCCCACCCCATTCAGCAGCAGGCCCACATTTCCCTTCAAATTAAACAGTTTTCATACATGAAAGTTTGCATTTCTAATTTTTTTTTTTAATCCTCCAGACCAAACTATTCATATTTCATGTTCACCGTGTAAGTTAGGTGCTCACCAAGAAGAACAGCAAATTGTTATCTTGGAGTTAGTGGACTTCAAAACAAGGGTCTTGAAAAAAAGAAAAATCTGGGAAGTACAGGTTTGGTCATGGGATGGCAGTCCTGTTTGTGGAGAGTAATTTATGACATTTTTAAATGGCATTTTGACTCAATTTTGCTTTGATGGTAAAATTCAAATTATTCTGGCCTTATCCTGAGTTTTAACAGGGAGATAATATTTTTGAAGGATTTAATCTTCAGTTTCTGTGCATTAATGCAGTGTGTTGGCTGGGGATAGAATATTACAAAGGGGAATATATCTTGCATGTCCAAATTTCTTACTTTGAACTGTTATACATTTTTCTTGAGAGCTTATTTGGAAATCTGTGGGTCAATAATTTAAATGTGGATGAAGCTATCTCTTTCCAGCATGTCTGATCTCCTCTGCCTTCAGGTTTTTTTTAGCATTCAATGTCTATTACAAATTAGATTCCCCAATGAATATTTGCTTTAGCTTCACTCAGAAAACTTGCTGTTGAAAGAAAGAAACTGTAAATAACTCTCCAGCTCGGGCACCCTTGCCAAGTGCCTTATAGCATTTTTCTCTTGGAATTTAATTTGTTCTGTGATTTAAGGTGCAGCATTCACACTGAGCTGAGGAGCCTCTGTGCTTCCTCTCATCACTGTCTTTATCACGGTCAAATGAGCACTTATGGTGTGCAATGAGACTTCTCCACATTATTAATAACAGCTCTGACCTATGGGGATCCTGCTTTTTTCTGGCAGGGGATATCTGTCTGCAATGGCCTAGGAGCAATTGTAGCTCTTTGTGCTTGCAGGTGAGCATCAGTCAGTTTTATGCACTCCACAGTTCTGCACAGCTCCTGCCCCCTCAGCCAGCTAAGAACACAAAAGGCAGAAATATATTTTTCAGTCTGGAGCCTTCAGGAGGTATAAGTGGGCCATTGCAGGGAAAACACTGCAGTGCAGCTGCTTTGAGTTGTACCTGATGTTCAGAGGGATAAAAACACTTAATTAGCACTCTCTTCAAGTTTCTATGAGAATCCTATAAACCAATTTCAAACTGAAACCTTGGGCTGGCTCACAGGCCAGCAGACTGACGAACACCTGGGGAAGATTTGAGGGGTCTTTTCACAAGTCATCAGGCTCAATCTCTAAAACTGAAGTGTGCATTCTTTTTGCTGTGTGCATTTTTTCATGTTTCATTATTGCAATCTGCTTGCAAGATAAGTTTACATTTAAAAGCTGTTGGAATTCAGAAGTATTTATCATGTTTTTACGTTTGGCTTTTCTTTTTTGAAAGCTGAAAAATTATCCCAGCCTGCATGAGAGTCTACTGTCTCTACCTTTTAAGTACAGCAAAGCTTTTAGTTATTTAAACTGGGCAAGAAATTATTAAAATGAGACCTGGGTTAAAGTGATAATTATGTTCAAAATATCTACTGTAAACATTGTGATGAAATTTTAACCAGTATTTTGAAAACAGAGGACAACATCTTGCTTTAGTATTGTGAGCAGTACATTTTAGGTTTCTGAGGGAAGATGTGTGCCATGTGTTTTAGAACTGCAAGGGCTTGGCTGTAGGGCAGCTTTTTGTTCTCATGGCAAGTGCTTGAACAGAAAAATAAGCTTTCAGCCCAGGGATGCTTCAGGTTTAAAGTATGCAGGTTTAGCTTGTGAAATCCCACCATTCAGCTGCCATTTCAGCCCTGCTAGCCCATATACAGCAAAAGCATACTGGACAGCCTTTCCCCACCATTTGATTTAGGTTTCATTTTCTGGTATATCCCACCCACCTGATGAACAGACAGCCCTGTCACATTCCCAGTCCTGATGAAATTCTCTCCTGAATCTTCCAGCCCTTGGGTCCAAGGACAGGTTTTGCTGTCTTTGGGAAGACAGAAGAGGACACAGTTGCATGCCAGTCTGTGAGACATATTAGTGGTATAAGACCTTTAGGGGCCTTTCAATGTTTTTTAATAAAACCTTTTCCTTCATCACCCACGTAAGGGGGAGAGCTTTCCTACACATACCCTCAGTGGTGGTGAGGTGTTGCTGTTCACCAGAAATGATTGTAATGAAGAGGTGATGCCTGATCCTGACTGTGGGGCAGGGAACGTTTGTTTCTGCACATCCCACTGCAATTTAGCCTTCTCTGAGACAGAAACTCTTGTCGGTGTCTGCTGGAAAGAATTTCTTCTTTTTCCTTTTTTCCCCCACTTTTCTTTAAAAAAATAAACAACAAAACCAAACAAAAACTAAAGCAAAGAAACAACAAAATCTTCAAAATAATGGTATCTAGGTGTCTCAAGATAGCACTGCTGAACTCACCTTGGCAAGCTCCACATGGTTAAAAGACACTTTTGGCTTGCTGCTGTTCTTAAAAAAAAAAAAAAAAGGAAAATAAAAGAAGAACTGCAATTTTTGGTTGGTTAAGCCCCTAAAATGCCCATGTGAGATTGCAACGCTGTTTTTTAATGTTCCCAAAAGGGGTTGGTGCTATTTTTCAGGACATGTACTGCCCATCTTGCAATTGGTAGCAGACAATTGACATTCAAATGTCTCATTTGGGAAAAATTGCAAATTACAGTGGCTAGGAAGCTGTAAATTAGAAGTAGCACAGCCCATTATTCCCAGGCCTATTTGTGTGTCAGAGTGCACTGCTAAGGCTTGATTATCCTTTCCAGTCTCCCCTACCTGCAGCAAGGAGCTGTGTGTGAGAGGTTGGGTCTGTTCTGGATAGTTTATGTAGCATTTTTCCTCTCTGTCTTTGACATTTCCATGATTTCTTGATGTCTGGGTTCCAGAAGATTGAATTTTATCCCTGATGATCCAGAACTGATGTCCTCATCACAGCATGAAAAGTTGGCCACGTGTCATTGATTGGTAGACAAGAATTTTTATCTTTCTTCCCATCCTTGTTCTCTGAGGCCACATTAAGCCCTGCAGCCATTGCAACTCCCATTTTGGGCTGCAGTCCCTGTTCTAGAAGTTTCTTCTTTCTAGACACATAACTATATTCAAGCCAGTTGTGATCCCTCACCCTCAGTGACCCAGATATTTTGATATCACTGCCTCATCTTATTAGTCTCTGCTGACCTGCTGGATTTTGCTTCATTTGTCAGTTTTATCTGCATCAACTCCCAGAGCATGGCTGAAAACAGCAAAGAACCTCACCAGGGCTGTTCTGGCTTCTGCAAACTGGTTTCTTCTTGGTATTTGTCAGGTAGGCAATTCTTAACCTGTTTATTTCATGCTTTATTGATACTACATAGTACAACATTTTAAACCCAAATATCATTTCATACTAAGTCAAAAGCACTCTGATGATCTAAGCCTATTACATCTGGACAGTTCCCTTTATCAACAAAATTTGTAATCTCATCACAGAGTGAAATCAGGTTTGCTTGACAAGGCCTATTTTCCATGAAAAGCAATTGATTTGCCTTGTATTCCCTTTAATTCCTCAGAGAATAGATCCTGTAGGGAGATTTCTACAGCATTGTCCTGGATTTATGTTATTTATCCCTTTCACTCTGCTTGTGGTTTACAGTTTTGTTGAATTGCTGCTAGCCTGTACCATGCTATGCTGTGCTGGGTTCTACTGCTCTGGGAAGAAAGAAGCAGGAATTTCTTGGAAACCAGAGTCCCAGCTGTGCCTCAGAGCAGGGGAGCTTGAAGGGCAAAGTGGGTTAGGTAAAGCTGATGGGTCTTGAAGGACAGCATCCTCCAGGTGCAAGAATGAGCCATGCTGATGTTGATGACCCACAGGACACCTCCAACCAAGACACTAGGAATCAGGACAGACCTGGGAATGCTCTTTCTCTTCATCCCTTAATGAGGGAGAGTTTATAGCTGTCCTCAGTCTCCTGGACTGGGCAAACCAGAAAAATCCAGATGAAGGTGCTCATTTTGATGGTAACCAAGGCTTTAGATACAACTTCATACTCTGTGTCACTTCAGTTTGCTTTGTTTCCCCAAAAAGAAGTTAGTTTTTACCCAACTTAATTAACGGAATGGTCTTGTGTGTTGTGACCCTTTCTCTTTGCTGGTGGGCTACCAGAATTTCCACAGCCTAGGAGGGAGAATGTCCCCTCAGAGTAGAGAGGACATTAGAGGGGAATGTCTTGCAGCAGTGCTGTGCTGGAGGCTGAGACTGCTGCTCATGCAGGGCTCAAATGCTTCTGCTATTCCAGCTCACGTGTGGCTTGACCGGGTGGGCTGGGTCAGACCTGGCTGCTGAGATCCAGCCAAGCTACAGAGGTGGGGACATGGTGGATGGAAGGGCTCTGCCTCCTACAGGCAGCCTCAAAGTCAAAGGAAGGTTGGAGAACATGAGGGCATTACCAGTATATTTTTTTGTGGGCTTTTTTCAAGTGGAATGTGTTTGGCTGGAAATTTTCACAGCATGTTTGCTTATGTGTTGCATAGGAGTAGTAAAGCAGAGGAGGAAAACGATGACAGGTTTCACAGCACAGTCTGAGTGGCACTGGAGTCTGCATTTTCCAGGTTTTTCAGACTGAAGAGTGGAACCTTAGCATGTCTAATTGTCAGAGGGGGTCATTACAAACTTCTGGAAGTGCCTGCAGGAAGGTTGGCAGCCCAGCTAAGCACCTCATCCAAGTAGGCTCTTGAAGGACTTCTTATGACTCTCACTGCTAAAAACAAGCCTGCTTGTAAATCCCCACAGTGATCAGAGCTGGTTGTTCTTCATCACAGGAATTGTGACAGAGGTGTAATTGTGTGTGGTGTGAGAAGAAATAGATAAGGATGAAAAAACTCCTCTTTTTTTTTTTAATTTAAATGGTCTAAAGAAGGTAACTTCACTACTCCTTTGTCATTCTCTGCTTATTTTATTTGGCATCTGTTGTCTGTTCATCTTCACTTCAAACTTTATCCTCAAAAACTTCATATTTCCCTGTGTCTTTTTTTTTTTTTTCCTTACCTTTGAGAAGGAAAGGATGACAAGTCAAGATGAAACCAAACCTTATCTTGGTAACTTTTGCAGCCACAAATTTTGGAAATCATGAGTCCTTAATATTCCCTTAGCATTTAAACATAAAATTAAAAACTAACCAAGGGAGTCCAATTTGTAGTTTGAAATTAAGTTATAAAATTAAATGCAACTTTTTTGGTCTAGCTTTTCAGCTGCCCCATCAGAGTCATGTTCTAATTAGCAGGAGCTGTAAAACACTGTTTCTCTATAAAACCATATAATTCTGTTAGCTGAAGTTTTAAATTATACTTATTGCTTCATGTGCTAAAAATACATACATATATATGTACACAGATACACAGAAAGTATGACTACTTGAAGAAGATAAGCTAATTTCTCCTCAGCCTTGTATTCCAACACAATTTATGTATCATAGGAGATAAAAAGATTGACTCCTGTGAATGGATTTTTACAAAATAATGTTGGGAAAAGAATCTACTGATTTAAAGAGTAAGAACAGTTAGCACAAGTGAATGGAAATAAATATTTTGAAGTTGTCTGCAAGTGTGAAATGTTTTAATTTTGGAATTCACAACATAAAAGGATGCTCAGAAGCTTCCTGTAGCTTTCCACACAGAACTGGTGGCTGAAGAGATCCAAGCCCACAGACCAATTGATGTTTCTTGTTTCTATCAGATTGGTGCATGCTGTTCACACAAATTCAGCTTCTGCTTGTCCTCTGCCAAAGGTCAAAGAGAGCTGATGGCAGTGGATCCTTTTCTGTTCTGCTGTGGTTGAGTGGCTAATGGAACCCAAGGATAGCAGGAAAAACCTAAAACCTTCTCTTTGGATGAGCAGGACAGACACTGCTCAGTGTCTAAGTGAGAACTGCTCATGGAACATTCTGTTTTCATGACAGAGGGACTAATTTTTTTTTTTTCAAAAGGACTAAAACCTTATTAAAAAAACAACCCAAAACCAAAACAAACACAAAAAGTGAAAACTAAAGGACAAAAGGTACCATGGTTCAAACTTTTTCTCAGCAGGCACTTGTATACTGGTTTTGTGATTTGAGTGTTTGGCTATCCTAGCTCCACACTGGTGTATTCAAAGCTTTCTTATGCTGATGGCATTCAAGGCTTTTTTGTAGGTGCAAGCCACATCAGCAACAGTGGAGAAAATCAAAGGAACGGAGGAAGAAAGAAAAAAATGAATTCTGAAGAAAGAAGTGTAGAAAGGAGCAGGAGATGGTGGTATTTCAGTCCCTGCCTGTAGCTGAGCATTTGAAATTCATAAGCACTCAGCTGACATTCCACAAACAGAAGTACCTTTCCTTTCACTCAATTTTTGAATTCTCCAGAGGTAACAAGTGTTGCAAACAGTTCCTGGGTTTAGTTCTATTATGTGTGGTAAATGCATACAGCACACCCACAATTAAGCAGAGAAATTGAAGTCAAAGCAGGATCTAGTTACACATTCAAGATGTATCTTCTGCTCCCTCCAATATATTAATTACCTGGTATTGTTCCACAGCTACTTTCATCAACAGACATTGTACAATAACAGTAAATTGGCATCCAGCATTTGCTGGAAGTCCTTTGGAAGGGTGAGTTTCACCATTTCTCAGCAGACTGGGTGCAGATGGGGCCAGGGTGTGGCAAAGGCTCTTCCACTCCCAGGAGAAGGTGGAAATTGGCTGTAGCTGTTGGTTTGCCCAAAAACTGTGGTTAGAAGGGAGGCACTGAACTGTCCCATCCACCTGTGGGTGATGGCTGCTAGGCCTTACACATGGGTTACCATGGGAAAGGACACCTAAACCTTGGGAGAACTCAAGTCTGGGACCTCAAAGAAAATGGATTGCCAGGGAAGATATAGAGCTTATAAAGAACAGTGCCTGCCTGGAATTTGATAATTAAAAACTTTTGCAAAAAATTATGTCTTCTGTGTGAGCACCAAAACAGTGAGCTCCTGAGTCACAGGGGAGGAACTCTGGGAGAAGACTTCTGCCCTGGCTGGATTTGATTGGAAGGTGTGTGCCCAATTTGTAGGGTGGCTGCTTTTAGGTGTTTTAAGGGTGGTGTGTGGCCACAGCTCCACTTTGACTGCATGGCAGAAGGTCACATAGGGTAACTCCTGGTGGGCTGGTGATAGGGGTGAGGCAGACAAACTTGGATGCACATTTGGCTTTTCCCAAGTCAAGAGCAGCAGGAGTAACCAGGCCAAGAGAGCCTGAGAGCACCTGCTCTGAGTTTCTGCAGGGTGTTTTCCCAGGTGAAACATTTCCTTACATTTGTCTCACCCCTGACCCAGCACCCAGGCCCACATCTGCCCCAAATATCACTGAGGGGACAGGGAGCTTTGTGCCAGCTATCTGTGCAAGGCTGGGAAGTGGGAGTAAATCCTGCACCTAATCCTGCCCAGAATTATCTTCATGGAGAGAGCTATAGAGCTTTAAATGGTGCTCAGTCACAGCTTTTTTTGTTAAAAATCTTTCCAGAAAGAATTCTTCTTACACACCTGGGAACTGTCCCATTCATTCAACCGTAAGCCCCTCTCCCTGATTTTGGAGAATTCCCCATTTTCCAAAAGCTGGAGAAAGAGCTTTTTTTCTCCTTCAAGACTGGCAGATCATACAGCTGAAAGTAGAAAATTGGTTCATATTAATATGTGAACATTTTAATTCATGCATCTGATTGATATTATTCCATAATTAAATTATATTCCCACGGTGCATATAACATCAGGGTTGCAGTAATACAAATAATTAGTAATTAACTCTAATCAGATCAGTTAGCAAATGCCAGATTCCAGATGAATAAGCTGACCAACAGTGTCTGTGGAGAGGAAAGCCAAGAAAGAAGGAAGAAAAAGATAATTTGCATTGATGGATAAGGGAGGAAGCGAAAATAACAGGAAATCCATTTTCAAGATAACTCCCCTGCCAAACAAAGCAAGAATGCTCTGGGCCATGGCCATGAGCCTGCAGCTCAGCTGTTAGAAGACATTCCACTCTGACCTCTCACACCCTGCCCTGAGTCCCTCCCAAGTGCCTCTTACAATGTTTTGGTGCTGGACTGAAAGAGGGGCTAGTCCAGAAACAGACACAGGGCATCTTCAGCCAATGGAACATTCCTCAGCTGTCCCCAGCTGACAATTCCTTGGAGATGAGAAGTGATGATGGCACGTCACTGTCTTCCTCAAAATGTCTGTGGCACCTTGGCCTGGGAATTTAGAAATGGGTTCCTACTGAGCTGCTCCCACTACCTCCAGGAAACTGCAAGGCAGCTTAGGACAACTAACACAGAGCCATGGAGAATTTCTCTATAGAAAAATTAAATACAAAAATCTGTGAATGGGACTTCCTATCTGAGAAGGTGATACTGCAATTTGAGCAGTTTTTCTTGGCTCAAACCAGAAAAATATTGTGCTTTCCCTGTTCTCTCAAAAAATAAACAAACAAAGTGTTTTAATCAATTTCAGTTTGGATCTGTCAAACAAAGTCAGTTAGAAAATTTAAGATGTGTTTTTGCCAGCCGAACTGCACTTGGACCAGTACCAAATATTTCAGACAAATAATGTCAAAAGGAAGTACCTGGCATTGTATCTCCAAAACATCAGTGTGAAATATTCTGTGATTGGGGAAGGGTTTTGTTTTTTATTTTCTCAATTATAAAACGTCCTTGAAATGAACACTTTCCTGCAGCCAAACTTCTCTGTGTTTGAATTTTATTTTGTGATGAAAAATGTTCTTAGCAAACACAAAACAATTGCTGCTGTGTGCCAGGGTAATGCCACAGGTTCCTCTCTTTGAGGGCAGCAGGCAAAGAAAGGTGTGGTAAATTGTCACACCTGCTACAAAGTTGGTTGAAGTCAGTGATGAATTAATGATCAAAAAAAGCCTGAACAGTGTTTCTTGCTGATCCTGCACCTGTCTTGAGCAAGGGCTAACAATAAAATGATGTCTGGGGTGAGCCAAAGTGATTGTTTAACCTTTTGAATCAACCATAAATGAACACCAAAAGTAACCAAGACCCTCATTAAGCGTTATTTGCATATTAACTCTCATGGCCCTTAGAATGCAAATGAAGAGAAAAGATGGTATGCCTTACATGTATGACCTCTGTCACCAACACCCAGCCTATGACATAGAGTTTTCATTCTCTTTGGGAAGGACTAAAAATTGTTATATAAAAAAGAGGGGGTTTCGCAGCAAAAAAAAAAAAATAAAATAAAAAAAGAAAAGAGAGAGAGAAGATAAAAAAGGAAGAATTAAACAGGAGAAAAACACCTCTGCTTGCTCAGGGTCAGTGATAGATTTTTTTCTCTCTCCCTCTAACAAAGGGATACTTTTAGGTGAGATTTTTTACCTCCAACTGCATTGGAACAGACCCAGAAATATTTTAATGTATATATCTAATAAATCTTTGTTACTATACCTTCTCTCCAGAGACAGTCTTTAGTTTGTATATTTATCACCAGCAACCTCAGACTGATTTCCCTTTGCTTCAATAAACCACACTATTTGTGAATCTGGCTTCTGGATGTTCTTACTGAATTCATCCAGACCTATGGTATCAGTAAATCACACTATTCATGAATCTGTCATCATGAAAGTTCTTGTTGAACAGGACCAAACTCATGGTGCTGAATTTGTAATAAATGGAAATAAGGTCCATCTGCACTCTGCCCCTCAGAGCTCGGAGTGCCACCAAGAATGTTTATCCCAAGTTTCTGTCTGCTTCGTGTAACAGGTGGTTGCTTGCATTTTTTTTTTTTTTTTTCCAATTTGATGCTTCAACAAGCCACTGGCTGCTTGAAAGTTACTGGTGGGAGTTCAGATTTCAGACTTTTTTTGGAAGTGCCACTGTTAAGTGTTATCTTAAAAGTCTTCCTCTTGCATGTTCAGCCTTCAATGAGATCTTTTGGGTTACTTACTCATGATTCTGTTTTGTGGGTTGCCACTGGTTACCAACAATTTAGTAATAATACAA
This sequence comes from Chloebia gouldiae, assembly GCA_003676055.1. Classification (NCBI taxonomy): domain Eukaryota; kingdom Metazoa; phylum Chordata; class Aves; order Passeriformes; family Passeridae; genus Chloebia; species Chloebia gouldiae. The sequence continues at coordinate 22,772,150 of QUSF01000008.1, read as the reverse complement.
GCTGTTGGTTCATTAACTGTTTTTGAAAGAAAATCTATACTAGCTAGTCTATATTGGCTCCTTTGAGCATTTATTTATTTGTTTTGATCACTCTTGCTTCTTGCTTCTACTCAAATGAGTAGAAAATTATAAATACACCAGGACTATGGCAGGTCTTCCAAAAACATGATGGATAAACCAGTTCTAGGATGGAACAAAGAAATGTAGCCCCAGGTACTCTAAAGTCCTATACACAGAATACCATCTTTAATCCTGGAGATTCTAGATGGCAGGATGACTCCAGGGAGGTGGTAGACAGATTAGCTCTGAAGGCTTAGCAAAAGACAGAGATTAAATACATGGCCAAGCTGTATCAAGGCCTGCTTCCCTAGGACCATGTCCTTTCCATTGGAAAACAATGAAGGGATGCTGCTGAGGATGTGCCACTACCAATTCCATGCACAGCCACCAGTTTGACCCCACTAAGTGGCAGTAAAAGATGCCCTGGGAAAAGGTAGAAGGGAGAAAAGAAGCAGCAAACAGCTGATTCAAAAATACAGCTGGGAAAGTCCAGCTCTCACAGCCTTCTATCCCCTCTCCAGGCGATTATTGAGCAGCATTGTGGTTAGTTTTATTGCTGAAGTTGCAGCCTGCTCCTTGAGAACAAAATTGATTTCACTTTCTCTTTCAGCATTTCATATATGCCTGTATGTGAGTATGGATATGTCTGTGTACAGGTACCTGTATATATGTATATAAATGTATGGATGTGTGTCTGCACCTATAGAGCACTAAGGAAGCAGGAGTCTGAAAGAGGACTGTGGAACACCACTGAGTGTTCTGGAAGGACAAATTAAGTGTGTATGCAAACATCTGACCTTGTTTTGGGGAGGGAGGGCTGCTATAATCCATCTGGTGCATCACTTCAGATGCTTTTCCTCTGCTCAAGCTTAGTCTGTTACTTGCAAGGAAATTCTTCAGAGGGAGGGTTTTGACCAAAGCAACACCAAGTTATCAGCCAAGAGAAGGTGGCTTTCCTCCCAGCCACATGGCACTCTGGCTGTGTACATTCATAAATTGGATGTAGCTAATTACAGATTCTGTCCTACCTCCCACCTCACAACATCTCACTCACTGTGCCTTTTCCTACCCTTTGCTTTCTCCTGCAGATCCTGAAGTGTAGATCACCTGGTTATAAGTACACTTGGACATGTCCAAAGAGGGAAATGTGATGGCATGAAGAAGCACCACCCACCTTCTGACAATTCTTGGAGCAGTTTCTCCAGAGCTGCCTCATGATTAGTAAACAGCAGACATATGTTGTGCTCACCACACAGGCTTAAGCCTGTAACAGTGTTGGCAGCTCCTGCTCTCCTTCCTTTGGCACCGCTGTGATCCTGATGTCTGCAGCACTGAGTCATGCCACCATGTCTGGAGCAAAGCCCAACGCTCTTTTGTGCACAAGGGGAGCAGGACCTTGTGCTCTAGTGACCTGACTGCCTGACCATGCTTTGTTGAGTGTGTCACTACAGCAGCATCTGTGAGCAAAGCCATGAAGCCAGCAAAGAGCATCCTTTGTGCTGGTGGATACTGGGAGATGCTGCTGCAGCGTGCTGAAATGGGCTGGGTTGGTTTAATCGGTAAAACTGACACTGTTCTTGTCACCCATCTCCACCTCTGCCTCCTGTCTTGTATTTGAAGCTCTCTAAGCCAAAGATAGATACTTAGATTGCATCTTGTCCTGTAGAAATCTCTCAGGTGCAGCCCTTCTGCAGATTCTCATCCTGTGGTCTTGCCTTACTTAGACAAGTGTAATTGAGATTGGAGCCACTTCCTCCACAGATGTGGCTTATTGTTGCCTCTGACTGAGGTTCCAGCCAGCACTGGCTGGGGTTTTCAGCAGTCTGAGTGCATGTTCTCTGATATCTAAAACACAGGGCACTGTCTCTTTGTGCCCTTTCTCATATCCTCCTTACAGTAAAGTTCATAGGCACTTAATTGCTTTACATTTTTGGCTGCCTTTGAATTTCCTTTGCAAGTTAGCAGGTGGCATTTCCCAAATTGTGAGAGATGTGTGGCAGCCAGCCCAGAGAAGGTGGCTGTCACTTCTTCTGCTGTTTCACCCTTGGTGTACAGCGATGTTCCCAAGCTATACCCTCTTGTTTCCTCAGCAGGGAGCCCATGCAAGCTGGCTCTGTGGTGGGAATTGCCTGGATGATGGGAGAAATCATTTCAGACTAAGCTATAAAAATGCTCAAGGCTAGGAGGTTCCCAAATGAAGGCACAAAAAAAATCTATGGAGGTACCAGGGAATTATGAAATCCTGTCAGATGACAGATGCAATATTAGTCTCTGACCCAGGAAATTATTTGCTGAGTGTCTCAGTTCCCTTGAACTTTGAGACTTTTACAAAGAAGAATTTTTTTCTTCCCTCTCAGTGAATCTCCAGCACTCCTCATGTATCTTTTGAGGTTAATGCACAATAACATCCTACATTATACAGTTGGAGCTTTCTGACCCTCAATGTAACAGTTTGGGATTTTTCCTTGCATCTGATCTTAGGTATCACAACAGCTTGTCATCTGGTTAAAGACACCAGTGCCATTTCTTTAACATCTCCTTATTGAGCCAATATGACAAAAAAGTCTCACTTCAGAAAGGCTTCTCTCCTCTCTCTTTGGGGTGGAAGAGATCCACTGTAAACTAAAGAAGATGTCCCTGTATCCAAACACAGGAGCTCACTGCATATGCACCCCGCCTGCTCTTCCCCAAGGATGAGGAGAGAATGACCACGTGGGTAAACTGGTGCTGTCTCAGAGACAGCAGGTGTTGTTGGAGGCAGTTTCTAGTCATCATGCCATAGGCTTAGAGGATTTTAGATGTTTAGATGATTGTATCTGTTCTGCCAACCAGAGATGTTGCAGCAGGCCATGACAACATAACTTTTCTTAGGAAGACACAGGTGCCTGTTCAGCTCCTCAGTGACCCACAGCTCAGACAATCAGCAAACTGGACCCCTACTAAGGCACAGAAGCTATCATTGGGAGCTTTATCTCCACTCTCATCTGCAGTGAGGCCCAGGTACACCTCTCCAGCATGCAAGCCCCCTTTAAGTTTCCTTGCTCATCACCCTGAACTGCCATTCCTAGTGCCAGCTCCATGTCACACTGTGGGTTGCTTCAGGATGTGAAGCACAAAAAGATCAACTTTCAGCCAGGTGATGTTTCCAGGAGCACTCCTGCTATGCAGGTCTTTCACACAGTGCTGCTGTTCCTGTTTGGGGTTCCCTGGGGGGTCCTGGGGACATGGAAAGATGAACTCCCTGTGTTTGGAGTGCTATTTTTAAAGCTGGGTGCAAGGGCCCCTATCGTATTTTTAAGGATGCCCTTGTGGGAAAATTTTTCCTAGCTCCAGAGATGGCTTTTGCCTTTCAGGTTAATATGCAGTGAGCACAATCACAAAAGATCATAAGGCAGAGTCCTCAACCATAAGATTAGTTTTAAAATTACATTACTCTTATTGTTGTTAGGCTTGCTCAAGGACCTTACAGTACCTGTATTTTCTTTCTAATTTTTTTGAACTCCAGGTATACTTCAAAGCAAGGGTAGGAAATGCTAGTTCCTTTCCCTTTAAGGGAATAATCAGTGTTTTTTTATTCAATACCATGTACTCCAAAGCTCAGGCTTTATGAGAAAAACTGACTGATTTCCCATGAATCATGCATAATGCATACGCAGAAGAGACAATGCAGAGTACATTGCCAGTCTCCAGGCTTAGCTTGTAGTCCAACAATTTGCCATCCAATGTGGATGGAATCCCTATCTGTGGCAGGGGGGTTAAGCTCCCATCCCACAGAAATCATTCTATGGTTTTGTGAATTCAATGGCAAAAAACCTGTTAGGGACTACAACAGGCTTTTGGGTCCAGGGACAGCATGAGATGCTTCATACAAGCACCTCTCGAGGTAGCTGGACCAGGTGTCCTAGGCTAAGTTTCACTCAGTCTAAAGCTTCATATCCACCCCGAAAAAAGTGTCACACAAAGCACCAGTAGCTGTATACCATGTGTTTTAATAAACCGTATAGCTACCAGAAAAATAGGATTGCATGTGTTTGTTCTCCCCACCCCTAAAAAAAAAAAGAAGTCAAATTCAAACCAAAATAATGTAAACCCAAAACAAGAGAAAAAAAAACTGTCTCAGAGCAAAGATGATACACAATACAGACTTGGAGGAAAACATCTTTGATGACATCCTTGTTCAAAGAAACCATGTTTGTAAAACACGAGGCAGTTGAATAATAAAATGGTCATTGATTTGATTGGTTTTCCCTTCTCTGTGTATATATATATATATGTCTATGCTGTTACACCCTGGGGTGGGACAAAATGGTTAGACAAAAAAATAGTTGAGTGCAGGGAAATCTGTAAGACAAAAAACAGTTGAGTCCAGGGAGCAAGTAAAGAAGAAAATAAATGTTTCATTTCAGTCAGTGAAGGAAGGACAAGGCTCAATTCCCCTACAATTTACCACTGCTCTGCTTATTGGGGAACAGACTTGTCTCTCCATGGCTACGCTGTGTCCCTGATGCACAGCTGAGCTCTGAGCTGCTGATCTGAGTGGTATTCACTGGTCTGTGTATGAGCAGGACCCCAAAATGTATGAAGCATTCCTTTCTCTGGTTAATTCCCATGCTTTACCATGATTTTTTTAAATTAAAAACTTATTAGTATTTCAGTTTGCATTTTTCCCCAGGTTTCTTGCACTGGCTGCTGTGCAGGTCTCCACAGTGAGGTGGAGCCCAGATGAGCAATAATGCCACAGTAAAGTGCTGTTATCACAATGTGACTGGATGGAGGAATTAATTTTACAATGCGTCTCACGTTACTTCAAAATTGTACTCTGCAGAGCCAAGTCATGCAGTTGTGTAACCCCAGCTGTTCTTCACTGAGTGGGCCTATGGGGCACACCTTAATCCAAAAACAAGGAAACCATGGAAAACCTATCCCAAACAAGAAGAGTAGGTAATACCACTCTACACTGAGGTGTCTGGTTCATTCTTAGGCAAATGAGTCCTGCATTCAAAAGACAAAAGAATCCATGTTTTTCCTCTTGTTTTTATATTGCTCTTTCAGAGAACCAGTCGCTGTCCAGTCTTTCCCAGATCTCAGTGCCGTGCTTAACAAGCAAATTAAGCACAAGCTCATGCTGGCTGCAACGTTCAGGTGACCAAGAAGGTATTAAGAGAACAGCTCAGTTTTCCAGATGCTTGTAAACACCATATTGAAAAGAAGGCAAAGGCAAAACACCCTTCTCCACACTTCCCCCATCTTCCTTCCTTTTATTTTTTTCTTCTTTTCATTCTTTGTCTCTCTTTTGTTCTTACTTTCCCTTTTTTGTACAGGGGTTGATGAAAATAAGCAAGACTTGTGCATCACAAATGGTGGAACTTCCCCCAGCCCCTCCAGCTTCCCACCCTACAACAATGCACAAGCCCATCTCATCCTGTAACTGCCCCCAGAAAGTGTTTGTCTCTTTTTGGAAAACCACGCAGTCGGATGTGCTGGGGACTTCTGCAGTGCAGGAGCCGGGTTGGCTGGTTCTTCCCCCTTTCCTGAGGCTCATAGATGGTTGTTTTTTGACAGGTAGGCAATAAGAGCCACAGCTACCCCAACATAGATGCCAGTTCCAATTGTGATGGACAGGACAGCCAGGAAGAGAGCTCGCCGGGAGCTGGAGCTTGCGTGGTGGAAATCCCCCTTGGCTACTGCTTTGTTTGTCTGCAAGAGATACAACAATGACAGATATTTATTTGTTTCACCTGGAAATAAATGTGTGACTCTAATTGCTTGGCTGAAACAGGATCCTGAGATGTGATAAGTTAAACTGGTCAGCAATCAGACATGTTTTAGTCACATGAGGTCGTTTGCACAATTGAGACAGTGATGGAAGCAGCAGCATCTCAAAGGAGGGTGTCATTTTTATAGACCATTGTGTGGTATCAAGCAGGGACACCTGGCAGGCAGTAAGAGGTCTGTCAGCTACAAGACAGGTATTGTATAAGCAAATGAGCTCCTTAAGTTCTGAGACAGTCTTTGTTCCCTCATTAGAGTGAGGAATCCGCAATCCACTTTAATTGTGTATCTTCACAGATGATCGATGTGCTGGGATACTTTCTTTTTCAGAGACATCTACCACTCTATTTTTTTCTTTGTTTTTTTTTTGTCTGGTTTTTTTTGTTGGTTGGTTGGTTGTTTTTTTTTTTTTTTAATTTTATGTTTTTGCCACTCAGACTAATTTGCAGCAGCCAAATGACAAGCTTCCACACATTAAAAAGAACCCAAAAACTCTTCGGCCTTTCTGTCAATGACTTTATTAGGAGAACTGTCTCTTCTTATTCATCAACCCAATTTTTTAAGCATAATGCTTTATGAATATTTCAGGCAGAAACAATATCAAACAACACAGGCAAGGCTGCAGGCTGGAGGGAGCTGTTTCAAAACAGCAGGATAGAAATAACACAGGTTTACACATCTGCTGTCTTGTCCTTTGGTTTAGGTGGTGAAGGCATCCTACTCACTCTGCAAAGCCTCTCAGCAGGGTAACCAAAGATTTCATGATCTCCCTGTCTGGCACCACCAAAGACTCAAAAGAAGATAACTTTAAAAAATGCCAGGGCCTCTTGGGATCATATTAGAGTCTCTTAAAAATGTTGGCAAGGAAAGCAGAGAAAGCTTTAGAAAGAGTTGATCATTCAGTTCCCCTCAGAGACTTTCCTCATGCACCTGCTGCCTACCACAGAACCAGTCTGGATATGGAAGGTTCCTGTTTACTGAAGTTGGACTGAGGTAAATGCCCAGCAATGAACATAACAGGACTTTTGGATAAACCAAGGTTCAACCCCCCAAATGAAGGGAAAGTTTAAAAATGATAGAACATTTTCAAATTGGCATTTCTGAAATGTCACTTTATGTAATGGAAAAATCTGCAACATTTGAGTTGACCTCTTTTAAATGAAGCTTTATAAAGTTTTAAACCAGCATTTCTTCACCTAAAAATAGATAGGATGTCAAAGGCAAAAGAAACCATTAGTCAAAATGTCGAATAATCTGAAAACTTGACAGTATATCTTGATTGCTTCAATAGAAGAGGTTGGATTTACCAAAATTAATGAGTTGGAAGACCCAAAAGGATTCAGAAGGCTGATTTTTCAAATACTAGTAGCCTTTTTCCTGGTAAGATCTTCAGTGTAGCAATAACCCTGCTCAAAAACAACAGGTTTTTTTTTCCTTGATGACCTCTTTGAAGACAGCCCTGACCTTTGTGAAAGGATTGGCTATATGGTGAAAATCCAGTTTCTTGTTAAAATGTTCACCCAGCCAAAACCGGTTATCTTGTATTAGTCATGTGCTGCCATGAAGATTTTGAATTATGCAGCTCCAGACATTATGATAAATGAGAGTTTTTGCTTGGGGAACACACCCGCGCCTTCACAGAAATTCTAGTTTCCAACAAATTACCTAATCTGAGTGCATTTTTTCCTCTTAACTCAATGCATATTTTGTAATTTAGGAAAATTAAATCCCTCCTGTATGGAATTCTAACTGTACACTGCATTGGTAAGGGCATATGGAAAGGATAATCCTATAGTTCTCCTTTATTCCAGTAAAAAAGATTTACATTGAGATGGAGAAATCAACCACACAGAAACCAGCTTTCATCTGTGAAAGAGTAATAATTTGCTTTGTTATAAGAAAATTCTTTGATGCTATTTCCTAATTAGCAAAACCCTCACATTACTACTCAACGTCATTATATGAAAATAATAGCATTTCTGCAGGTTTAACCTAAAAGGATCTGAAAATACTTACCAAACAAAATGCAGCTAAGGCCAAAAGTAATAGGTTAGTATCTAGCAAATAATGAACAGTTTTTCTTTATTTTCTTTTTTCTTTTTTTTTTTTTTTTTTTACAGGTATCAGCTCTTTGGTGGTTTTGATCACTTTGAGAAAGTCCCTTGGTTTTGGGACAAATCCAACCATCCCATTTCATACCTGACACAAAGAAATTACATCCTGCTGAGTTTTCCATGAGAGATGTCTGTGCTTTGGCAAAATCCATGAGGTCAAGAAATGTCTTGTGTAGATCAGGCAGCCAAATCACACCCAGATATACCAGCTTTTCCATGGCTTTTTCAGCAACATCTGTTTCAGAGAACAGTGTAGCCAGGACCGGTTCAGGAGTGAAGACTCAAATGCTCTACCAGCAATAGTTTAATTCACTACAGACTCATCAAGCTACACCAGGTGTCTTAACCTTTCCTAACATGCTTGAAAGTTGCTGCAAAAGTTAGTGTTCTTTATGAACAAAATTGTGTTTTCTGTGGAGTTTTATAGTACTTCTGTCCACTCACTCCTTCCCTTCCCTGGCAAGGCTGTGGCTGGCAGCCAGATGATGGATATAACAATTTAATGCAGCCTTTGGATAGAAACAGGGAGCATAGGCTGTGATGAAGGTTGGGTGCTACAAGGCTGAAACAGGGATTTTTACAAATACCAGCCACCAATCAATCTTCTCTTTAGAGGCTTTGGAAGTAAGCCAGAAAAGTGAGGAGGGGTAGGGGAAGAAGGGGTAAGGAGATCTGGAAGGATTATCTTCTTTTGTTTAACTAAAATAATGAATGTCTTTTTAAGAAACACTTTCAAGGAACTTCCCTGGAGGTTCAAGTTGAGCTTCTGCAGACCAGATTCAGGGTGTCTCTGGGCTGCGGGTTTTACAGGCCAAGAGAAGATGAATAATGTACCTCCAAGCTGCAAGGCTAAAACATTCTGCTGCATCCCACAGTGACTCATATATCATACTCTCAAAATACCTTCTGGTATGAGTATCTGGAAACAAGAAACACACTGATCACAGTTATTAATCCTGCCTCATCTCCCTGAGGCTGAAGAGCAGGATTGGCTCCATGCAGGAGAAGAGATTATCCTGACCCCTTTGGTCAGGTGGTGAAAGGATTTATTTTCACTTCATGGGAACAAAGATCCAGAAAGGCCAGGGATGCACAGGCTTCATGCAGCCACTAGGCAGATTCTGAGTTTTACAAAAAAAAAAAAAAAAAAAAAAAAAGGCACAGAATGAGAAGCATACTGACGTTGCTTCTGCTCCTGTATCTTCTATCTTTCTTCTAGTCAAACACTCTGTGTCCTCTTTTTAACTCGCCTAAACTTGTACTTCTGCAGATCTCAAATTTTTGGGCAGTAATTCCACCTTTAGGCTTACACCATTTATTTCCACTGACGGTGAGAAAAAGACTCCAGAGTCTTTGCTAAAGACATGGATGGGTAAAAGGTGAAGTCAGGATCTGGCTCTGGACCTTGACAATGCCAGGGAGGCACCAGTCAGCTGGGGAAAACATGGGGCTGACAGACACTAGGCACAGGGACTGGGACATGGCAGGATGGTTTTCAGTCCTGAGGAGAGCATCAAAAGGTCTATGCAGTCCAACCAAACAGCTCCACAGGCAGAAATTATGAACTAAATAAAGGACAAATTGCTCTTTGCTCTGCCAGGCATTTGAAAATTCCATTCGGCCCGCTGTATAATGGAAAGGTCAGCCTGTGGTGGCAAAGAGCTCTTCCAGAAGTTTCTGTAATTTCAGCTGGAAGAATGGTCCGGGGAATGGACATGAGTCTCAAACAGACCTTCTCCATCTGGAACTTACTGAGGAAACAATGGGGAGCAGGTGTCACCTGAAGTGCAGGTACTTCCAAACAGATCCAAACAGTTTAAGTCCCTCTGTAGTTTAATCTGACCTTTCTTTATCCAGCCTTTAAAGTGGCATTTCCTCCATTGTGAGCACCTCCTTCTTTTCCCTGCAATACCATGCTAACTTCCAGCCTTTACAATTTCCTGCCAAGCTCCTGAACAGTGATGTGGCAGGTGAAAAGCAGTAGCCTGAGAAATGGTATTTCTACTGCCACCAAATTAAATTATGCTGAGTTGGTAGAAGGAGATACACTGGGAAAAATATTTATCTCTGGAAATCCATGAAAGGTTCACAAGAATAGAGTGTGAATGGGGAGGGTGAGGGTGTAAATGAAGACCAGCATGAGTCTGTCTCTTTTCCATGTTCAACTTTTATAAAATCTGTATTTCAGCCATTGGTCCATTTTGGTATCAAAGTATTTTGCTGGAATTTGAAAATATGGCATAGGCAATGACATGATTCAGCCTCCTGGCTGGTATTGCCTATGGCATTTGATTGTGTCTCTGAGTAAAGATAAAACTACAAATGTTGGGGACAGCAGGCATAAAAGACCATAAATGAGCAGAATGCAGAGAGATGTTTTTAGACAAGCTCCACAGCAACAGCTGTTCATTTGATTGCAGTGGAGAGAATGAGACCTCAGCCAGAGACACAAAGGCAGTTCTCTTTTCCTGCCATATACAGAAATTTATAGGTTTATGGTAAAGCTGATTTTCCCTTCCACTATGCTTCTAGCTCTCAAGCAGATGTTTTGTAATGAAAGAGAAGAAAATTTGAAAAATATGACAGGTGGGAAGCCCAGTTTATACATACAAATTCAGAGACTTACAAGTCATTGCTGTTGTGCAAAGTTTTGCAAGGTGCTATTCACAAACTGCTTATACTCAAATATGCTTGGAGAAAGTCTTCTCTCCATTTCACAAGGAAAGGCAGGGCTTTTAGAACCCTGTGATGATTTTGTTAGGGCCCTGGTGAAGGCCCTGGTAGAGGGAAGTTATGGGGAAAGCTGCATTCATCTTTGTACCTCTAAATTGTTATGTTGGTGTAGAGAGCAGATCCTCTTTGTCCCAATCCAAACCTACTGCTCCTCCCTGCAGTATGTCCACAGTACCAAATGAGAGGGAACCAGCCCTGCAGGGTTTTTTTTGGGGTTGGGTTTTTGTTTTTTGGTTTGCTATTTTTTTTTGTTTGTTTGTTTTGATTTGATTTGGTTTGGGTTGGGGTTTTTTTGGTTTTGGTTTTGGTTTTGGTTTTGGTTTTGGTTTTTGTTACGGTTTTTTATCTTTTTCTTTCCCTGTGGTTCCTTCTATCTGTCTCTGGTCCTCTGATGTCAAATGTGTGTGTGCTTTACATTCATAACAATGTCTCTTCCCTCCAGCATGAGTCACACAGCACGGGAAAGGGTGGAGGATGCTGCTCAGCGCAGCCAGAGAGGATCTCAGTCCTCAATTCTCACCTCCCACCCTTGGAGCAGGCAAGAGTGATGGGAGTTGCTGCCTTGGGCACTTTGAGCCACATTTTGGGGAAGAACAAGGGAAAGAAAACAGTCACAGTTTTAAAACAGTCTCTGGGGTGGTTTCTCCTCCTGAGACTAAGACATTTTGTCAGACAATTAGTTCATCAATTTCCTCACCCACAGGTGTCCCTCCAGAGCTGAAACTAAATCTCTGGGAATTATAAAGTCCCCTAGCATATTAATGATTTTTGAGATAAGACTAATAACTCTGGAGGTAAGGTTCACTCATTTGTTGATCACAGTACCTTTCCCAGCTTTTTTTTTTTTTTTTGGTATTACAACCACCCATGATTTCCCTATCTGTAATCTGTGTCACACTGTTTATCTACTCCCAATTTCATGTGTTGAACGCTTTCAGAACAGCACTTTCTGAACTGTTATTGAAAGAACCTGATTTCCTTAGGAAAGTTTGTTTTTTCCCAGCACAAGTGGAGAGTTCCACGCCAGTTATATGGAATTGTCCCTGAAGGGCTGCTCCTGGGAGTACCATTTTGCCAGACCAGCCTGCAAAGTCTGCAGTTCCTCTGCTCCTCACTGATGTAGTTTCATTTTTCTGGGGCAGAGATCCATCCTGAGCTATTTCCTGAGAAACATTTTGTAATTTGATGTGTTACCTATAAGGGTAAGAAGTTATCAGGCACTGTGGACTCTGCAGCACCTGACAGTGAATGTGAGGTAACTTATTCATCTTCCTTTCTGTTTACCTTGTATGAACTCAGCTTTTCAAAAGAGTCAGCAAAGATTAAATTATTCAGATTATCTCTTTCATAAGAAAGTCTTCCCCCCCTTTCCATTCCTCTACTTTCTCAAAGTCTACAAAAAACCCCAACAATGGGGGAAAAAAACCAATTTTTTTTTTGCATTACATTTTTGTTTTCTTTAAAACTTAATCCTCTTTTCTCCCTCTCTCCTGAAGACACAGCACAAGTCATGCAACTGGCTTTAGCAGGCAGGCACAAGGAGCTTCATGACCAGAGGGGTGATTAACAGAGAACAATAACCATACTCCATGGATTGTGTTGAGTGGGATATGAGAAAAAATGTCTGACAAAAAAAATACTGAAAATAAGTTGTTCTTGTGTTCCCAGCACTTTTAATCCATCAGAAAAAATTCTAAGGGCAAGGAGAGCCACAGGCTGTGAGTGTTTTAACCATCTCTTCACTAGGCCAGAATGTTTAGCCAATTTGCTTTATAACTGGAGAGAACACCAGCTAATTAAGAGCCTGATGATCCTGCAGCACTCTTGCCAGGCAAACAACTTCAGCAGGGATACATCCCACTTAGACTCCTGTCTGAATTAACATTAGCAGGCTGCCTGCAATTCCCCTGTGGCCAGGTGTAAGGACATAACACAGTCCCCATCTCCCAGCACTGTCAAGGCCGTGGAAGGAACTTGCCATAAGTCACCACAGTGGCAACTTGAAATAAGCAGGGCTGGCAGAAATTTGTCACAGAAAGGTGCTAATTCCAGACCTGAGGGTGTGTCTGATTGGAACAAAACTACCCCCTGTGGCATGATGTCAGAAAGGAAGCAATTGCTGGTACACATATCACCTTAAATGATGGAAATGGCATCTGTGCTCCGTGGATACACAGAACTTGGATTGTACAAAGGTGGAATCCCCAGAAAAACAACTTGCTGGGGCCTCCCCCCCACCAAGAAGTGTGAAGAAAGACCAGCAGGATGCTTCTGGACCAACAGGTGGTGATTACTTTTTGCTTGATCTCTCTCACCCCCTCATCTGTTCTATTGCTTTCTACCTCTCTACCTCACATTTACTATGAAGTAAAATCTCTATTCTTGACTTTGGCATGTGGTATTATCTGCACATTAATTTGAGCAGGAGCATCTCTCACCCACTCGATCACAACACCAGGACAAGCTGGAAACTTTCTCCAAAGGTCTGAGACCAAATTCTCCTTTGGATACAATGGAAGAATTAATGTTTTTTCGAAGTGGCTACAAAATGGGGCTCAAAATCAAAATTGTTTCTGAGCTTATAAGATCCTCTAGAGATAGATCTGTGGTTTTTACACACTTCTCACTGGAAAAATCTTGCAAGGAAAGGTGGAGGCTTCAGTTAACTCAGGCTTTGGCAACTTATGAGGATTCCACTATATTTCTATTTTAACATCAATTAGAGAGAAATCTAACTAAATCACAGGGTCACTAGGATACAGAAAGCGTCTACACAGAATATTTGCTGGTTTAATTGTATTGCTTTAAGATGCAAATCAGTTTGCACTGAGCTTTTTGTACCAGCCAGCTCTGCAATATATCACTTTGCAGGGTAGGAACAAGGTTCTTTTTTCCTTGCAGAGAAAGACTTTGGTTTTGAAAAGATGCAAGGAGCCTTACTAATGTGATTCAAGAAGAAAGTGACTCAGTTACTCTGGATCTGGTGTTAGAAGGATGCATTTAACATAGCAGGAAACACTGAAGATTGCTGATGACAGAGAGGAGACAGAGAGATTGCAGGGAGCCCTAAATTCAACTTCAGAAAACTCCTGGTGGTCTAAGTTCCCAGGGCAAGTAGGAAGCACCAAGCTTGACACCACAAAGCCCAGTCCACAAAAAAAGCCGGGCTGCAGGAGCTTCAGTTCCTTCTGTTCATATCCACAGCCATTTCCTAATAGGAGCAGCACCTTCCTGCTCTCAGTCAGCATTTTCCTGCCTCCTGACTTTGGCTCCCAGCCAGACAACAGCAGCAAACACAGCTGAGTGTCTGGAAATCCATGTTTCAGGTGTCTCAGAGCTCTGGGATTCCTTCTGAGCAGCAACAGAAAACAACCCTGGACAAAACTGTCTCTTTCTTGCAGACACTTAAGTGGTTGGGTTTTTTTCATTTCAAAAAGTTATTGTGTTATCTTTCTCTTCTGATTAAAATTATTAACATTTCCTTCCCATATAAAACAAAATGTCTGGATTTTTTCAATTAGTTTAATTGCATTAAAAATACTACTGTGACATTCCAGAAGAGAAAAACACAATAGAAAAGTTTTAAAAGTTCTAGAGGAGAAGAAAAGAAAAAGAGGGAGATCTTCTAATAATTTTTTTAAAAGTCTAACTCTATTGAAGATTAATCAGAGATAAAGGCAAGGAACTGATGAAAATCTTCATTTTTTTGTGACCAAGAGCAGAAAACACTGTAAAAAATATACTGAACAGAAATGTATGACATCAAAATCCTTTTTTAATTATGGAAATTAATTTTAGGAGTTTCTATACATAATTTGGAACTATTTTTACTGCTTCTGAGCTTTCCTGTGCGTTTATAAACTTTGCAAATGAAAAGTTTCTTTCCAATTGAAAAAAAGTGTTCATTTTGTTCTGCTTGAAAATGTATTGATATAGTATGCTAAAATATTTCCAGAATATTTTAGGACACCTTCTGATACAATACATTTCTTAAATAAACTCTTTTCTGAAATGCTATATATATAGAAACAAAGTCTTAACAAATCAACAAAAATTCGGTGCATAAATTCCTACTTGTGTGTTTAAGCATTCAGTTTTTAATCTTTTTTCAGTAGTCAACACAGGTTTCTTTTGCATAAATGTGATCTTACTGAGGAATCAACTCCTCTTGTTGAGGCTGGGAGGTTTAAGAGAATAAACTCCTGGGAAAAGATGTTCTGGACGTAGGGGATATTTTGTCTCTGCTGCTGACTGAAGACTTGAGGATGTACTTTGGAAAACACAGAGCTGAGAAGGGAGACACTAAGGAAATTATTCCTGTCCAGGATGCTCATTCTGTGGGGGAGACCTGGTAATTGCATTATTTAGTGTGATCACTGCAGTACAAAGAAAATATCTGGCATACTTCCTGCCTAGTCTCCAAAACTAACCCTGGCTGAGGAAAAAAGGAATTAGGAGGAAAAAATGTTCAGTAAGACAGGCACCAGACGCAGAGACCCATAAGTACCTACAGTGCCAGCAGCACTGGCTGCAGAAACTGGAGCACGTGTTCTGGAATCTCTGGGTTCAACTCCCTACTCAGCACAGGAAGACTCAACAAGATCCCATTTTTCACAATGGGAAAATTTCACCAGCTGACCTGGAGCAATTAATTGCCATGCGTCACCACCGCCGTTGGCATGGAAATGGAAGGTCTAACCTTGTGTTAAGCTGTCAGCACCCTGAAATTACTGCTCTGCCTTTTCTATGACTCAGCAACTGCAAGACAAGAACTCCATGTTCTCCAGCAGAAACACATCCCAGAGTTGTCATGCCAGCAGATATCAGCCGCTAATCTCTTGTAAACAAAAGCCCTCCCTCCTACAACTGCAGGGTTTCAATGGGCAGGGTTTGCACCAGTGTGGGTGTCATTCAAGGAGATTTATCTCTTCCCCCACAGAAGAGCTGAGTTGTAGGTGTGCAGAAGAAAGTCAGGTGTGTAGCTGTAAGGAGCCCAGTAGCACCAAGAGCCAGCCAGGAAGGCTTTGCTCATCCTTCCACTGAACAGTGAGCAGGGCAGAAAGCTGGTGATAAATCAGGGCGGTTCTCCAGAAACGATGCTGTTGCAGAGTGAGTCACCTGCCCAAGTACAAAGAACAGCTTCTCCCAACAGTTTGTCTGCCTGCATCCCAGGGAGAGCAGAGAGACCCCTCCAGCTGCAGGGCAATAAGAAAAAGAGTAAGTGAGGGTGCCCTGCAGGTCTTGTAGCACAGAGCTGCTGGTTTAAGTTCCATGATTTCATGAACATCCTTCTAATGCGCCTCCATCATGCCCGAGTCAGCTTCTATTCTTGACCTCAGGAAGAAAGCAAACTGCCTTGAGGCATAGGATCTCCAAGAATTCTCTGACTCTGGTGCTCTTTTCATCCAGCACCTCAGCAATGCCTGCTGTAACCACCTCATGATATTGTTTTCTCCATGCAGCCTTGCTCCCCGAATCTCCTGTCGCTGTACTAAGAGAAAGGAGTAGGATGAAGCAGTGCTGCAGCACTTCCTACGTTGGCACTCTGGGACTGCTTCATTTTTGTTTTCCAGGGCCCCAAGTTAGGATATTTGCTGTTTTGATCATTGCTGGTGGAAGAAAGAGGCCATCCCCGGAGTCTCTTCTCCCTTTAACAAACTGCTCCACAGGAGCAGGGGTTTTCCTCAGTGGAAACCCATTAGTACACAAACATAAGTCCTCATTGCCCAACAGGGAGGGCAGAGATTGCTAACAAGGATCTTTCTTCATGTTTTCAATAGTCATTAACAACCTGTTCAAGTTTTTTAATATAAAATTATTCCAGTGTATACAAACAAAACCATGAAGTCTGTTTATTTTCACTTTCCCTCTCATTCTTTTGCATACATATAGAAAGTGTCTCCTCATCTGTGATTTAATTGGCCTGGCTGTTTATGCCAAGAGAAATGAATAACAGGGATGAAGAGCTCTGCTCTCAGCCTGTTGGCTTGTCTAGCAGCAGGTGGGTCAAGCCTGAGCAGCAGCTGCTGCAGCTCCCTGTGTGCAGGGCTGTTTGTCTGTGTCCCTGCCTGCACATCCTGCACGGAGGGGATGGCTAGAGAGAGGCAGGAATGCACAAGCACATTCCCTGCAGGAGCAACACATCCATATGGTGCTCTGTGTGAAGAGGGATAAAAGCCTCAGCAGGACACCCTGGCTGAGCAGAGGACTCATCCTGTCAAATGCATAGCTCAGGAATCAGTGCAGGCCTGGTCCTCATGGTGAAAGGACTTTGTTTCTTGTTATCCTGTCCCTTTCTTTTACAGTATGGGGAGCAGGGTGCACTACCCTGGGCATCTGGCAGGATGGCAGCATCTAGAAAGGAAATATCCTTGTGCACATCCATAAGTCCCTTTATTTGGGCTGTCTCATGTCCAAGATCACTCTGTCACATACAGGCAGGAAGAGGAGTGCTTCAAGTTTGCTTTTGTTTTTCCTGCAAAACTCAGCTGAAGACTCTCCTTCCTTGTTAAATACAGGATGCCACTTTTCCTGGCAGTGATCACATGCCAGACTGCCACAGCAAAAATGTCCATCTACCAGCTGAGACACTGAGAGTGCACGAGTCATGGGCTTCAGCTCAGCCTGGGGAAGGCTAGGAACCACTGTGCCTTAGGATCTGACAGCTCACAGGATACATATCTTGGATTTGCTTGTTGCCAGGGTTTTCCCAAGACCTCAGCCAGCTGGGAACAGATGGAAGGGGCAGTCAATACTAAGCTTTTTTTAAAATCCACCTCCTGTGTGGGTTCCTAAGCAAGAGCAGAGTAGTGAAAGAAGATCTACTTTGCCTCTGGGGGCCAATTTCTCAGAAGTTGTTGAGAGTGATTCTTAACTCTTGTGGAGATAAACAGACCTGTCGGATTCACTCGGTTGCAGTTTTACACAGAAGGCTATGGAATATGGTGGGCCCCATCCACAGGTGGCAGCAAGTCGAGCCAGGTGAGAGTCTGGATGCAAAGGTATAAACAGTGTGGGTGATTAACTTTCCACAGTGCAGATGTGGAGCTACTAAAGGAGAGTTACTCAGTGAGGCTCAAAACCTATCCTAGTCCGATGTAACTGTTGCATTCATCCATCAGAGGATTCCAGCAGGAAGTCATGCAAGTGGAAAAGGATTTGATGATTAATTATTTCAGAGTTTGCTTGTTTGCTTCTTCTTCCTCTTCCCTCTGTCTTTCCCTGTCATGTCTCTGCCTCATTGGCTAATACATGTTTCATGACTGAAATACATTGTCTCTGGAAATTTTCCACTGAAATATTCATGAACAACAGTTTTAATTATTTGCTCAGTGCTTAATGACTTCATGGTAGCTACTCTGCCAGAGGCCTAAAACCACTGTCTGCCTCGGTGACAAGTAATGTCATTTCCTAATGTTTCTTTCTCCTTCTCTGCGTCTCACTTTTTTTAAACTATAAGTCCTCAGGGATGGGCTGAAGCATTTTTCTTAATATTTCCAAGGTTTTTGATTTGTAGAACTCCTAGGAAAATAGGGACCCTTTCCCTGGACAAATGCTGGTGGCAGTAAAAGAGACACAGATGTTATCAAGAGCATCTTAGTGACACAAAGACAACTGTCCACACTTCTCTCTTCCACTGGAAAATAGCAGAAGGCTCCAGCACTTCTTGGAACAAGATACAAATGTTATTACAGTGTGGCTCTTTGAGGCCTTCTGTTGCCCTTCAGTTCAGAGAGGAAGTTCTCACAGCAGCAAGGTTGCCAACCCCAAAAACACTCTAAGGTAAAGATATATTGCACTTGTAATTACATTTCTATCTCCCTCTACAGAAAAGCTGTCTGCTGCTGGAGGAGATATTTCCTTGTTGCAAAAGTAGTTGTTCCTGCTCATTCAAGTGATTTGTTGATTATTGTGCCAACAGCAGCATCATAAGTACAACGTGCAGAGATAGGAAATCACCCTCCCAGGGCACAGCTCCGCCACTCCTGATGGCACTCCTGCAGGACTCTGTCCTTGACTCCCTCAGCAAATGTCTCAGTGACATTTCCAATCTGCTGCTGAGACAGATTTAAGATGTGCTCTGTGATGCCTGCATGCTGGGGCTGAATAAAAGTATCCACTTGATGATAGCCTTTCAGGGAATGTCAGCAAGTATGTCCCACAGGCAAGCACCAGCCAGAAAGAGGGCCTTCAAACGTCCAGAGACATCTGGGATGATGGGGAAGGAGGGGAGCTCCAGGAAAGGGGAAGTTCTGATGCCAGAAGGCTTCCTGACATCCCTGGGAGGTGGTGTGGAACAGCCACAACTTCTGGTGATTTTGACAGCCCTGGGCAGCAGGACAGATTGGCAGTGGTGTGCACTGAAGTTCTGTGTGGGACTCCAGAGAGGCTGGATGTGGTGCTTGATCTCTTCTCTGTGCCATCTCCCCTCTTGGGCAGATTGAAACATCCTTCTCCAGCTCAGTATTAGGCAACACGCCAAAGAGCACTGGGAAGGGGAAAGAGGATGATAAGGAGAAAGATAAGAGACACTGCTGCAATGAAGAGTCAAGAATAAATAGCCGAACTCAAGCAGCAATCTTTAGTGTGCTTTAACTTCTGTGGAATTTGAAATTTATTGTCATTTCTGTGTTTTATTCAAAAATCTCCTCTGAGCAAATTCAACAGAACGTGAAGGTCTTCATAACACAGAGTGGTCTTACAAGGGTGCTTTGATTCAGAAAAGCATTGAAAACCTGGTCAGATCTGACTTTTACCCCATCCTACAGCAACTTTCCTAAACCCGTGAGAATTCCTTTCTCTGCAGCACCAGGGGCCAGTGGTAGATGTGTTCTCCTGCCCTTGCCTTAATACTGATTAATTGACCTATGTTTTGAGCTAAATAGTTTCTGTGAAGAACTGAAAAAATGTCAAGAGCAGTTGAAGAAGTGGCACTGTGTCTGCCCGTGGCAGCTGATCCCCGTGCGGAGCGGAGGTGGCATTCGTGTTTTGCAAATGGGCTGAGCTGCAGCTCTTCTCACTGCTGAGCTTCTTTTGAAACTTTCTGCAACAGCTTTTTTACACCCACCCACGCAGAGAATGACACGCTCCGAGGGCTGCAGGGGGAACTTAGCAACATTCTCCTGCTAAAAAGACACACAGGTAGCAACAGCAGCCAGATCCCAGGCACCTCTCCGTGCCTGCACCTCCTCTCCTCCCCACCTTCCCCTCCACAACTGCAAGAACACTTTCATGCCTTGTCAGGGGTCTTGCTTCAAAGAACATAATCAACCCTTTGCATCCATCATCTCAGAGTGCAAGCTAAGGTGCAAAGCAAGATCTCAGGCCACACAGCAGGGCCAAGGACTGCTTTGGGTCCCCCCAGCCCCAGATTCGAGCCTGGGTGACCTGCTCTTCCTGTGGTTGGTATTCCACCATAAATGGGTGGAAATGAAGTTCTCAAGGGCAAAGACACTTGGTGACAAGGCACAACTGCAGCTGGGAGAGGACAGAGATGCAGTAAAACACCAGCCTAACCTGCGCTGAGGTTTGTCCCTGCCCTTAGTGTGCAGTGGCATAGAGAGGCATTCTCAAGTTCCTCCCATAAACACAGAGGTGAGGACATCCTCCCACAGCAGACAAAGAGAGAGACAGGACCAATGCACACCAACTCTTTTAAGAGGTCTGGACAAATGTGGCTCAAAACACCCATAGAATTCTCCATTGCAGACCCTTCTGAGAGACAGTGGGAGTGAGATATGCTTGTGGGATAACAAAAAAAATTGCAAGAAGTTTGAGGAAGAGGATGGGAAGTCAGACTTTGCATTTGTGGTAGATATTACTGACCTCAGTGGGACAGATCTGAGGTGGTCCAAGGACAGAACACCTCCAGACAAGTTTGCTTCTGTGGTTCCCTTCTATGAAACAAGATCCAGTGCTCACGCTACTTTGTTAGTACTGAAGTAAGGATTGACTAGAGTATTCTCATGACAGATATCTTGCTATGAATCCTTGGAAATCTCATATCTAATGCTGCCAGGCTTGGAGGAGAGACCACTCTTTGAGATCCAAAAAGGCTGAAGATCACTGCTTGCTCCATTAGCAGTACTGCTGTTCCTCAGCAAGTCTGAGGCTGGAAAAATGAGCTTGTATCACATCAAAGAACAGACTCTTGAAGGGACAGTAAGTTTTCATCAGTGGGAAACATACCCCGGGAAGTGTAAAAAGGCTGGGAAAGTACACTAAGCTATTTCCTCTAAACAGCCTTCTAGTCTTCAAGGAAGGTTTCCATGGAAAAAGAACAATTTAGAGATCTCAGATCCCTTTTGTTTGTTTTGTTACTTTGTTCATTCCTTTGTGCAGTGAAGATCCCAGCAGAACCATCAGGCTGGCTGACATAGTCAGTGACAGATCTTATATATTAATAAACAGATCTGCCTTCTGTAGTTTGGAGCAACCTTCCAGAGAGGGGTGCTCTGAAAGCAGCTGTTTGCTTGCATGATCTGGTTGAAGAGGATGTCAAAACGATGTGCAGGATCCAGAATTGGCACAAGAGGGTGATGAAAATAGCTGTGACTGCTGGCAGAGCCTGGATTAAAAGTGCTCGGGTTCTAAGTGGATAAGTTTCAATGGAGGAAATAGCTGTCAGCTGACATAGACACAGAGCCCCAGCATCCCAGGAATACTGAACCCAGGGGGAATTTTTCACAGCCCTTTCTTCACCAGTAAACTTGCAAGGCAGAACCTGAGCTTTACAGAAACAACCAGCAGGGTCTGCCTGGGAAATTTTTCTCTGTGTGTTTTGTGTTTGTTTGCCCGTGTTATGACATTTGAGAGAATGGAACTCCCTGTGAAAATTTCCTTGGGGAAACATAAAACTGTTCTGTGAAAAGGGAAATATTTTTGTTCCAATTCTCTGCTGTGGCTCAAAGGCAGCTTCACCAGGATGCTCCATGGCCAGGAAGCTCCAGGATGCTCCTGCAGGGACTCCTACCACCACTGAAGAACATAAATAAAAAACAGGGTTGCAATTCTGTATGTTGGGTTTAAGTTCTTTTTTTTCTGCAAGGAAGGGAAATAAAAGGAAACATTCTGCTTTTGGACTAGCTGTCAACCCCTTTTGATGGGGTTGACAGCATCTTAGAATGAATTTGTAACTATTCTTAGATAAATGTAACTATATTAAAAATGTACCTATTTTTAGATATTCACTTTAGATTTACTGAGTATTAAGAAACTGAAAGTCTTCTTCCTGCTGGTGGAGACTACTGATTATTTTCAGAGTGTAGAGGAGTTAACAAAATAAAGCAGAAGACGAGTAAATATTAGTCTAAAAATATGCAGACTTGATCTCTGCAGTCTTAAAAAGCAGTAGGGTCACCATCTAGGAAACTCACCAAAATGTTTTAAACGTGACATCAGACCAAGTAAACACAAACACAAGACAAATTGTTGTGACAGAGATCTCATATGACTTCACCAGCTGAAGGACACAAAAGTTGCATACAGAAGTGAGAAATCATACAAAATGGACATTATACCTGAAAGCAAAGGAAGCATACAATATTTCATGGATATCAAGAATAATTCAGAAGGAACCAGCCAGGAGTCTTGATCTGTCCCATTACTCAGAAACAAAGTATAGACCTTAAGTAGAAAATTAAATCCTAGAGCCTTAAATGCACCCATTTATGGGAAATGGAGACCTCTTATCTCATAATGCAGGTTTTCCAGAGCTGCAAAGTGATTTCTAATCATCAGTCCCACCTCTGTCCCATTTCTTCATAAAAAAGCATAGAAATGTCAGAGCTGGAATTTGATCCTAAGGAAGATTTTTGAAGTCTGGAAAGACCTCTTAGGTTGAAAAATTAAAGCTTGGTTGTTTTTTTTTTTCTCCTGTTGAAGGAGAAATTAATGGTGGGAGAAAAGAGGCTCCAGGTATTTGCTGCCAACACTTTTCTACTCTTTGAAGAAATGAGCTACCTTTCAAAGTAGCTCAAAGTCAGGCCTACTCACCTGCCTCTGTGCCTTTGAAAGAATGTTGGAATTACATTTTCTAATAAAGTTGGCTAAGAGACACAGACAGGACAGTACTCACCAACCCCAACTCTGTAAATAAGATAATTGGGAAAAGACTGCAAATGCACTAGATATCAAAGTAGCCAGTAAACTAATTTAAGAAGGAGATTGACTGCTGCTGTGTGGCGTTAAAAATTACTATGCTTTTTTTTTTCCCCACTGAAATTAGTCACAGAGAATGCGCATGTTAATAAATCAGTTCTGGTGCGTAGAAAACAGGCATAAGGAAAAGTAATTAAAAGCTTGTAGAGATCTTCATCTGTGTCTATAAATGCTGCAAAGCCATTCCTGATTGCTCATCTAAACCTTTTGCCCATCTCTGCCCAGGTGAAGTGATACTGCATTTCACCCTTTTTACCTCTAGAAAGGTTTTTCTGAAATCAAACCCATCTCGCTGGACTGAGAGTGTTTTAGTCATCCTGAAGAGTGTGTGGAAAAGAACAGAAATATTTCCTGCCTTTCCCATGCTTGGAGAGCATTCCTGATTTTGTCCTTGTTCAGCTCTTCTACAGCCTTTTTCCCTGCTCTGCTCTGCAGCATCGAGGAGCCTTAGCTGCCCTTCAGACATTGAATTTAATGATCCTGGTAACTGTGCCACACAATAGAAGTGCAGGCAAAAGAAAGAAGGAAGAGCTGGCACAGGCAGAGATGTATTGTGCTGAATTTTACGTCAGGACCAGAAGGGTTTTTATTATATGATTTTCTTCTTTACAGCTCCCAGCAGAGCAGCAAGTGCACAGATAGGCTGTAAACCCATACAGTGCAGGCTGCATAAATCACAAATATAAAGCCATGTAATATTCCCTCCTGGTGATCCAGCCCCATCAACCCTGTCAAAGCCAGGGGGGGCCCATTATTGCTTTTGGTGGCATGTCTCTGACGTGCAAAGATAAGAGAAGAATCAAGAGGGGGCACAGCTAGTGGAAGGGACCAGGGGTACTGGGGATTCCCAAAACAAGACCAATATATCCCAAATATAAGGAGACTTAATAAATTTTATGAGGCCATGACAAAACGGATTTAAGACCTCAAGGTCTTTATTCCTAGCTGGGATTTTGCACCAGAAATGAGATCCCTGCTCCTCTCTGTACAAAAATGCCCCTTCCACATACATCTTGACAGTAAAGGAAGCAGATGCAATGGCTGTGAAAGATGCTGTTTGAAGATGTTTCACTAGGGGAATAAAAACCCCAACTGTTTTGTGAACTAATGAGCAGCCCTGGCAGCTGAAATGATCAGTGGCACATAATTTCATGTCAAGAGACATTTGCCTCCTGACAGCCATATTAACAGAGTCCAACTAGGTGTTGATATGGTTATCCTTTTCAGGTAGGCATACAGATATTTCCACAGGCAGACAGGCTACAGGCTAATGATCCTTCCTTGCTGGGGCTCAGAGGCAGCGAGCTCTCCCAGAGATCCCCATCACACAGAGCTAATAAGGGAAGTCAAGGATCCATGTGGAGGGGGAGCAGCAGAATCCCAGTCCCTTGTGCTCCAGATGGAAGGGTTAGCCCATGCCCACAAGCTGCTGAGGCCACAGTGAAAGTGTTCCTGGGAGCTGAGCAGGCAGATGCCATGAAAGATGGATTGGGTTTTCATGTGGTGCCCTGAGGATAATGATTTCTTGTGGGTTCTCACAATGTTAGAGAACACAGGTGCCATAAAATAAGTTGAAAAAGTAGCTGTCCAGCAGTGTAGGTGATGGTGTTTGCTCATGCAGAGCTACACTGCCAGCTCAGACAGAGTTGCTCTAGGACAGCCAGAGCACACAGGTTTTCAGTCAGCAGCCACAGCAGAGACGTCACAACAGCAGTAATGAAAGTACAAGGAGAGGCAGAGAGGATGGCTGGCTTGTGTGCGACTGCAGCTCCTGACAAGTCACTGGTGTGTGTCCCTCAGCCTCTTACTTAGCTGTTTCGGGTTGGAGGATGCCAGGTTCTGTAAAAGCACATGATAACAGACCCTTTCTCTTCCACCAGCTTTTGTTCTAAGGCCTGCCTTTCATGCTACAGATTTCCAGCAGATCACCTTTATTTCCAGCAGACGTATTTTTTACCCTCCAACCTGATCCCCAGTCACAGATGTCACCCATCAGGGATGCTCTAGGGCTTTATTGTTCACAGTGACTCATGAAAGCCATTAGCTTTGAAAAGTAGCCCACTAAATGTAAAAGGAAATCAGCAAAACAACACATGACAAAGCAGCTGTGAGAAGTGATGTAAGCCTTACTTAGTGCTACATTGCATTGAATTCATTCACATCGACTTCATGGGCTCTGCTTTCACACCCGGGTGATGTACAAATATGAGTAAAGAATATTTTAGTATTCCCTACTCTTTAAGAGGACACTTTGTCTGTCTCTAACATAGTTTCCCTGTTTACCATTCTGAATAAGAACACAGTCGTGACAGACAGATGGACAAGATGAACTTAAAAGTCCTTGCCATGTACAGTGTCTATGATTTCATGAGTCATTTCAGTCAGAAAAAGAGGTAATGAAACATTCAAATGGAGCTAAAAAGACACGACATCATGGTTCTCTTTTCCCTCTTTGAAATTAGTAGTAAATTAAATTAACCTCAGCTATTTATCATTAACAAAAGCTTTAATTTGCTTTCTACTAAATACATGTCCCTTCTGTCTTAAATCAATTCACAAGAGAAAAGTGAGATGCTTTCTCCTGCGTATGCAAAAAAGAACAACGTGGTCTTTGAGCCACTCATAGAACTTCCATCATTAAAAACAAATCAGCAATAACTCCACCACATCTACATCCAAACACCAACTAAAATACTTAACTGCAGCCTTTAGCAGCAGTCCTTGTTCTGGCTGCTTAACTGAGCATCCTTTCCATCTGGGGTGGTTGAAATGGCCTGGTGAGATTCCCTGGGCACAGCTGTTTATGCCTTTCAGAGCACTGCTGTCTCTGGCTTGTTTCTTTTTCCCGGGAGAAGTCAGGATTTTCCTTGGGACATCGTAACTCACAGTGACACAGTTTTACAGTATTGACCAAAGGCGCCTTGAGCTCATTAAAGGACTCCCTATGATTTGGGAGGGTTACACAGACAAGGTTCAAGCCCCCTCCCTGCAGGTCTCTCCTTTTTCCACTTTTGATTTTTCTCCTCTCTTTTCTCCTAAAACAGACTCCTTGATTCTGCTATGCATGTGGTGAAAAAGAGAAATAGAAAGTCACCATGCCAGAGTTTACAAATGGTGGTATTTCTATATTTTACCATTCATCCTCGGGTTGCAAATTGCTAGGAAGAATGATCTTACTTGACACAATTAGAATCACAATATCTGGAGCTTTGGAACAAGGTTGATTGAGGAAAAAATGCTCAAATTTCGACAGAAAAAAAGTCAGATATGGTAAAAATAATAGACAATGCCCTTGGGATTTAAATATGGATTTTGACAGTGGGGGATACTGAATGTGCTGGGGGAAAAAAGAAATTTGTCCTCTCAACTAGAGAGCACACTAGAGAGAGCTACTGAATGTCACAGGACAAAGTGGTCTGCACTACATTTTACAAAGTGAATCTTTCAAATACATGTGACATTCTGAGGACACATCAGGAAAGGCCCAGGTGGTTCTCAGGTCAGTCAAACTGAGACTGGGCAAACACACTGAATCTTTAGCACAGATAATTTGGGCGGTCTTGGAGCCACCACTTTGACAAGACCCATGAGGTCACAGAAGTTATTGCTTTCCAACAACTTCTGTGTAAACCAGGGCTCCTAATTAATTGCTTAATTAGTTACAGCCTGTAGAAACCTGTTCAGAACAATGCCATCTGTGCAACAAGGTCAAGGAATGAGGACACTTTTGGAACAATGACTGAGTGTGGTGAGTCTGAATTAAATTCAGACATTTCAGGCTGGGACAGTTACTATTTAAATTAGTACAAGGTCCCACATGTCTCTGGAACAAATCCCACTTCCTCTGGATTATCACACCTGTGAGGATTTGGAGTGTGCTCTCTGCCATTATCAGCCCAAGGACCACTGCCATCTTCTGCAGCACATCCTTGTCAGAGAAAAGGGAAATGCTGGGAGAAGCTACTTGCTTTGGATCTGCAGAAAATGAATTCTCCACAATTCCTTCTACAGACTCCCTGTCAGATGAATGAGCCACAGAAGGTCCAAATGCAAGCCAGACAAGGCTCTCTGAACAGAACTGGGAAGAAAAATTGCCTTTCTTGCTCCCACCACTACATTTCTACCCCTCTTGGTAGAGACAGTAGTAGTAAGTAAAGATCCCTCATGGTGATACACCTCATAATTCTGGGACAGACGGACACATCCACTGGCCACCATTGGGAATGGGAATTCCAGTTAATGTCTGGTTAAAATTGCATCCTTTCTCCTGGACTTTATGATGATAGCAGGATGAAGAATGGGGTCATGCAGAGGCTGCCAAGCCCATCTTTCCCAGAGGATGCTGTAAGACCTCTTCTTTTGCCCCTTGTCTTGCCCATTCTCTTGCAGGAAGCTGAGTCCTCCTGCAAACACATTTGGACTGGCAGGAGCACCCCTGATTCTTCCACACCACTTGGAAATAATGCAAGAAATGGCAATAATGCAATATGTGGAAATGCCACTGATAACTTCTTGTTTATCTCAACCCATAGTGAGTTTATTTAATACCAAACTGGCTTGGGGACATGAAAAAGCTGACTTTTTTCACCCCAAGATAAAATTGCAGACTGCTTTTATTACCAAGAGTAACAATTTTATTGCCAACATGACAAAAATGTCTTGATAGGTATATTTGAATGTTTTAGATGCAAACTGCACAGATGCAGATAGATCCTAGTCCATTTCTTTTTAGCTGGTTCTTGTAGATTTTCCAAAAATAAATATATAAAAAACTTGATCTCTTTCCTACTGCTAGGAAATCAGTCAATTCAAAGAAGAATTACCATTGTCTGGGAAGCATCTTTGGTTGCCTAGCTCACTAGATTCAAATCTTCAGAGAGATACTCTGCAGCCTGTTTGAAAGAGATGTGTAGATTGAAATCAGAAGTGATCAATTTCCTTTGCTGTGCATTCAAACAAAGTAGTAATTCAGAAGCCCTCACCAAAAGAGATGCTGAGAGATAGCAAGCTGTATATTCAAGATTAGAATATAGCCCTGAGTCTCTGGTACATGATGTTAATCTTTGATAAGAATATTAAAAACTCTGTGTATGTTGCAGACTGATAAAATATTAACCTTAAGCCTCGAAAACATCCCCACCCATTTACTGCTGCATACATTGAACTTCAAGTGAGAGGGCCTCCTTTCACTGGTCTTGCTTTTTAAAGGGTGCTGCCACAGCATGAGATGAAAGAAAGGTCTCTTCTATAAACAGCACCCAGTGAAGTGCTCCAGATGAGCGTGCTGCTCTCCGTGCCACAGCAGACTCCAAACAGATCATTCTCCACCTTGTGTGTGAAGATCTTCAGCACCTCACAAAGCATCCGAAACCTTTTGGCCTTCCTTGACAATGGAAAGAGACATTGGGATGGCCAGAAGGAAGGGACCATGTTCCATTCCCAGACCTGCAAAAAGGTCTCTTCTTTTTTTTTTTTCTCATGCCTCTTTCAGTGGGGCAGACATTGGGAGGTGCAAAATAGTGTGCCCTGTTTCTGCCCTCAGACTGTGAACATGCTCCTTCTGTTTCCTCTCCTGATATATAATTCTTCCTGGAAAATCTACCTTTGCAGATGGAAAAAAAAAATTGAAGTATTTAGTGGAGATAAGTGAGGGTTACTAACAAAAACCCCAAGTCCATTTCCATAAATCTGCTAACAGCATCCCTGCTCTCTAAATTAAAAAAAAAAAAAAGCAAAACACTAAAACCCCACTGCCTAAGACTAAAAAGTTCTTTAAACTTAGTCAGGATTGCCTAAATGTCAGGGAGGCTGAACCCCTGATCAGCTCCTGTGGAATATTTATTGCCCTATTCTTTAGATGACCCCACCAGAGAGGCCTCTGAGTGTATCTGTGAACCCCTGATCAGCTCCTGTGGAATATTTATTGCCCTATTCTTTAAATGACTCCACCAGAGAGGCCTCTGAGTGAATCTGTGAATACTACAGGCACTACCAGCTTAGTGGTAGCTGTGGACTGAAATAACCCTCACATTCTCATAAAACTGTGACATAAGAAGTCAATTGCAAAGCAACAAAAAGTAACAGTAGGATGAAGAGGGTGCCTTCCTGGCATCAGAATATTTTATGCCCTTGCAGTATTACTATATTGACAAGTCTCTGGAGTTGAATCTGGCTTAGCAAAATGTGTGAGGCATAAATAAAGAAAAATTCAGGTACAATACTTGCTATTGTGCAGGATGCTCTTGAAAATATAAAAAAAAAGGTCCCTCATCTCCTCAAATACTTCAAGTCGGTCTCTATCCTATCTCAAAACTTCCTTGTAATTAAACACCTGCATAATGAATTAAACTCTCCAGGGAATGTTATTTGCCAGCTACTTTTTCAATTATTTAAAATTAGCTTAAGGGCTAAAGCAATCAGGTCATTCATTAATTTAATTCCTTTTTGTAGCTGTACTTCGTGACTTGGAAATAAAACTACAAGATCAAAAGGACAAAGAGGAATGAAAAGGAAATTATACAAGACACTCATAAAGTTCCCTGGCCCATGACCTCACCCAGGATGCAGTCTCTGCTGGTACACAACACATTCTAAATGGCCATTTTTCTGTGCAGACAAACACTTCTCTGGAGACATCTTCCCAAAGGGAAAAGTTGGCAGGAGCACTGTCCATGCACACGCAGATCACTGGCTGGCAGCCAGCTCCCACTTGGAAAGATGAGGATTGGAGATGCTGGTAATTCATCAGCCCCACTTCAGAGCAGCTATCTTTGTCTGCAGAGCTGCTTGGGGGAAGGGGGGAAGAGATCCTCTTTTACCAATCCAGGATGAAGCTTTCCTCTCTTCTCCCAAAGGATCAGAAGTTGCAAACTTCTTGAACATATTAAACCACACCACAAGCTTTTTGCAGAGGCAAAGGATGTCACTCAAATACCAGGGGCCAGGGTCATCTATTTCTGAGCTGCTTTTCCAAGCACAGGAAAGCCAGCACACTCTGATGGTGACATGTGCACCTGGCTGCTTCAGCAGGCAGCTTCTCCCTGTGTCGTAGCTGGGAACAGAAGCCTTGCTATTTTATTCCCCTCTGCCTGCCAAATCTGTCACCTGCCTGATGGGAGTAAGGGGAGGAGTGTGGGCCAGCAGCCAGCTGTGACCTTCTGCAAGAAGTCCATGGCCAGGTGACCTCCCAGGACCAGGGCTCTCATGTGAGCACAGTGGCCACACCATCAGCACTGTGCCATCTCAGCAAGACAGCAGCACAGAGCTCCTCTAGGACAACTTCTGCCACAAAAGACCTTTGCAGCTCCTCGTGAGGAGGAACCCTTTTTAAACTATTTTCACTCATTCCTAGCACAATTGGGTTTAATTGTTTTACACATCACCTTTTGCAGCAGAAAAACGACAACAGTTCAGAAGGGTAAAAGGGCACCTGGGTGTGCTGACCAGCCTGTACTGATATGCACAGAGCTGGACAAAAAATTCAGGGATTTGCTTTCTGAGTGAGCAGCACAGAGAGCTCAAACCTTTGTGTGACAGTCAGCAGAGACTGGGCTGGGCAGCCCCAGAGTACACTCAGTGCCCTTTACCAATCTGTGTTACTCAAAGCAACAGCCTTGCTTAAGCAAAATAATTGTGTGACTTGGTATCTGGTCCAAGACAGCAAAACAAAGTCCTTTTATTTCTATTAAAGCTCATCATCTTTAGACAGTTCTTTTGTCCAAGCATTACTTGGACCAAGAAATAATGCAGTGTTGAAAAATCTCTTGAAAGTGCAAAAGCCTCCTGTCTGCTTTGCTAGCATTGCTTCAGCTATGCTGACCAGCATATCCTGCAAGTCTAGATCTTGGCATGTCACTGCCAAGTAAAGAAAAACACCACATTTTTTGTTCTTTTTTTGCGTTTTCTTCTTTGATATAAGAGGTTGCTGCATCCCCTGTACATGCTCCTGGCTGTGTGTCAAGCTCTTTATAATAGACCATATTCATTTTTTTATGGAGTAAAGTGGAACAGATAAGAAAAAAAGCAGGGTGGATGGATAAGAGCAGGACATCACCAGCCAGTCTGGTGGAGTGTGTGGTACATCATACTGCTGTTCTGTCTCATTGTTCTCCCTGCTGATACAGGGACTACAAGACACCTTTCTAAGGAATAAACAGCAGATAGCACCTGGCTGTTATTTCTCTGTTCACTTCTTTTGAAGTTGGATGTCAAAACCTTATGTCACAAAAGCAAGGACAGTGAAATCCATACATGTATGCTGAGCACTGAAACTCTGAAAAAAGCCAGAATTCATATTATTTTCTACCTTCCAGTGGGAACATGAATATTCTTTCCTTCTTCCCCCCAGTGACTACTGAAATATGTCGGAATACAGATATTTTTCTAACGCCCCTATCTCTGAAAACTGGATGAAAAGTAACCAAATATTTCAAAAGTTATCACGAAGGAAGACAAGCTACTCTTTTCTTCTGGTCACGGATGCTTTGTTTCCGATTGAAAACTGTAGAAAATCCTTTACCCAGCGAGACAATGCGAGCAAATAATTACAAAGCTTTGCATCCCTGCATGCCCCTGCGAGGGAGGTAATTAGAGCAGGGAGTCAGCGCAGCAGACGGGAGGTGATTGCTCCCTTGTGCTCCCAGTCTGCTGCCTGGCAGCTCTCACCTGCTGCCGGGGAGGAGGGAGGCTGTGGGGGCTATTGGAGAACCTAAGCACGTGGAGAAGTGTGCAGAGGGATTTTTTTTCCAGGTGTGTGTCCAGGTCAGTGACACAGGTCCAGAGAGGGCTCATGGAAGTGGGGTGGAGGTGCTGTGCACGCTCTTGTTTCTGCCTGTCAGGGAGCAGGCACGAAGTGAAGCTCATTCATAGCATCAAAGGCTCAGCTCTCTCATAATGAATTTCTGTTTACAGTAGGGAGGGAAATGTGTGGCATGGTATTGCTCTCTTTCCTAAATATAAAAGCAGGGAGAAAAAGAGGATTAATGCAAAAAGACCTTTCATGATTGCTACCACCACCCCCCCAGCCCAAGCAGAAAGCCTGACAGCCCCTGAGAAATCATCTGACAAGTTCAGTGGTAAACTTGACAAGACAAAAAAATATTTTTTTTTAAAGTTCTTTCTTTGATTTATGAGGCTTCACACTTGCCTACAATCTACAATGCTAAAAATATCTTTGGAAATAAAAACTGAGGAACCTGCAAGACTCCAGAGGGTGGAGATTTATGAAAAAATAAATATAATGGGGGGGTTTTTTGATCACACAGTCTTTGTGGGGAAGAATTTTTGGTGAAAGACATCATTTCCTTTCCTCTTTCCAAAAGTTTCCTTGCAAAATGCACAAAAATCCTTTGATTGAGCTCTTCAACTGTTGACAAATGAGACAATCTAAAAAATGGCAAGCTTAAAAACTCACATGCTCCATTCTGGAGAAGCAAATGTGAGAGAAGACAGGATACAGGAGACTGTTCCTGAGGAGAAGTTCCTGAGAGTGGAACTGAGAGGAGCACAGGACTGGGCAGCTACAGGAAGTGGGGGCAAGACTCTTCTGGGAAGGAAACCCAAATAAAACCATAAGGAAATAACTGAAAAAGTGGACAGCACAGCAATGGCCTCAAAGCTCTGTGTTTTAATGAGGTAAGATGAAAAGCAGCAAGTCCCAGCTTCGCTTGGGGTAAGATCACCAGGTGACATCCTGCTTGGAAAACTGGGTATCCCAATGGGAAAAAAAAAACATGTAGAGTTTTTGTAAAGTGTATTTCTGAATTCACTGCTCCTCTCTGCTGGCTCACCTGTTGATGCACATGTTCATTTCCACCAGAGAGGCACACCCCTCACAGTGGCACCCCTCGATACAGAGGCTCTGCAAGAAGCCCCAAGTCAGCAGCGCATTGATAAGAGCCTTGGTGGAGACAGTAAGTCCCACACAGAGAAGAAACATCACCTGCAGGAAAAACTTGGCTTTCATGGAGCACAAACCCCCCAAAATTCAATCATTCTGTTGGTAAGGAGCACCTCTGCTGTCTTACAGCATCCAACCCTGTGTAATTGTTTTGCAGAATGACACAGGCGTATGCATCATAAATGTGCTGGCAGGTGATGCAGGAATAAACAGAGGACCTATGCCTTTGGAATGAGCTGTACTGCAGATACATCTTCTGCAAACAAAGGCTTCATCTTCAAATGCATCCCACACCAGAGCAGATCAGATTTTTAAAACAAAATTCACTGCCAGTGCTGTATACTGCATCAAAGAATCCATCCCCCTTCTCTGAATTTCCTGCATGTTATTATTTATTCCCAGATGGCCTTTTTGGTACAACTGCTCAGGAAACTTTGGAAAACACAAAATTTTCAAGAGCTCAAGCAACTGCAAAAAAAGAGGTTTGATCATGAGTAGCAAGAGTTGATTTTTAGCTATACCTCTGGCTTTTGATAAAGAAGGGGGGATGTTAAACTATTCTTTTGAATTAACAAGTGATCTCAAATGTTATGAAGGAGCTTCAGTTGAAGGACCTAAATAAACAGAAACCACATATATGGTTTATGTGTCGAAGTATGAGTTGACATCACTGTCAGTATTAGTTTAGCAAGGTGCAGGATTTTGATGGTTTGTTCTCAGCAAGTTCTCATCCACGGGAGGTTTGGGCTTAACATTGGTTTCATTTTTCCCCCAGAAAATGCCAGTTTGTTGGATGTGGGGTTTTGCAGAAGAATCACTTTTTCCACATGTTTTCTCTGGGCTGTGATGGACCTGCTGAATGGGAAGGCAGGGAGAGAAAGGAGCTTCCTGGGAGATTGAGGAAAGGACAGAGAGATGTGTCTCTGCTGGACTGGAACAAGCTGGACCATCTTGCTACAAGAGATTTGAAAACTGAGTTTAGGCAGACACATTCAGCTATTCTTCATCATTATACTAAACAAAAAAACATGAATGTTTTCATTTTCAAATGCCTAAATCCTTCAGTATAGTACCAACATTTTTCCCTGTATTCATGCTTTTTCCACCCTCAGTATTCTCCCATGGAAGACAGAGATCCCTCCAGACTCACACTGGCCCCTGGGATCCATTCACAGCTGGATGCCCTGGCCTTTGCACACTGGTTCTCAGCACATTTATCTTCTCAGCCATATTGCTTTTTATTATTAATTACACTGTGGGGGTCTTGTATTTATTGGACCATACTGTGCTTTCTTTGCTCAGATAAAAATATCTCACAAACAACCAAAACTCTCACAAACAATCAGAACTTGTTATTTTCCACAGGAAAAACACTAATTGTCTCGGAAGATTCCCAACACAAAGACAGAGTGCTTGTTTGAAGTTAAAAAAAAATAGTTCTCTATTTCTTTTGAGTTTTTTTTTATCTTGAAGAGTAGGATCCTTCAGATCTGAAGAGCCTGCTCTTGTCTGACAAATCAGCAGGGCTGGTAGATGTTTAGCACAGGCAGATTAGAAAGACAGCTGAGAGGGTGAATGTGAAGGGTGCCGTGGAGCAGAGACTGTAGTTTGCAATAGGCACTAGAGAGAAATATAATCAAATGTTTCCTTGCAGTCACTGATGATGCTGCCAGTGTGATGCCTTCTCTGTCACCTCACATTATCTGCCATGCTGGGAAACTCAGTAATTACATTGCAGACACTTATGAAGGCATACTTGTCGAAACAAATGATGGGCACGAGGTGATTGCAAGTTAAGCAATGTTAAGACTGCCTCGTGAAGAAAACAAACCAAAACACAGTCACTTCTTTGGTAAAAAAGATATTTGCATATTGAAATTTGAAAGGAAGAACTGACTGAACAATTTTTTTTTCCGTGGGAAATGAAATAGTTTCGGGAAAGCAAATTCACATCTGCAGAACAGAAATTATTTTTCTACTCCTAGAAGGATATTCTAGATTATCATCCTGGGACAAGTAGATCTGTTTTCCCAATGGGAAAGCCAAGCATTTGAGCTATCAAGGGTGTTTTCTATTCAAAAGCTATGTCCACAGAAGATTCTTAGCTGGATATATTACCTGACATGGAACCTGACCATTGCCAACTAAAAGCTAAAATAATTTGTAGACACCTCCTTCAGAAAAGTATCTCAAAAGGCAGCCACAACTACCACAGAGACATATCCAGGTGGGGGAGATGCCATCCCCTTGAGCTACCTTCCACTGCCCTTGAGAACGTCTGGCATTCCCGAGGCAGGAGATGTTTTAACATTACCTCATGGGACAGGTAAAAGGCAGCAATTCCCAGTGGCCAGAAGCAACAGAGCATGGAGAACACAGTGAGGCCAAGATGATCCCTTGGTGGCATCATCAGGAAGTTGTCTTCACTCTCGGTGTCGCTCGAGTAATCGCTCTGGAACAGCAAAAGAGAGAAATGAAGCTGTGCTGCTTAATGACATTATTGCTTGTCCTCTGCCATCAGCCAATTCCCTGATCATTTGCCCATTTCTCCTACTCCACCACAAGCAGTGGCCAGCAGGTCTCCTCTTCCTCACCTGCTGTGCCACAGACTCCATCACTGTTGCATGAGCTTGAAAGCAAGAAATGACAAATGTAAAGTTATCACTTCAGAGAGATGAAAAAGAAGCCCATTAAAGGAAGGGGCTCTCTAGTCAGATGAACCAAGGTGAATATTTCCTTTCAAAAAATAAAGGTGGAGAAGGAGAGGGAGAAAATCCACAGTAGTGCTGAAATCACCCCTTGAAATTGTGCACTCACCTGAACAGGTGAGATACAAAACAAAAAATGCTTTTGATTTTTCAGGTTTTTGATTTTCAGGTTATTGTGTGCTGGCATAGTATCTGTGGAGACCACCTTCCTGGTATTTCAAATTGCCTTTTCTTTCACATAAAGATGAAACGGGGAAAAGATTTCTCAGGTTACTTTGGCTATGGGCTGAATCACAAAATTATCAATTATGCTTCCCAAAGGCCAAACTGACCCACCTATGAGTTACAAGGGTGAGAGAATAATTCTAATCATAAAGTCCTGACTATGCAGAACAGCTGTGAACCAGAAGGGTGAAAAAAAGTCAAAAATCCAACAGCAAAATGTACCTCAAGTCTTCCAGTTAAACAATCCTTTCCCCAAGCAAACTTTCCTTCCCAACATTGTCTCTTACAACAGGACACCTCATCCTGAGCTTAGCATGAAATCTTCTCCATTCAGAACCCCCCCCCGGTACTGGGATTATTGATAATTTGGCTACCTAGCTCTCTGTCTTCACTTATTCCTGGACCTGCAAGAGCTGCATCCTGACACTGAAGAAGCTGGATAGTGTTGCTGAGAAGCCAGAATTATATTTGTCAGTTAGGGTTCCCTTCCCTTCCCTTCCCTTCCCTTCCCTTCCCTTCCCTTCCCTT
>QUSF01000008.1:22668025-22735943 GCA_003676055.1 Chloebia gouldiae | reverse complement strand
CTTCCCTTCCCTTCCCTTCCCTTCCCTTCCCTTCCCTTCCCTTCCCTGGCACTATTTCCCAAGTTTGTTGGAGAAATCAGGCACTGGAATGCCACAAAAAAACATCTACACAGGAAGGAAGAAAGAAGAGAAGCCAACTCCACTTGTAAGATGCATTTAAGATGCAGTTTCATCACAGCCTGTAAGTGCCTGAGCAGATAATTTCTGATCAGAGGCAGATCTTTGATTCCGTAGAAAAGCTGAACTGACTGAAAGAATAGAGGAAGAGCAGACACAAGGTGCAGATTTTTAACAGAGATGGTGATGAACACTTTTCTGCAGTTGTAACAGATTTTCTATTTAAAAAAATACTTTTCTTAAATCAAGGCTGGCTACCTCTAAAAGCTATGAGCTTTACCTCAACCAAGACATTACAATTGCTCTGCAGACAGCCCGACAAGCACACTGGAGATGTCAGACAGCAGGGTCTGCTCTGAACTACAGCTGCAACTTCTGATGGATATTCAGGAAACAGCCCTTTTCCTTTTTTTCCTTTAAAGCAACCAATTCAGCAACATGCACACACTGCATGCAAAACTAATTCCTTATGTGGCCCTGTGGGATCTGCCTTCCAATCCAGATGGTCCAGTGGTCTGGCTTGACAAAGAGCAACACAATGCTGCTCCAAGTTAATATGTGCTCTGTTTTCCTCCACACAATGCCTGTTCCAGTAATGTAGTTAAACATGATGGCCTGTTCTGACCAGCACTTGGCATCCTTCTGCTCTCCTGCAAGTGTTTCGAGCTCACCTCCATGCAACAGATGCTGAAGGCAGCAGCAGGATGGAGGCTCTTCTGCCAAAGGCTGTAGTTTATCACTGCTCTGCCTCCACACACTCACTCATCCCTGAGCAGCATCTTGCTGATAATTTCTTAAGAGGTGATGTCTCTAAAGCCTGCTATTTATTTAAATTTGCCTGTCTATTTATTTCTTTATACAACTTCGAGTTTTGCAGTTGATTGTCTTTCAGTTTTAAAGGCATTTAAAGGAACCATAATGCCCTAACACTGACCTGCTGCAGATCCTCTTGTTTCCCCAACTCCCAGTCTAAAAATTGCCCTGTCAATCAGGCAGCCAGCCTTGCATAATGGGCTCACAGAGGTCTCTCCCTGCTTGGAAAACTTTTCACATGTAATGGCAACACCAAAACACAATGGGCAAAAACTCCTGGATGTAGCTGCCCAAACCTATTCTTCCTCCTTGAGCCCTGGACTTTGATAATCTCCCTTGTGATGTTTTCTGGATATCCACAGCCAGTCTGCCCATAGCTCCTCAGGAACTGGCATCCAGCACATTGCCACTGGAAGGGCATCACTGCAGACAGCCATGAACGGATCTGCACTAAAACAAGCTGGGGTGAGTGCTGTGACCCTTCATGATTGTCCCCTTTTTGCTTCTCAGCTGACACAGAAGTCCTCAAAGACATGTGCCAAGTATCCACCCTCTACAAATGACAGCAAGCAGCTCATCCAGGGCTCCTGCCATCCAGGCTGCATCCCAGAGACATCAGTGCAGAGCTTCAGTCTGAAAACTCAGGGAAGAGATGATGAGAAAGGGAATTGCTACGATTAACAAGATTCATAGGAGGGCACTTGGACACTGCTGAAGGTGACTTCCCAGCCATGGTCCCTTCATCTGAATCTAGCTAATAGAGGTTAATATCCCTTGGCAGGGCTCAGTATCTCTAGACTTGAGTGGCTTCTCCTTCAAAGGAGAAAAATAAGTCAAATGCAAAGTGTAATCACTCTTGTAATCTGTTAACAATGTGCCTTTGAAGGAACTCAGAGATATAAAGTGTGTCCTATGTGTAGGATGACTCAGTGTCATGACTGCATACCTGAGTGCCACACCTCTCACACCTCTTAGGAGCTCATGCCTGGGCCTCTGACAGCACACCTGTGCTCTTCTGAGCATATGCCATGGGACAAAACCACTGAAAATTACATTCCCATATTCTCAACACAGACCCAGATGAGCTTGGGCAAGGTATTTATGGTGCTGTTTTCCTCCATTGTGCAGGTGCAGAACAGGAAATATACTGTACACCTAATTCAGAGGAGACCTGTGACAGCCAGTGAATCCATCAGTAAAAGCAGGCTCCAAGAAGCTGTTACCCATGTTGCAGAGCTCTCTGAAAAGAGAACTCTGCCATACACAGCCCCCAGGGGTTGTTCAAACATACTTTCTGGATACCTACAGCCAGGGGAGGCTGAGGACACAGTCCAGTGCAGGACCACAGGCTGGAAGCATTGACAGAAAGCATGTGTGATTTCATGGGGCTTGATGGGCATAAATTTCCTCAGGATTTTTCTCTTCATGTTGCAGAAAAAAATGTGCCAGGAGGTGCTTGGGAATGTTGAGAAGAGTAGTTGGATGGAACAGGATCCAAAGTCCATCTCTACAATTTCATGCTCAGGTCCAAAGGATGAGTTTTCACCACAGAACCCAGCAACTTCTAGAGGAAAAAAAAGGAAGAAATGTATACCTTGAAAGCACTACATTTCTTTTCTTCTTTCATTCCCAGAATATTCTATTTGTTTTGCTTTTAGAGATTGTTTCAGACATTGCTGGGTGCTGGGAAAAAGTAAGAGGGCTTTAAGAGACAGCTCCAAAGTATTCTTTTATGCAACGTATATGAATAATTTAATTTGATGCCATGAATAGCTTGGGTTTCTCTAAATAAGCAATCTACCTAGCGGCTAGGAGGGAAATTAGTAGGACTATAATATGACAAATGCTATTTTTGGATAAAAGATGGTACATGAACTCTAACAGGAGGGTATTTCATCTTGTAACTCATTTCATATTTCACTGCTGCCACATTTGACAAGTTGTCTGTCTATTAGTTGTGGTGTAAAGAACTCATAAGATATTTATAAATTTTCCAGAGATACCTAAATAGGGAATCATTTGATTTCAGGGATGGGCATGGAAGAGAGAAGTTTAAATCCTGACAGAATGTGCAGCCTTCTGTTTTCATGCCTGGTAATTGCTGGAGCAAAGTGGGGCTCTATATGCTAATGAGAGCTGTTTCTGAGATGTTTTTCCCTCCAGACAATTATGATTTTCTTAGGCAGGCTGAACAACACTCCACCAGGACCTGAGAAGCACTTCTACTAAAAAATCCTTACAAAGAAGTTGGTTAAACGTTGCTGCAGGGTACAACGCATGATCAGGATGTCTCCTGCTCCTCTGTTGCACATCCCTTGTTCTTCAGAGTCCCCAGGCTTGGGAAGTCAAGAAGATGTCTCCTTCCCAGCAACTTGTCCAAGACATGTTGAGCTTGAGAGACCCATCCTGACAGGGAGGCTGACAGCTAACAGAGAAGCAAACCCTGCAGCTTGACTTGGTCAATTCTTCAAACCAAAACCAAATTTATCAAAATGGCTGTGTTTCTTCCAGAACCTTTCTCTACTGCAAAGTTTTCTGCCAGAGAACAGCAACTTTTCCAGTTATCAAGAGACCAGCTCTTTTCAAAAAGACAATCACATCAGAAGCAGTCTGACCTGCAATAAAATTATTTTCTGGTGTTGGGGGGGACACTACAAAGGAAGGAGATTGATTCTTTGAAATTTCTAAGAAATTAAATATCCATCCAGAAAAACATTAGGCAGGCATTCTGGTATAATGCAGGCTGTGCCAGGGAGACATGGGGAAAGAGCAATGACTCACAACCCTATGGCTGGTGTGTCTTCCAGAAGGCATTTTACAGAGATGCTCAAGCTGGGATTCCCCTTGCCTTGCACTGACATGTGGAAAACAGGAGGTAGCCCTCAGTTTTCAAGAGAAAAGAGCTCTTCTGAACAAAGCGGCAGCTCTTTGCCAGTGTTTCCAAAAAGGGGCTAGTTCATAGAGTTTTCTCCCAGAAATAAGTGCCAAAGCAGACATGAACCCTGGTCTGCTCTGACACTCTGCATCTTCCATGCCTTGATGAGTTGTGGTTTTACAGACAACATGACAAGATACACAGCAATGTCCTGCGCCACCCTCAGTAGCAGACTCAAACCTTTCAGGACTCTCACAGTGGGGAAGCAAAATTTGCTCCTCTGTTGTGTCACCCTCTTCCTCTAACTTCTGCTCCCAGTCATGGTACTCACTCTTTCCCATCCCATCTATTAATAACCTAAAAAAGCATTTGCTTCTTGTCAGTGACTAACAGGGAAAAATTCTTTCTAGTGTGACATTCTTGTGCTGTGTGATTCAGGTGCTGTTTTTGTGTAGTTAGCGACCTGGTACGGTTCACCATCTTACTCAGTGACTGCTTGTCCTTAAATAGTGCTCTTCCATTCCCAGAATCTCACATATGAAGTTAGGTCTCTAATGGAGCTGCGCTCTAGCCAAGCCCAGGAGGCCCTCATACCTCTGGCCACACAGACGCAGCCTCTGTCCACCAGCCTCTATGAACCAGAAGAGCACAGCACAGCAGACATGTTTTATTCTGGTCTGGTGCTGTCAAATTCATCTCTCCTCTCCTGCATGACCAGCTGCATCTGCAGAATTTGGACCTTCCTGGAATGGAAGCTACTTGCCATGCTGAGCTATTTCTTGCTGCAAACAGGCGCTCAGCAGGTTGATCCTTTGGGATCATGGAAAAGTTCATGTAAGAGTGTGAAAATCTCAGTGCTGCACAGGGTTGGTCAGGGAACACAGCAATGGAGACAGACCCTGGTCTCAAAGCAGAGGCTTCTAGCAAAGCAAGTGTTTCCAGCTAACCAGGTCCTTATCCAAACTATGCCTGGCCTTCTCCTCCCCTGTTCCTAGTGGAGGAGAAATTTTAATGGAGAGGACAATCCATGGGTGGTGTGTAGTTTGTGAATGTCTTCTTATTCTGAGCACTTTGTACACATAGGTCAAGATGGTTGTCCGTGTACCTGTGTTTGTTAGCACAGTGTCACCCCAAAGGGTCAAATGAGACAGGGACTCTAAGATTCAACATGCTCTATACCCATTCAAGAGCTGCCACATTTCCACAGAAACAGTTCAGAAAGAAGAAGGAGCCAGGAAAAAGTATGCACACACTGTCATGTTACCAAAATTTACTGCCTCATTTCTCCCCTTAAGATCAGGGGAGGATGAAGTTCTACAGCTGGTTTTTAAGACACAAATGTTCTCTGTGAAAAGCTTGTCAAGTTCCTCCAGTACCACTATGAAGAGATTTTTTTTTCCCTATGCTGCTCATTTTCCCCAGCCTTTTTTTATCTCATTCTCCAAAAGTTGACTCAAGAACATCTTCTTGACTTGAATTGATGAGAGGGAGATTTTTTTTTTTTTTTCTGCCTGAATGTCAGGCCAGATGTGTCAATAACACCATGTGTGCTGCAGTCACTTATGTCACCACTGCATGAGAGAAACTGGGGCAAACCCAGAGCAACGAGGAATTTTGTTTTGATTTAGAAAATTATACTTCCCACGGTCAATTCTGAAATTCTGTGGAAGGGTGTGATTTGAGCTAATACTCTCACATGCTTCAGAGAGAAGCTTTCTGTCTCCCTGTGGAGGCATTGAATACTGCATTAATGGCACACACTGGGAAAAACACTTCCCTCTTCCCACCTTATCAATACAGAGAGAAATGAAAATAAAAGGGAAGTCAGGCTCTTGCTGGATTTCCCCTGTGCTGATCACAGGGTGAGACACTGGTATTACAGGAGGTGAAAATATAAATTTTAAGGCTTGTTAGATCTCAGTTCTAACTGAAAATCACAGCAACAGAGAAACACAACCAGTGTCCCTATCTCAGTTGTGACATTCATTTTTGAAGGCATAGCTTTGCTCTAGACTGCCAGAAGGTCTTTGCTAGGTTAGGAGTCCTGACCGATGGTGGAAGAAGTTTTCAGATCACCAGCATTATGTTCACCCTCCATTCTTGCAAACGCTGGCAAATACAAATCCCTGCCAGATTTGTGCCTCTAGTTAAAATAAATAAAAAAATACATCATTTAAGAAAGAATGAAGTTGTTTCCATAGCCTTTGTACACACAGTCCCTGTTACTTTACAGTGAGCAATCAATGAAGCACAGAACTCCAGAAGAAAATATTCTATTTGGGTCTAAAAAGTGTTTAGATCCATCAGAAAAATATAATTTATTTCAGAGACATGGTTTCACTGCAGCTTGAAACCCAAAGACTTCTGTTTCTGCATTCATTCTGAGACAGAAACATGTTGTGTCTGAGACAATAATTTAAAACATTCTGCTCAAGTCAGGTGAAGGCAAGAGATGATGTTGGCCTGCTGAGTAAGATGGGCTCCATGCAGATAGACAGATGCTCCCAGCCCCAGCCTTACACAGCATTTAATCACATGGATCTTCTGTTTCTGACCAGCCTCTTCAGAGGCAGAAGGGAAATGCTGATCTCCATTAGGGCCAGTGGGAATTTTGCCATCGGTATCCACAGATCTGGAACCTTACCCAACAAATAAAGATGAGCAATCATTCATTGTCCTAGTTGGAGGAGAAAGTGATACAGCTGACCCAAAAAGCAGCTGATCCCCTGTGGTTCAGCTCTAGGGGGTTGTACACTTAATTTCAAACATGCCCTCCTCCTCCCAGCCTTCCCCAGATATCCCAAGTGACATCTGACCTCTAGTTCCTGGAAATCCTCCTCTTCCTCCACCTCATAGGAGAGGGTGTGGATCTTGATGTCGTCCGCGGAGAGGTCGATGAATTTGCTGTC
The DNA here is from genome assembly GCA_003676055.1 of Chloebia gouldiae. Classification (NCBI taxonomy): domain Eukaryota; kingdom Metazoa; phylum Chordata; class Aves; order Passeriformes; family Passeridae; genus Chloebia; species Chloebia gouldiae. Next base: position 22,729,229 of record QUSF01000008.1, on the reverse strand, counting down.
GGGGTACTCCAGGCTGTCTTTGGTGGGCGAGCGCTCCTCGATGAAGGTGGTCTCACAGCACTCCGAGCCCAGGCTCTCGCCCCACGAGCGCAGCACATTCTCGGAGTAGAGGATGATGTTGGGCCTGTAGTGAGACTCCACTGTCTGCTGCAACATGCTGGGGTCCAGGAGCTGCTGCACGGGGTCACTCCTGCCATTCTCCGGGCGTCTCGGAGAGGACAGGCTGCCCGCTCTGTGGCTCTGGTATTGAGGGGTGGGGTACACAGAGACCAGACCATCTCGGCTCTCTGCCACTAAGTTCCTTGTGTTAATTAAACCATTCCTTTTCCCAGCCTCAGTGATCTTACTGTGCATCAGCACGCTGTTCTGCTCAACCAAGCCATCCATGCCGGGAGGTGTCCGAGGCAGTGGGACTGGTGGCCCTTATTTTGCTGTGCCTTAGAGCTCACGCTGGGTGAGTGGCTCCCATTTTCCTGATGAAGAAAGGGAAGAGAAACGAAGGTGAGGACAAAGGCAATGAATTGAGGGACTCAAGTTAGCTTGTCTTCCATAAAAACTCAAGAAAAAACAGAGCCCCATATATGTGCACATCCTGATTTAGTTCTCCAATTATAGCCCCACTCAGGGAGGCAAAGAACACCTGCCCCACATGCCAGGGATATAGAGAAGCAGATGAGGTGAAATGTCTTGATAGTGATGGACCCCATCAAAGAATGGCTTTGGTGCCTGCTCCAGCCTCCCACAGGTACACAGATGTCATCCTGGGAGAAACATCCCTTTCCTCTAAACACTTTGTATAAGCGATGGGGAAAAAACCCAAGAAAGATCAAAACAACAACAACAAAAATCTCCTAAAAGAACTGTTTTCAGTTCTCAGAAATGGCAACTGCAAAAGACGGGCAAGTACTGTGTTCACCTGTCAGTGTCTGCAGCCACCCTCTGCCCTTGGCACGTGCTTTACTATCCTTTGAAAACCCATTTCTTCCAGCCCAAACACCAGGCTGCTCGTTTTTCTCAGGTATAGACAAAGGAAAATGCCATTTGAAATACTTATGTATTGGCCACAGGAACTGTAAATTCAGGGGTTTGTTTCTGGGCATGAGCATAGACATTACAGACATGCTACTGGCTTCAAAGTTTTTTGTATTAGATCCTCTAAGACCATGTTATTAATGTAGGATTACCTGTCCCCATTGTGCCATCTGGAGGAAACCAAGAATGAAATACACAAACACATAAACATATGTAATTTTTTTACTCAATGCTTTCTCTCTATTTCGCTTTTATGTCAGACAACCTCTAACAGAGCAATATCTAGCAAAAGCCCAGTATTATTTCCTCTTAACTCCAGACTCCAAATACCTTCAGTCTCTCTTTTGGATGCAAGAGGTATTTAAACTAATGCTAAGAGCTGTTCTAACACTACCAATTAAGCAAGAAACTTGTTTAACATACACAAGAGCTTGACCCAGAGTGCTGACATGCTTACATTCACAGCACATGGTTTAACATGCAGAAGCCCCATTTTATTGTGTTGTCAAGTACTTCAGTGCTTCTCTTAAGTGAACCAGCAGGAAAGCTACAGAAGAGAAAATCCACTGTGGTGGGATCCCATGGAAGTTACATGTGCAATCCAGGAAGCAGAAGCATCCTGCTGAGCCTCCAGCTGCTTGACCACAAACCTGCCACTCCCTCCTCCCACCTCCCCCAAAGAAATTATATGAAAGTACATCCCCACAGGCAGAAGATGATAAATACTCATCAACTAAAGAGTAAATCCTCAGACTTTTCTCAGTTTCTCCTGAGCTGGCTTGGAAAATGTAAGAGGCTTCCTGATGTGTACCATCAACCATCAATCCCGCTGAAGCCAGAAGGACTTCACCCAAAAATTGCAAACCGTCTTGCAAACATTCTTATCCCTGCCACCTGTCAAGCAAAATGAAAGGGTCAGGAGGAATATGCCACAGATGTAGCATAAATTAGAGGAAGACTCACAAATCAAGCAAATGTCCTCCTAGAGAAATGTATGAAATGGTCAACACTTGGCCACTGTGTCAATGGCTGGAAAACTTGGGTCAGGCCTTGCACCTGCCTGTGGTCACATCATTTCAGCAAAGTCTGGCTTAAGTAGCACTCAGGAAAATGCCATTTTAGGGCAGTTTCACTGCATGCCTTGGAGCTGCATTGTGGCTCAGTCCTACCATGGATCTAAACATCTACATGGCAGGTCCTTGCCTTCTGTGCATTTAAACCAGTCTTGTAAACCAATATTGCAGATTCTGAGTAACACTTTCCCCTTGGTAACGGGCAAAACCTGGGAAAAAACATCCAAAATGAGGCAAGAACAAGACAGGGAGCATGCTTCCCTCACAGAGCTCCTCTGATAATAGGGTAGCCTATGGCTCAGGACATCCTCCCTGGAGTCCCACATAGCAGGGCAGGCAGCGTGCCTCAGGGAAGGTCAGCAGGGAGACGTGGATGGCAGCATGCAATCAGGGTAAATGGTTTAACCCCAGGTGCTTTTTAATCTCTAGCTGGCTGCCTGCCTTACCAGAGCCTGACCCAATGTTCTTGGTCCTGCAAGAGTATTGCTTAATGGGAAGAGGCTGATGGGACTCGGGTCTTTTCAGGATAATATATTAAGAGGGAGGGAAAAAAGAGAAAGAAATAATGCTGTTAGTATTACTCCTGAAATGGGATCCCCCAGGTTGAGATGGAGGTGGTCACTTAGGGTGATGCTTATGGGCAAAATGTACCTGAGCTTCTGCAGTGGCTCAGAGCCTTTGCCCGGCCTGCAGGGACCCCTTGGGCATGGATCCAGCCACTCCACTTTCACTAGGGCTTTTCATGGACTGGGCCAGACTCACAGGCACGTCCTAAAATTAAGATTGCCCCAGTTTCCAGGTTTCTTGCAGCCCCTGGATGGCAGTGCCAGAGCAGATAATGTCTGACAGACCACCTGAGGAAACTGGAGGGTTCCTTCTCTGCAGGAAGCCAACATTCAAAGCAGAAAAAAGCTCTCATTACCTATGACCACGGTGAGGTTTCAGAATGATGTTGACAGGAAAATGAAATTCATCAGAGCTCTTGAAATAAGAAAGCTTTTCAGTCTGCTCCAAGATGCAGGGTTAATTTTAATTGGCTGGATTCAAGTTTCTTGTCTTTTCATGGTTTTAATTGTCCCACAAATCACTCACTGGCACTGAGGCCAACCAGAAATAATTCTGCATTTTCATACTGGAGACTGGAACCACAAGGAAAAGCCAAGTTCAAGTTATTAACAGATAGGTATATAATCAATATATCAACCTTCAATCTAATGTTTACCTTGGGGTTAGACATTTTTACCCCAGTCTACTATAAAAAGTGAGTATATTAATTATTTTACCCTTCACTCTTTTCAATTTCTTGGATTCTCCCCTCCTCCTTTCTTATTTTAATAAGAAGCTGCAAGCAGTGCCAAGATCTTTAGTCTGCAATGCTGTGGTTTATTAAGCTATCACTTGTGTTACAGCAGAGCCCAACTACAATGGAGAGCTGCACTGAGAGCCACGCTCTGCTGGGTGTTCTGCAGCCTCCTGCTATGATGACAGTGCCTGACAAACTAATTAAGCAGAGGGTGTGAGACAGAGAAATGCCAGCTGTAGGGAGGGCAAGAAGAGAACAGCTAAATGCTGCCCCAGGCTCCAGCAGACAAGGAGCAGAAGCCAGCTCTGTTACTGCCCACTGTCCCAAACTTCCTTTGCTCTCCCAGGATCTGGCAGGATGCTGTTTTCCTCCTCTCTCCACAGGACCTTGCACAGCTTAAGGGCTCTTCAGACTTCTGGAGACCCTTGCCAGGCACCCAATGTCCTGTGTTGAACAAGCAGTTGGAAAACTCCAAATACAAACCCCTGAATTCTGAACAAGCCATAGAGTTGTAACATTGGGCTATGACTAAAAAGCCCCAGCCACCTCCTCACAGCAGACCAGAAGGACATTCATCCACAAAGACCAAGCATCACCTGCCCAGCAGACTGGTTTATTGTCAAGAAAACTGGAAGAAGAAGGCAAGTGGGGCTGAAGGCAGAGTTCCCATCTGCTGTCAAAGCCTGAGGCTGTACCCTCTGCCATTCCCTGCAGATCTGGCAGGTTATCAGCCAGGAAAAAAAAGCATCAAAAACTCATGTATTTCTGCATGGGGGTTCTGGATATCAGTGGACGTCTTTTTCCCATGAAGACAGTCAAGCACAGGAAAAAGCTGCCCAACAAGGATTTGCAGTCTCCATCCTTGCAGGTTTTGAAGTCCCAGCTGAATGAAGCTCTGAGGATCCTGGTGTGATCCCAGAGTTGACCTCTCTGAGCATGAAATAGAACTGCAGACCTCCTGAGATTCCTTCAACTCACTCAGCCCATTATTTGAATCCCTCTGATCCTTACAGATTCCCACCCCTTTCCAAAAGTACTGCTCCCAAATCCCTCAGTCATTGTAAATCACCAGAATGGCAAGAATTGACAATAGTGACCTTTTGTGCCACCAGTAGAAGATGATTCAGCCCCAGGATTATCAGATTCAACAAAATACTCTGGGTTTGAAGCTGGTTTCCCCTCTGCCAGCACAGAGAAAGCAGAGGGGAGAAAGCTCTCTAGAAGAGCAGTCAAGCCCCACATAAGTTGCAGAATTCCTGGCATGAGCCGCCAGGTAAGAGGGAGTTTCTAAAGCACAATGCAATAGGCTTCAGCGTGGTTTGAGGCATTCCAGCATATAGAAACTGCAACAACAAATACAGGCCTTATGCATGAGAGAAATCACAGGCAATGTATGGATCTGGAGTGCTGATTACAAAGTGAAATATTTAACAAAATGAAGGAAAAAACCTCTTCCCCACTTGTATTTTTCTTCTTTGATTTAGCTGGGCTTATTAAAGTAGGTTTTGTTTCAAGGGAATGCTGTATTTCAGCAGCTGGAATTCCTTTTACTCTATTAAGTAAACTACAGGGAGTTTCATAAGGCAGTGCAACTAACTCACACTGGGAAAATTAGGAATGCATGCATTAGTGATAGCTAAATGTTTCATTGCTAACAGTGGAATTAAAAAGACCTCCATGCTATTTTAGTACTACCACTATGCAGCTAATCTGCTGTTAGATGTGATCTGTCCTCCTAAAAACAAGGAACTTGGACAATGGTGAAATGCCCAAGGTCATGTCAAGACAGAGCTGGAAATAAAATCCAGGTCTCTTGATTGCCTGTGCAGAGATATATGTTAAAACAATTACCATCTGCATATCTGCCTGAATAATTGATTGCTTAATTCAGTATCTGAATTAAAGAATGGAGTGGGAAAGAAAGGATGCCTTGCATTGACCTAATATATAATAATGTTTTTCCTGAAACAAAGTGTTTCCTTTTGAGCAGATGGAGGTATTTTGCCTGAACTAAAATGAGATTCAATGTTTCATTTATTTATTTTTAATTGAAAAGCTGGCTTTTAATTCACTATGCCTCAAGTTGCCTCCAAAAAAAAACAAAAAAAAACCAAAAAAAAACCAAAAAAACCACATTCAGACTTTTCTAGCAATTTTGCTTCACAAGTCAAATTTTTCAGCCTTAATTCTTAGTGGGGTTCAGTCTGAACTCACAACTTTTTTCATTCACTGCACTTTCCAGATAATAAATAACTGGCCTGACTAAGAACATCTTGCTCTGGTGTAAATAATCCTGGCTGTTGTGGAAGGCACCAGTGTAAAAATGCCTTGACACCTGTACCACTTCTGGCAATTACTCTGCAGAGCGAAAGTAGTCAGAAAATCTGACTGAGTTTTTCCTGCTGTGTTTTCAAGAGGTTCCCCAGTACTGCAGAGCAGGAGCATCATATTCAAACTCCCCATTTCAAACTGGGGAGATTGAGCCACGAGGAGCAATTCTTACTTTCCAAAAGAGAAGATGGAAGTCTCTCCCATGAATACCAACATCACAGCATCCCCTGGCCTTCTTGGTCTGTCTGCTGCCTGAATCCTGTGCCTCCCCTTGGACCTAAAATCCCTGTTTTAACTGTGCTTGTGACAGACAGGAACACCCAAATGTGGATCCAGGACTGGCCCCACCAACTCATTCCAGTCTCATTCCTGATGGGCAGCCAAGCTCCCAGAGAGCCCAGTCCTCGCACACACCCTGCTCATCAGGCTGCACTTGCTTTCCCACACTGCATGCAGGAAGCAAAGCAGGACAAGACACTGCCACACACTTGCTCTGCATGTAAACCCCAGTGCTGTGCTCCAGGCTTGAGGTATTCCTGAAGCACAGATGGAAAATAAAGAGCTGACAGAACAGGAAGACAAGTCTGTGGTGGTGCAGACTTGGTGCAAAATGGAAGTTTCTGTACCTCTTGTCCCAAGAAAAGTGCCCCAGGGCTGTAAGTCACTTTGCTAGAAAAACACTGTAAAATTACTAGAGTCAGTTCATTTGGGCAAGGATGATTAGAGTAAACAGACGCTTCTGGGGCCATAAAATCAGCTGTGCTCCATAAGACAGAAAATTGCAGAGCCAGGACTATACCATGGGACAAAAGCCTTACAGAGTAAGTGATCTAGCTATGATGAGAGTGGTAGCTGGAGGCAGATAGGGCAGGCAGGGGAAAATGAAGCAGGAGCATTAGTGGGGCATAGTTTGACCTTTACAGACCTTTCTTAACCCTACACTCACCCCTCTCTGCAGAAACAAAAATGGAAATGAGTAATGCTGATGCCTATTAGAGTTGGGGCATTGTCTGAACGAAGAAAAGTCCTGTCCTCTCTGTTCTCTGGGAGGAGAAGGGGTATAGGACCTCAGGGACTTCTGTATGGCAGGCCCAGGCTTTGGTCTGGCAGCATATCTCTATCACAACCTTGCCTCCATGATCTTGTGAGCCACATGCAGCTGGAAGAAGGGAGGTTGTTCTGCTGCAAAGAGCACAAGGATAGGAGCTGGAAGGTGGGTGGGTGACACGAGGACCCCACCCACTGGGAGACGACTGGATAAGTCATTGCATGTAGTGGGCAGCTGCTGTGGGAGATGTCCTGAAGCAGCACACTGAGCAGAGCTGTCCTGCAGGACCTGAGACCAGGCTGGCTGCCTTTCCTAGGTCCTTTCTTTAGAAGTTGAACTATTTGATTATGCCCTATCCCTAGAAGTTTTCCAGTTGGATGGGCCCTGAGCAACCTGAGCTAGTGGAATGTATCCCTGTCCATGGCAGAGGGTTTGGAACTACACAATCTTAATATCCCTTGCAACCCAAACCATTTTATGATTCTGTCCTTTAGCAAATAACATTTTAGAGTCCTTTGTTCTCCCTGGGGATTTTTAAGGTATCTGAGCAGTCAATCAGAGCACAAAAACCCCATCAAAATTCAGCCAGAATTATGCCAACTTGGTGTGAACAGTCAGATGATTCTTCTCATGCCTCATGTAAATGAGGGAACTTTGCACATTTGGGTTTTATAGAGACACACATACAGATACACATCCATAGGGATGCCAGGTGTAAAACTGGCACTGCTAAAGGCATGCATAGACTCACACCACTCATGCACTGCACCACTGCTTCAAAATGCAGTCTTTGCTTGTGCAGTGAAAACAACCAGTTTGTCACTCTTCTGATTTTACAGCACCAAATTGAAATCACAGAATCTTTTGATTTTTAGGTGCTACAGGTTAGACCAGCTCCATATGAATCCTCAGGGTCACAGGCATCTACATCTGAAGAGGAACATTTTGTGGTGACCCTATTACTGAAAGTAGTTTCCAGCTTTTTTGCCAGAGAAAGGGCACTCAGAAAAAACTGACATGATAGCTGGATGATGTGTACTCGGACACTTACACACAGCCACTATTCATGTTTGTCAAAGCAAAGCCAGTGAACACGCAGAGTATTTTTCTCCTGTGTGCTCCTCTGCAGTTATTTTCCATTTTTTCCCCCAATTGCACCATACAAACTATAACCTGCAAAAATTCGAGTTGCCAAAGTGAAGATGACAAAATTTGGATTCTTGATAACCACATATTTAATCTGCAATCTTAATAGCCACATGGACAGTATCAAATAACTCTACTGGAATCATTTTACAGCTGTCTGCATATATGAATTTGCTGTAGAGAGAAAGAAAGACCAAAAAACCTTATCCAAACACGTTGCACATTTTCTCTAATACTGTCCTCAGAAGCAAAAGCATTTTAAATCCTAAGAGCATCCTTCCTCAAGTTAAATGTGTTGTGGTGGTGCCTGTGTACACCAGTACTGCATTACATCTGCATTTGTATAAGGAAGAGCCCTCCTCTGTGTGTAAGATTTATTCCAGAGTGTGTGGCACCAGTGGTGTGAGACATCTGCCTGCCCAACAAATGAGAGGAGACTTCATTTAATTCCTACAAATGAGTTTATCCTACACAGACCCTGACATGATCTGTAGTTACCAAAACTGCCAATACAATGTAACCTTGTGCAGTAAAATCAGTCTTTGTCTTAGGAGCAAGGTAATTTGAAATTAATACAGACCATCTACTTGCAGCTACTTAAAAGATGACAGTTAATTAACTAGAATTAAAACTAAGTCATTTAAGTACATGAATGTAGGAAATTGTATTCTCTGTTCTGATTGCTTTTTAGAATACACAAATATCCCCCTCAATGTGCCAGTTAATACACCATCTTCAGTTTAAGACCTCTTTTAATTGTTGCTAATGCTCTATTTACACCAGATTAGTATCTAATTAATTGTAATTTGAATATTTAATCTATCTGAAAAGTTTAGATTTTTTTTTTCTATCAGAGGCCACAGCTTCCCTCCGGTGATATTGAAGGCACAGTTCAACAGATTGCTCTCTGGAGCAACTCCTGGCACTCCTGCTCCAAATCCTATCCGGGTGAGGGGGGGGGGGGGGGGGTTATACCCCACCACCACGGCCAGTCCCACACAGACCCTTTTACCTCTCCCCCTGCAGCACACTCCTGACTGGGGAGCACTAGCGATCCTGTTCCAGGAAGGATTGTGCTCCTGGAGTGTCAATTCCAGAAAGGTCTCAGTGCATTGCCAGCCTCTTCCTACTGAAGAACTGGCCCCTTGCGGGATGCTTTAGTAATACCCGAATACCCCATCCAGAAGGACGTGGCAAGTACAGGGGACTTCACCAATGTCACCCCACTGCCACCGATAGCAGGGACCACTGCTGCATCCTTGCCTCAGACATCCCTTTCCCCAACTTAGCTGTCACTGCTCTCAAACTAGAGGATGGGAAGGAAAAGAAATTCAGTCCGGCGGCTTTCCAGAGCAGGATAGCGAGGGGAACGGGCAGCTGCGGCTGCCAGGAGCTCAGCATCTCCGCTGCCTGCCCCCGGCTCGGGCTCTGCCCCGCAGACCCCTGCACAACCCCTCTCCCCCATCCTTGGGCTGGCAGAGCGGACGGGAGCTGGGAGGAAAAGCTGGTCTGCCACAGTGCTCTAGATGGGATTCCTCATGGGGAAGAGGAGGCAAAGGGAAAAGGAGAAAGAGCCCCGCGCGCACTTTCCCTTCCGATGTTCCCAATCTGCCGCGCACTGGAAAAGCCTTTTCTCCCCCCAGACCCCACCGGGCAAGACCGGGCACGGCAATTTGTGCTCTCCGCAGGGCATCGGGAAAGCACCTCTGCGGGCAGCCCCGCTCAGCCCCCGAGCTTCCCTGCGCTCCCCCCGGGGTCCCTCCGCCGCGGCGGCTGCGGGAGCCGCGGTGCCCCCGCCTCCGCTCCGCGCTCCGGAGGATGCTCCGGAGGATGCGGCGGAGCGGGCATTTGGTGCATCGCTGCCCGGAGGGGATCGGACAGGGTGGGCTGGGGGGTCACTCACCTCCCTGCAAGGTGACCCGCGGCGCGGTGCTCCCGCTGGCGCGGCCGGAGGCGGCTCAGCGCCCCGGCGCTCCGCCCGGCAGCATCCCCGCGGCGGGGGCGGCGGCGGGGACCGGGCCCGGGGGCTGCTCAGCGCCGGCGGAGAAGGGGCTGCGCCGCCTGCACCGCCTCGGCGGCACTGTGGGCTCGGGAGGAGGAGGAGGAAAAGGAGGAGGGAGGGAGGGAGAGAGAGGCAGGCGGAGGGAGAGAGGCAGGAGAACGAGCCCTGCGCGGCAGCGCGGCCAACTTTCCTTCTGCAGCGCAGCAGGAACAGCCTCCCATCCCTCGGTGTGTAACCCCCGCCCTGGGTGAGTATGGCAAAACCCTCCCCTCTCTGAGCCCCCTCTCCTCCTGCTCATCCTCCTCCTCCTCTCCAGGCCTGCTTCCCAGCCAGGTCTCCTCTGTTCCCCGCACACCAGAGCTCAGCGAACCTTGGCGGGCACCGCTGCCCCAGCCCGGCTGCGCCCACAGCTTGCCCTGCCGCGGAGGGGCTCCAGCACTGCTCCCAGCCCCCAGGGCACTGCCAGCACGCCGGGACAGCACCCCAAAACGACAGGGAAGCTCCAGCACGTCTGGAGAACTTTAAATGTTTGTGGTTTATTTTTCAGCGTAATGACGAGCGCAATGTGCTGCAGCCCACGGCATTGAGGGGTGTTCCCTGTTTCCTAATAATCCTACGTAGCATGGGTGAGCCATACTCATTTACTCCTCTTCATTCCCAACAGGCCTGCTAGCCAAGTCATTTGCCTAAAAGCTTCTCTGCCATCACTTCTTTCTAGATACTTCAACATCCACAGCTCAAAAATGCTGTTGGGAAATCACATGTTCCGTTTAGATCACTGCTTCCCTTTGCCCCTACAGAGAGAGGGACATGAGGATGTAAAGCCCTGGTGCATTTTTGTTGCCTCCACCTCTCCAGGTTATGGCTTTTGCCTCTCACTGCCTGCTTATAATTTGTTATTCATAGTTGCAAAAGAAGGCATGCCAAATCTTTGCTGAAGGAGAATGTTCAAGAATGAAAACACACATTAACAAAACTGCAGCCCACCTTAGGGCTTTTCTCCAGCCCTGTTTTCTGCTCTTCAACAAAATTTTACTGGTGTTCCAAACTCACATTGTTTTTAGTATATCCTAGTGGTATTCATGGAAGATTTTTCTCTCCTTCTAAATATCTGGTCCCTTGTTCATTCATGAGTTGATCCAGACTGCAAGGAGGTTTTGTATCTTAGAGAAAACAGTTTCTTCCATAATGTAATAGGCACTGGGAGACAAATCATACATAATCAGCAGAAAGAAATAGCCCAAAATTATGATCACCCTGATTCTCCAGAGTGGTTTTCACCTTTACTTTCTTGTCAATAGAAGTCTCTAAATCACCATCATTATGCCTTTACCAAGTAACACTTTTAGGCCTTTCCATCCTGCTGGTACAGGGACATAACTTTAAGGGGGATTGGTTTGCAGCCAAAGGTATTTCAGCTCCTACAGTGCAAATTCATCAGTCATCACTGCAACTGATTGGAGATACCAGCTAGTTTGGATAGATGGTGAACTCCTGCTGAAATACATTTTTAGTGACCAAATGTGTTTGTGAAATAGGGGGAAATCCAAACAGGTTTGTAGGGATTTTTTTTTTTAAGAAAAAATTTCATTTATGCAGAATGGACTGGGGAGGGGATTTCTGGCTCATCAAGTCGAATTTTCTTGCTTCCAGGCAGTTTGTTTCCTCCTGACACTTCCAGAATATTGGGGGGGGAGGGGGGTCCATAAGATTATCAGAGTGAGATTCAGTGACAAGTGACATCAGGGAAGTAATAACTTCCTCTAACGCTGTTCCTCTGCGCTCTGCATTTGACATTCTCCCTGAAGCAAACTAAGCACATTTTTCCTTCAGTCTAGGAAGACCATGAGACTTTGTATCCATGAGGAAATCTGGTTTCATTTGTTTTACTTGAATTTTGCAGCAGAACCAAGAAAATCTAAGTAGAGGAGCAATCACAATCCAACAATGACAGGGGTTGCAACCAGGGCATACTTCTCCCTTTTTTTTTTAGTGAGCCTCTTCTCTTGCCCAAAACCATCAAAGAATTTACCAATACAGTAAGTAACCCATAATTAACTGATGTTAATGCCACTTTCCTATGGCACTACATTTGCCATAAATTGTCCTGTTCTTTTTGCTTGAAAGCTGATGACTGTGCCTAGTTTGATTTTGATATTTGCAGCTCACTGGTGCCCTGCTGATTTTTGGAGAAAGTTCTTCAAATAGCAACAGAAGAGGCCTTGTGGTGGGGCAGATGAACTGCAGCAGGCTCGTTTATGATCTTGTGGTTTCTCTGCCGGGGCAGCAGCATCACTGAGAGTCCTCTTCAATTCCAGGTTGTGCAATGCATCCTTAATGCATTGTGCCAGCACATTTCACAGCTTCTCGTGGCAAGAAATTGGGGGGCTCATGTGTCTAGCAGTGGTAACTAACCCTTTGTTTTTGTTTCTAAAGGTGCTTTCCTCCACAGCTGATGGAGATCCACCTCAGCAGGAAAGTTCCTGTGCAGACAGAAGCACAAAGAGCTACACTGACAGGGATCAACACAAAGGGATATCTGAAAGGGGCAAAGATGGGGAGGAAGAAAGTCCATCTCCCTGGCTCTGATGGCTGTTGGAGCAGGGCAGCCCATGATGGCTTGTGAGCCTCCACGGTCCTTCAGTTTCTGTCTGTGAGGAGCGAGGGACTGGGAGCCATCAAGGCAGGATGTCAAAAAGGAAATGCCACCTGGAAGCAGAAATTACCAGAGACGTACAAACAGCTTTTCTTACAGAATGGAGGTTTATAGGAGTCAAGGAAGGGATGAGACTTTGCAGGCATATATCATTATAGCTTCAGGGAAATCATTTCACCACGAGTCACTCTGAGCAGGGCTGTTACAGGGCTAGTGCTGACCCAACAATTGGCCACTGCCTTCAGTGGGAGCAGCCTAAGGAACAGCACCTGGCTGAAGAGTCACACAATCCTGATCTTTGCTCTCTGGGTGCTCTGCACCAAGTCTGGGAGAGCCCCTGGAGACAGAGCTGCTCTGAAAGCCTCAGCACCAAACCACACGGGAACCAGCACAGCGTGAGAGCAGGAGAGTCCTGATCTGGGAGCCACGCATCCAGTGCTGCAGGAACAGCTCTGTGGTGGCCAACATTCCAGGATTTCAGGAGAATCATTAACTGGTGCATCCACTGATGTGCTAAAATGCTCGTGTCACGTTACCCTGTGCTCCTCAGCTGTCCAAAGCCAGAATCTGGGATGTGATGCACGCTCGGAGCACCACGAGTAAGAAGGTGGAGAGGCAGTGCCTTGCAAGTGCTTGGTGGTCTGTAGGAAGAGCAGCAGCACCACCTATCACCGGAGAGGGAAGGAGAGAGGACAGACCAGGTGCTGCTCCTCCTGCCTGTTCTCAGTACGAGACTATAGCCCAGATTTTCAGGATCTCCACAGAGAAACTTCTTCTAGCAGAAGAACCCGCCTTAAATCTTTCACTGCACTCCTGCTAAATCTTTCTGTAGTGCACAGCTAGCAGAAGGAGATGGAAGGGATGGAAAGGTGAAGGTTTTGGAGAATGGCTGAGAGCTGGAATTTACAGTGGTAATGAACCAGAATAAAAATAATAACCTTCAGGTCTACAATACCCAAATAATTGCTCATCCCTCAGAGGACACAACTAGGCCCCAGGAAAATGTGCTCCAAGTTGTGCAGGGCTTTTGTCTCGTGGGTTCTGTCAGTCAAAAATCCTGGCACCAGAATTATTGGTTTGGTCTGAACCATATGTAGCTTGATTATAATTCAGAGTGATGGAACAGAGCAATCAGGAAGTAGCCCAAAATCTGTAATTTCTTCTTGCCAAAGGCAAAAAGAATCTTTCCATGTAATTGGATCCAACCCCAAAGGCATAGCCAGGAGTGCTTTTAACTTTCTGAGAAAGAAAAATTGGTTAGCTGGAATGGCTGAGCTGTGTGGGTGCTGAGGTTCATGTTGATTTGTTTGCTGGTAGTTCTGAAACCAGAATAAAAATGAGAGTTTGGATTAAGCCAAGCTGAGCACGTTTTTTACTTATTCTGTATTCACAGCAAATCGACAAGCAAAAGATACAATTTTTTGGCTGAGTGAATGATGTAGCTTAGCTCAAGATCAAATGTTTCATTGCTTTGAACTCTTTATAAACTGAATATGCATACTTACTTGCAACAGATAAAAAATATAACCACAATCACTGTCTGCCTAATTAAACCAGAAGTGGCAGCTAGATATTATCTACCAGGAGGATGAAGGAGGTCTTTGCATCTGGTGCTAAATTAATTTGGAGGGACCTGTTAGGAAAAGTGGGACAGCACTAATCTTTTATATATCCCAGTCTCCAGGAAGGGTTGTCTGTGTCTCCTTTGCTTTAGACAAGTTGCTTGAATTCAGCCAAAGCAGCCCAGTTTCTCATATGTCCAGGAGCTGAGAGACTCAGAGGCTCAGAAAAAAACCTGCACTGCCTTTCTTTTGCCATCTGTGCCTTGCCTCACTGCATACAGTGCTCGTGTTTGAACTTTTTGGGATTCTTCCAGGAAGCCTTACAGCAAGATCTGGCACCAATGCTTTCCTGTCCAAAAGATGGCTTTTTGACCAGTATGGACACCTCCAAGGGAGAGGGAACTGTGTCATTTTTGTGCTGCCTTGCAGTGGCCTTTGGAGGTAGAGAGGAAAGGCACAGGTTAGTGCTAATTGAGATGTGGCCATCTGTCAGACAGAAAACATGCCAAGGCCACCTTGTGAATTTTTTATAAAGGAAGGAACAAGCCGCTGGTGAAATATTTAGATGCTACAGACATTGAACCAACTCAACCAAATATCTGAGATGATAAAGTTCCTCTTGGATGTGATTAAGGATCTCTGAGTTATCTAGCATCTCCCATTTAATGCCTTTTCATCCACAGTTAAACTGCTTTGTTGAAATCAGACACTTTTTTTGGAGCTGAGTGCCATGAAATTTGACCCATTATGGATTGCTCAGGCACCCAGTATGTAGGAACCTGTGTATAAACTTGGTAAGAGACAGTACTTTCCCCAAAAATCGGATACTTCTTTTAGTCAGAACAGTAAAAGGAGTTGGAGGCATCTAGTCCTGTAGGGGATCTCAGACCTGGATTTATATCTGGGCATGTGGATGGGTTAAATTAATTGCTGATGGGTAAAGTTAAATTAAATGGATTTCAGATTGTCACATTGAGTTGGTTCACCCCGTTAAAGAAAGATTATTGGGCATGTGGAGAAACCCTGGATCATCCAAGGGACTCAGCACAAGTCATCTGTGGGAGAAGCAACACCGTGAAGCAGCAGCTGGAAGCAGGAGGATGCTGAGCTGAGTCTTCTGCGTGTGATTCCCACCTTGGCAATTATGATTTAAGGAGAATGCCAGGCTCTTTTCTTGCTTCCTGCAGCCTACACAGTGTAGGTGAAGCCCCATAGCTTAGAAGCCTCAACAGCAGCTGTCCACAAAGGACATGACAGGTTCCAAATTCTCCATCATCCTTCAGATTTAAACTAGATAGTGCCTGTCCTGTAACATTAGAAAAATGCTTTGGTGTTGGCAAAACCAAAAGAAAATTCCTTTCTCTTTATGCACTAACAGGCTGTGAAAATAAAGAGGAGTTCAGATTTCCACTTCCAGTCTCCTGCTGCATCTCCCCCAGTAAGGACACATTCCCACTGCTCCTCAGGATGCCTGATGAGAGCCTGCAGACCAGTTAAGGTATGCAGGCAGTTTTAGGGCCTGGCCTCAGCATGGTCTGCCTGGACAGACCATGGAAAAAAACGCTGGGCACAGAAAGAGAGGGTCCTGAACCTGAGAGAGAACAAGAGCAAGAAAGTGAGAAAGTTACAGATAACTCCATGAGAAATAGTCAGATTTCCCAGGTGGGGAAGAGAAAGAAACTGATATGAAAACTTGTGGAAGGGCAAAGGTAAGGAAACAGGCCAGAAGAATAAGACATCATGGCTTGTAAGCCGTGTAGCTGAGGAGAAATGGCTTGAATACTCTTCAGTGATCCCACAACATTTCACTAGATCCACTAAAAGAATACATCCATCTGGCTGAAAAATACCTAGCTGCCAGGAATGCTCATTGAATTAACTGAATTGCAGAGGGGAACATAAATTTATTTTTCTTATTAATTTCCCTGTGCTTACCTGTCTTTTATATATGATGAGTGGGGTTTCTTTCACATGGAGTAACTTCTTAAGAGAGAGGACAGGTTTTTCCCAAAGCGAATGTCCTAACAAATACCCTAGAGGTTCTCTGGAGATTCGATGCATGTCCTGTGTGATGCAGAAAGCCTGGGAGCTTGTGTTCCAAGATGGCATCCTGCTCTGACTATGGAGATGTTTTGAGGCAAGAATGCTCCTCATGTCCTAACCTAGCCAGAACTTCCAGGCTCAGAGCATCAGGGCATGGGTTGGGATGAGTACACGAAAACTCCTCAGGAAGTCTGGAGACTCAAAGACCCTAATCATTCTAGGGAATTTTTTTTTTTTTTTAAGCATGATCTTGACTAGAAGGCAGCTTTTTGCTTTTTGTCCTTCCTGTTCATGGGAAGAGGTCTGCATCCCAAACTCCTTTTCACCTTACTCATCAATGTCCCAAAAATTCAGATCTTTTTTTTTCCCTACAATGAAGGGATCACCTATAGTTTGTGGTTCTCTGGTGGTCCCTTTGTATATTACAATATATATTTGCATATATAGCAGAATTTTGGGATGTCTTCTCAGGAAAGAGATCTGTACTGGAAAAGGAAGACATTTTCCATCTAGAGACAATATTAAAGGTGGACAGGGATATGTCAGGGCTCTGGTGTTCAAGAAAAATCTCCCGACTGAAATCAGTCAAGGGTTGTGCTTCCAAATTAATTGCATGCTTCTGTCCTTAGCATCTGGGCATGGAATCAAAACTGATGAGCCAACAAAGCAGCACTGAGCTGCTCCTGAGAGCAGTCACCATCAGTAAAGAGAAATACCGGGACAAGTACTCTTTGAAATTCAAATCACAATGACCATCATTTAAAAGGGAACGAGGGGGAAGCAGAAATACCATGCACCATACATTAATTGTCAGGCATGTGACAAAATCTTCAGTGTTGCTGTTACTTAGCATCATAAAATTTATTCCCAGATTATTAATACCATACCAGGGATGAAGTAATTAAACTGGCAGCCCATTTCCTCCAAACTGGAGGCCAGGCCTTCAGCTGTTGTAAATCAGAACAGCTACACTGCAGTCACTTGGTTTTACAACCAGTTGGGAAACAGAGACATTTATTCTACAAAAGGAGAGCTGAAAAAGGACTCATCACTCCATGTTGTCCCTTCTGCCCCAGAGTGAGGGTGAGCAAGCAGGGATAAAGTCACTGCTCACCTGGAACCGCTCCCAGAGCACACTGCAAACAATCTGGAAACGGCTCCCAGCGGATTTAACAAATTAAATTTGGAAGGTTAAATATTTAATAACATGCTAGTGGTTTCTTCCAAATTGGCACACCCTGTATCCTATTTGTTTTATACCCAAACCTACCAGAAATACTCACAGATCTCTTACGGCAGAAATGCTGTGTTATGTGCGCGGAAAAAAAGCTGATTTAGAATTCATCACCCTGTCCTCCCCTTTCAAGCCTTCTTGCTTTCTGCCTGCCTTTCTGGATATATTTGGATTCATTCCTTTAGTCTGACACAAATTCTTAAGCTTCTGTGGCATCCCAAACTGCCAGAGGTGCCAGACATATATCATCTTATTGTATGGTTGCACAAAATGTGTACATGTTCAACAGCCACTTCTTCCAGATGAACTTCTTTGGACTTGCTTTTTGGTGGTTTTTTTTTCATTTCTAAGATAGAGTTTTACACTCTTCCGTAGTCAAGGCTGAGTTTTGCAGGCACCATCTGGCCCTGAAATTTTCCATTAAAATTGCTTTTCAGCATAAATTCTTTGAGGTTTTGGGGTGTTTTGTGGTTTTGTTCTCTCTTTATTTTCAGCAGGTGTTTGTTCTCATTGAGAAATTGGCATCTTCCAAAATGAAAATTTAACCTTTCTCCACAATGTTTAGGTGTTGCAACTCCTAATTTTTTCATTTACAGAGAACTGCAGTGTTTAAGGACATGTTTTGTTTTGGGCCATCTTTTTGATGAATAAAGAAATATCACAATTTCTGATTAAGAATCTCTCCATATTTCACAGCTCTTTCCACATTCCACAGGGGGCTATCCAATTAAAGACACTTTTGATTAATAACTCAATACTTTTAAAGTCCAAGTATCTGTATTTTTGGTGCTAGATCACTGCCAATCTTTTTCTTGTTGTTTCTTTTACTACTGCCAAAATATCACTATGTTACACCAGTTTTTATGGGTGTCTTGGAAATTTTTCTTTGCTTGATTAGTACAGATTGTCTCAATCACAATAACTTGTCTCCATTTTAAATGCCTCTTACCTGCAAGCAATTAGTTTGCCAGCTTTATCTACCTATTGTAATCTACCACTTCTATAAATTACCGGAATCACTGGGACAGGAGCCCTCCTCTTTCTTACATTTCTGTGTAACATTTACATTCGAGGCAGAGAGAATCTAAGACTTGGGATTTACAACAGCCACTGCTTCATAATTAATGAATGATAACAGTATTGGAAAAGTGGCTTTTCCCTCCTTTTTCAGTCCAAAAATTTCATTTTCTCCAGGGAAATAGAGAGTAGGGTCCCACTGGGGAATTGTCTACTGATCACCAAGAGTGATCACCAAAACTTACAGCAGATGTTGCTGAGCAGAAATCAGTCCAGGCTGCTCAAGGTAGTTGACAAGGCAGAGCTGCTGGACCTGAATTGCCATGTCCAGCACAGTTCTAACCTCAGAGGTGGTCAGTCAAAGCTTTGTCACCTCCAACTACTGGAATGTCCAGCTACAACATGCCTCCAGAGAAGGCAAGGAAGGAGACATCTGCATTTTGTGTAAAACAGCTTCAGCAGGGTGAATTGGCATGGCTGATGTGATTCGACTGATATTGATTAGGTAAAACCCTAAGGATCCTATGGCCCATGACCCTATCCTAACTCTACTTTTTCAAAAGTATAAAACATATGAACAGTTGACTTTACACTTAACAAAAAATGGAAGCGTGCCTATAATCTCAGTTTTTCATATGCCAGAAGACTTGGATGCAGGATGCAGAGGCTGTGACCTCAGGTGGTTTAGAAAGGGTTTATGTTTGGTCCATCTTTCTTCTCTGTCTGAACACATCTTCTCTCATCATTATCATTGCTTCATATTTTTGTGGATAAAGTTAAGGAGTTGCACTGGAATCCTTCTCTGGGATGCACTGAAACTGTAATGTCTCATTTTTAGGGCCAGTTAAGTGGGATGAGAAAGTATTCAAGCATCTTGGAGAAATCCTGAGGAGATTGTTGTCTTTGATCCCTGAAATCTGAATCTTCAAGGAAAATGTTTACTGCAAAGAAAATTTAAAGCCTGCTGAGGTGCTTTGATGGAGTGTGTGCCTTGGCTTTTCTCCTCCTGCCACTGCTTTGCTGCTAGACAATGTTATGCCTTGGCATTTTCAAACACAGATGTTCCAAGTGTCTCAAGTATCACCTGGAGTATTCTCCTAAAATCATTCCTAACACTCCTGTCCTGGGTAGGACACAATACTTCTCCCATTGAAGGTTCATTAATTTCTCTAATTCCCTTGGACTTCAGGGTCTACAGCTTGCCCCACAATGACCCTTGAGCATAGTTTTGCTCCAAATGTAGTCATTGTAGAAGACTTGTGTTCATTTCCATCCTAACCCATCTGGTCCTCTGGCATTTCAGTGTCAATGCAAACTTCAGTGAGGGAAGTATGTTAATTTTCAACTGTATGTTTCAGTATTTCCAGCTCTTGGCTGAAGTCAGAATTTCAAAGACTCACAGAATCACAGAATATCTGGTCTCTGAAGGGACCCATAAAGGCCATCTAGTCCAACACCCTGCAGTAAGCAGACATCTTCCACTAGACCAGGTTGCTCAGAGCCCCATCCAACCTGACCTTGAAAGTTTTCAGGCATAGGGCATTTATCACCTCTCTGAGCAACCTGTTCCAGTGGTTCAACAATTTCACCATCAAAAATTTCTTCCTTAACACCTAATCAGAATCTCTCTTCTTTTAGGGCAGATTTCTTCAGAGCTTTTTATATAAAAATCGCCCCAGTGACAGCACAGGCTTGATGTGGAGAGGCTTCAGAGGAGCCTTGGGTCCAGCTGAGATGCTGCCCATGGACATCAGAGGTAAATGAATCACTCCAGGAATTAATGTGGCCCCTGACCAGACTGTAGGATGCTGGCACCAACCCACTCCAGGCTGGGAAATGGTTTACACGGAGACACTGAGAGCCGTAGCTTCCAGCTGACCCCAGATTTGAGCCCAGCAAGAAATGCAGGGCCTCCGAGAAGCAGCAGCTAGAGCACTGTAACCAGAATCACAGCAGTTTGTCAGAGCTACAGACTTGTCCTCACTGCTGGATGAAGTTGAGCTGGAAGCTGAGGCTGACAGTCCAGCTGTTCTCTGGAGTCTGGACAGCCCTGGCCAAGTATGGGAGGCTGTGCCAGAGCATTTGCTTTGTCTCCCTCGCCCTTCCCACAGGTCCTGTGTCTGTCCCAGCACGGATGCTGAGCAGGGGCAAGTGGAAACCCTCAGCCAAGCACGGAGCATTTTATGCTGTTGCCGGATGGATTTTAAGCTGTGCTTACTTGGCAGCCCCCCTCAGGACCAGTTACATAAGACTGGATGTGTTTGTTCCTAATGCAGCGCTGGGGCTTGTAAACCCCTCGTGTGCTGGTAACAGCTGAAGAACCTGCATTTAAAACTGGAGCTGCAGCCCTGCTTGGCTCACACTGCCAGCTCTGCCCTCCCCTCCCAGGGCCCATGGTGGGACAGCAGTGTTGCTGTCCCCAGCAGTGAGACACTGTGGTGAGCAGTGGCCAAGTGTCAACTGCTCAGCTGCTGTGAAAAACGCATATTTTGTGACTGGCTTTTCGTAAATATTAAAATGCATATTATATGTGTAATGTTACAAAATTATGCTGTATTAATTCTCTTAAGTAGTGTGTTAAATATAGTCTTAGGTTCCAACATAATGTTAAAATAGAAACTCTGCGATGCAGGATTTTTTTTACTAGCTCAAGCAAGGGATAAGATAATCAAGAAACTCTTCACACAGAGATAACAGTGACAGGACAAAGAGTTTCTGCCTCTTTATCGGAAAAGGCAAACATTCTTCTGCCTTCTCTCTGTCTTTATGGAACCAACAGAATTAAGGGGAAGGAGTTGACAAAAACCAGAGAAATTCTTAATTTGCAAGGAATTTATGCATCATGTATGAGATATATGAATATGTAAGAGGCTATTGCTTTTAATGTTATTCCTTTGTTCACAAGGCATGCTTGTTGTGGCTTAAGTGCCCAAGAGCATCTGATGTCCATAAGTCTTTGCTTTTTATTGACTTGTAATTGTCCTAACTCTAAATTTTTATTTCTCTAATAATATTACTGTTTTTATAACCATTTTATTATTATTAAACTTTTAAAATTTTAAAAACCAAGTGATTGGTGTTTTTCAGAGCTGCCATCTTTCCTCCACAAGGGTGGCTCAAGCAAGGGACATCTGTGTGTCCATACTTGTGTTTGTGGCCTCTCAATGTCTTCTTGGTTGTTTCCCCACTTCAGCGAGCTGGTGCTTGCTTGCTTTTCAAGTGGCAGGCACTCCATCCACTAGGACTGGGTAAGAAAAAACATTCCAGACTCCTCTTGGGATTTGTCCTAGATTTCAAATTAAGATGTATTCTATTTGCCATCTGCTAGAGGTGTGGCAGTTATCTTCTGTTCATTGGGCAGTTTTCTTGATCTCTCCCACAAACCAGTCCTCCCCCTGAGGAGACATCTGCTGTTAATGGCCTATTAAATGTCACTGCATGGCTGATAAAAGTTACAGCATCCCAATGTGAGCTGCTCCGCCCAGAGGGAGGAGCCAAGCATTCCTAACTGGATAGAATCTGAGTTTTTTGGGACACCAGACTCACCCTTTCCACTGGATTCCCAGAGGAACAGCTGGCTTTTTCTACTGGATCTTCAAAGGAAGACTACACCCTCCTACAGGATCACTGTTCTGATAGAACCTCATCTGCCACTCCAGGAGGACTGCAGCCATTCCAATTTGGACTGCTACCAACACGCTGACCAACAGGGTGTCAGGTTGTATTCTGACTCTGTCAGTGTTTTTTCTTTTGTATTATTGCATGTATTTTGTTTGTTTGAGGTTTTTTTTCCCTTTTCCTAATAAATTGTATTTTTGATTTGGAGTCTCTCACTGGTTTTGTTTTCAAACCATAAAAAGTATTGCAGAGACCTGCTGCTGCAGGAATCTTTAAAATCACCTTCACATGCGATGAGGAGTGTTTCAAACCTGTTTGTACTCAAAATTATGTTCAGTTGGGAAAAAAAAAAGGCCAGGTAGAGGAAACAACCTTCAAAGATTCCTTGTCAATACCACACAATCTCATTGTTTTAAGTTTTGCCTAATTATCTACAATAACACAGGAGAGAGGCAAACTATGCCACCCTGGTGAGATCAGTTGTTGTCTTGCCAGATTTTCAGAACGAGCCTCTGAGGGGTCTTAGAAAAGAGAAAGGATGTCACAGCAAACATGGCTGAGTTGCAAAACAGCAGCTTTGATGTGTGAGATGGGAAATGCTTATTTTTGGGGGGAAAACAGTGTATTTTACTGCAGTTTTTCACAGTCCATTCAAAAAGTGAAGGACCAACCATTACAGCCAGCAGCATGGGCCAGCATCTCAGCTGCAATGGGTGACAGAGTTTGTCAATCACTCCTCGGGGTACTGCTGCCTGCTCTTCCCAGCATTCTGCCAGAAGTGCCCTGGCCAGACAGAGATGTTGGCAGCCCTCAGCCCGTTGCACAGCTGCAAGGAGGAAACAACAGAGCTTTCCCAGTCCCTGCAGCAGCCTACAGAACCCTCTGTGCACTTCTTTGAGGTTTCTAGTCACAGTCCCATCAGAGCTATGGAAAAACCTGGAGCTGCTCTGGGCAGTGGAAGTTTTGCTCCTGACCTGCCCATCTCCCTTTTGTCATTACTGGTCTGCTTGTACCCTGGCAAGAAGAACTCCAAAGAACAACTGTTTCCTGCTGGTGATATGAGATGCTATTAATTTGTGCCATGCTGGAGTTGGAAGCTCCCTGGCACACTGTAAATTTGTAATTGGCTGCTATCTCTAAGGGGAACCTGACTGGACACCTGCAATCTGATGGCACTACCCAAAGGGAGATGAAGAAGGGCCAACTCTTTCTCTTGGTGAGAGAGCTTTGACTGTTTAGAAGATGATGAGGAGGATGGGGAGGCTTCTTAAACTTTTCTCAATAGCATATTTCAGTAATTGAGACTCGTACTAGCTGCATGCTTAAGCAGACCATCAATCTCAGCTCTGTATGCCACAAAATTACTGGCAAAAGGGGATAAGATGGGCTAGGCTTGAATAATAAATCTCCCCTAATCATCACATTAAGGGTTATCTTCATGGGACTGCTGTTATAAATCTGGTTATAAAGAAGATACTAAATAAGGAGCATTGAGGGGAGTCTTATCCATGTCAGAAAGTATTTTCTGAGTTGTCTCAGTATGCAAATAAAGGCTGGGATAAATGTATCTGTTGAAACATTTCAGTAGGCAGAAAAGTCATTTTCTGAGAAGCTGAAAATTTTCCCACCCCATTTGTGTTCTTCTTTTATTTTTACTTCATATGCTGTGTTTAGCAATAAAGATTTTTCAGTCAATTTATTTCCGAATCAGTTCTAACTTCTGCTCTTTGAGGGGCTCAGTCTTCTCAGTCTTTCAGCTCTCTTGTTCCCCAGCTAGTGGCTGAGGGTCAAGGGATAGCAGAGTCCTCAGCACTTCTCCAGGAGGTGATTAACCACATGTAAAAAAAAAAAAAAGCATTGTTTAAAAGTAAGAGGGACCCAGAATAAAAATAATTCATATTTAACCATCTGAGTTATACTGACTGGATGATCGGGTGATGCCTTCTGCTCCCCAGGGGCCACATTAGAGATCTGGCCATGTCCATCTCTGTGTGGTAGTCCAGTGAACAGAACCCAAGATGTCTCTTGGGTTCTGGGGCCTGCAGACATGGGATGGCAACTGCTGTCAGCCCAAAACTTGCTCTGAATTATCTTCCAGATGCACCAAGCTGGGTCTGGCTTGGGTCCCTCAGTCCCAGCCTAGGAAGGTTCTTCCAGCTCTGTTCCAACTCCTGCTCCTCCTGCTCTCTGGAGTGACTTGGAGGAGAAATGAGAGAAAGCTATTAGCTTCATAAACCTCTTCTCTTCACATTCATTATTTTAGACATACACTGTTGGATTTTTGTATTAAGGAGGTTTGAAAAGCTATTCACACAAAATAAAGACTCTGGAATAAAACCATCTCCACAGAATGCATTTTGCATGCTTTCCAGTAAGACAGAACAGTTTGTACTTAGCTGCAGGACCTCTCTGGCATTGCCTCCAGCAGCATCTGCCCCAAGTAGATGCCTGGAGCAAGAGCTGCAGACTGACAGGAGCAGCCAGGAGAGCTGGAGAGGGTGCTGTGACTGCAGAGCTGCTGGGTGGGGCTGATGAGAGTTACCTCATAGAGGGGTCAAATAGATAAATAGTCAAATTTGATTAATATTCTATTTGATTAGTAATCAAATAGATTAGCTATTTCCATTGGGTATGAAGAGGCAACTTACTTTTTAAATTATTTTAATACTTTAGGCAATAGCTATGCCAGGAAAAGTAGCCTGATTGCATGAACTGGACTCATTTGAGAGGAATGGGGCAAAGGGGAATGGGGCAAATGAGGAAAGGGGCAAAAGAGGTTTGCTCTATTGTGGGGTGGAAACAATAAACACAAGGGCAAGTGGGATATGTCAGAGAAAAATCAACAGAATGCCATAAAGTAATGTTCTTGAGAGGATTTTGGGTAAGAGGGAGTTTTACTTGGTCTATGGTTTTTTTTTTGAAATATAGTAAACAAGGTCCCTCATAAAATCAAAAAATCTTTTGACTCCCTAGCACAAAATTCCAGACACTTCCCCTTATCATGGCTTTGACATATTCCCAAGCAACAGCATGAGGGATGAAAAGAGAATTTAGTGGAGCCAGGGCAGTGGCATTTACCCTTTGAGCATGGCCCCTACTTAGTTATTGTCCTCATGTCTTTATGAACATCTTTGCATCTCCTAAAATTGTTCAGATTTGCCCATTTTTTCTTACAACCCTGTGTTCCCCATAGGACAGGCTCTTCAAAAGGCAAAGGAAAGACTAGGGGTAAGCAGCATCCTGCCTTTTATCAAAACCTTTCTTTTATGTGGGATTCTTGTATACACCTCCTGAACAGTGTGGAATTAAACATCCCAACTTACAGGTAGGCTTTAATTTTCATTTAATTTACTTGTGATCCTACAACTTCTCTTTTATTTCCAGTGCAGTGTGTCCTGAATGCATCAGTTTTATTAATATGGCCTGCTCACATAAGCCCCCAGTCTGCTCATCATCTTTGCCCTAAAGAATTTCATGTTCACAGCCTGTTTCTTGTGGTATCAATAAAAAACCCTCTTCTTCTTTTCTCAGACAAAGGATGTTTTGTTTTTCACCTTCTTCTTAAGAATTAAAGAAAAAAAAAGGGGGGGGAGAAAGGAGGGAAAATCCAAATTCTCCTTATGACATTATCTTTTTCCAGCAGTTCAGTCACTCTGTGCCACATTTGTTGTCTTTCTAATGTATCCCTGCAGCAGGTTTCTGCTTCTCCACCAAAGTTTTGGCCTGTCAGCTCTCCACTGTTTATGCAGTTATCATTAAACATTTCTGTGATATCCAAACCTTGTTGTTTTTTTCTCTTCATCTTTGCCAGCACTCTGTAACCCGCTCTCACCTCAGCACAGGGTCATTAACATACAAAGCACGGCAGCTGCTGTTGTTCTTCTCATTATTACCATAATGGCTCAGGCCAGAGGAGAGAAGCAGCTTTAGGCACTGTGCAAATAACAGACAATCCCTGACAAAAAGAGAAAGCTCTAGTGTTGTTCAAAATAATCATGAAATCATTCCTGTGAGTATCCCCACTCTTCCCTTAAAATATTCATTTCTAGCGATTGGAAAGCTACTATTAAATGCAATGTGTTATCCTTCTGGTTTTTGACAGTATCCTGGGTACAGAGACAAAGGGATGGAGCTTTTAGCCCTGTCTATTCTATACCACACGCTCTCTTCAGAAACTGTTTTTATTTGTTTGTGGTGAATACCCATCTTTTGTGGGTAAAAATCTCTCTCTCTCTTTTCTACACTCTTTTATGAATATTCTTATGGTTATTGTGATTTTTCAGTAAATTTGGGTTCCAACCTATAATTTCTCCCAGTGTTCCTCCATTATCAAAAGAAGTTGGGGGGGAAAGGGGAGCAGCCTTGAGTGGTTTAATTTCTCAGTTTTAAACCAGCCCACAGAGCTGACTGTTGTGCACTATTCTTTCCTCAATACCTCACTTCCCAGCTACTTTTAGTAATGGCATTGGAGTTGTGGGCAGGTGAATCCCCAGAACTCTTCCCTTGCACTGTTTCCCTTTCTCCTTAATTAATTTGAGGGATTGTCCATATTGAGACACTCTACAGAAGTTTGGATTGAACAATGTGGCATAGAAGAGCAAGATTTGGGGCCTTGGATCATAGTGTAACATTGGGCTGGCACCCAGGACAGACGTAGAGGATCAGTAATAACTCACGAAATAGGAGGGAGCATGGCAGGGGGCAGGGGTGGAATCAGATGCTCTTTATGGTGCCTTCCAGCCCAGACCATTTTTTTACAATGATTCTATGATTTCTCAGTGTGGGAGCTGAAGGACAGAAGTGGAGGTGAGACCACCCTGGCTCTCAGAGCTGCAGACACCAGAGGAGGATCTCCTGGTCTTGGACAGGAATTTGCTCCCTCCATGCCTCCCTACATCCCTGCTTCATCCTCCTTCTGCAACACATCACCCACCTACGGAGCAGCCAAAGTCTTAAGAGTCTTTTCCACCCTAAAAAATCCCATGATTCTGTGATTGTATGATAATGGACATGCAGGAATGTCCCCAGTCTCTCCTTTCCCCTGGTAATAACTCTGAGAGGTTACTGCATCAAAGCTGTTTGAGTTTGTTGTCTTGCAATACAATATTTCTTTGAATAGGGATGGAAGAAAGGGAGGGACACCATGGTGAGGGAACTTCAGGATGTGGAATTTTCAAAAATTGGGCTCTGTCCCTGGTTCAGGAGGTATTCTCTGGCCAAGACAGCATTCTTCACATCTTTAGGATGACCATAATATTTCTGGCTGGTAGAGGAACCATTAATTGATCAATATATGGCAGACACTACATTAATGCAAAGTTATTGTCCCCAGAAAATAAAGAAAAGCTAAGAATAGCATAGTACATTTTGACAGAGCTTTTGTTTTTGGGTTTTTTTTTTTGTTTTTTTTTTTATGTTCAGTTCCTTCCAGTTTGTCTTTTTTCTCATCAGGAAAACTTAATTGCCATTTTCACTTTCATTTCATTACCGGGGCCAGGTTTTGGTGCTCTGTAGGCAGCCACTAATTGTTCAGTCCCCACATGAGATGAAGGCTTCTTGGTGCAAGGAGCACTGCAGGTGTGGATGGAACAGACCCTGCTCTGGATGGAGGCAGGGAATTAGAAAATTTTCATGGCAAAGAAGAGCTCTAGGATCCCAAGCATAAAGAAAGGCAAAGGCTTACTGGGGTAGCTTTCCCCACTTTTTAATGCTGTCAATGTGAACCGAAGCTCTTAAACTGCTTTGGTTTTCTATTGAAGAAATCCTGGGAGTGAAGACATGTCCTTAGGTCTGTGTCCCCAAGCTGCTGGATGCCCATTTCCATAGGTTCCCATTGGTGTGCCTAGCAGAGAGGCTGCACAGAGGCAGGGAAGAAGCTGACTAAGGAAGTTCAACCTCCAGGCACTCTTCAGTGGAGCACGAGAATGACCAGCTGTAGAGGGTAAACAGAAAACATCAAGTTCTCCATCCTGCCTCCCACTTCTTTTTAAAAAAGTATATTAATGTTATATAAAATTATATCTGAATAAATTGTGTATAGTTAATATCAAAATTATACAGATACATTTTAACATATTTTTATAATTTTACATTAATTTTACACACAAAATTTCTGAATGTCTGTGAAGATTTCAGTGGCAGAGGAGGTATTTGGGGAACAGGACTGGAGGAGGAAGAGGAAGAACAGAAACAGGAGCAGGAAGAGCAGAAGGTCTACCCCTTCCTCCTGCCAGCCTGCTTGCCATGTTCCTTCTCACCAGATAGGCTGCAAGTCTGGGGCACACCTGGTACCTTGCTAACACTGCCTCTATCAGCAGCAGATTCAGAAGTAAGATTAAAAACTTGAAATTTATGACGTTCAACATGTTGCTTGGCTCCCTTTCTCTGGCTGGGAAGGGAAGTCCAGCCTGATGGGTGGAGTTACCTGTTAAATCTAAATAAGTAACGCTGGGAGGGAAGCTCAAGCTCTACACACTGGATATCAGCATTAACACTTCCCCCTGTCATGGCCCATATTCCCAAGCAGCAGCATGAGGGACAAAAAGAGAATTTACTGGGGCCAGGGCAGTGCCATTTACCCTTTGGGCATGGCCCCTGCTTGTTTACAGAGTGCTAGGGGCTGCCAGGAGCATGAAGGTGGTGAGACTCAGCAGACAGCCTTTATTTCAGCATTTGGGACAATCTCTCCAAGTTCATTGCAGCAAGTACCTCTTGACTTGGAAGTACCAAACAGCTTTGGCAAAGACTTGAGATGAAGCAGCTTTTGGGGGTGGGATGTGCCTTCCCATCATTTTCTTGTCAACATTGCCCCACAGCAGTGTTGGCAGTCTGATGAACAGCCTGTCTTCATCTGGCAGACAACACCATGAAAGTTTTAACAGTACCATTAACAATTATGCATGGACTGATTACTTGGTGCTGAAGAAGCTGTGTGGAGCAGGATTGTCTGCATGTGAATCTCTGTGGCTGAACATTGTTCTGCACACAGAAAGGCTGAAAACTTTGCTCCCTCCAAGCTCCTGCAACTGGTTTGGTGATAGTGGAGCATATTAATGCTGCCCCCTGGTATTCCTGACATATCTGAGGGCTCATATTGCAGTACAAAACTCCCTGGGGAGGAAATGGATGAATGGGCAGATAAAAATGATCAAGGAATCTGTAATTCACATGTTTGAAACAGGGTTCTCATTTTCTCACTTTGTTCTCTGCTAGACATTTGTAAAGATAATTCTTTCTGAAAATGAAACCTCCTTTGACATTTCTGAGAGCTCCCACACCCAGAGCTTGCTCTATTCCTTGGCTTTTAGAGGCAACCACAGTGATGCTACTAATGACTGAAACCCCACAGATCTTTAGATCTCTCCAGTGACCAGAACTTTAAACCTAAATGCCCCTTGGACTAGATATAAATGTTTTTGCCTTATCCCAAAATTGGCTTCTACAGGAACAGAAGATGAAGTGTTTGTCCAATCATGGCTGCCTCTTAGAGTGATGATAGAAATTATTAGTTTGATGATATAAATAGTTTCTAGCATGTGTGTGCCTCTGATACCCGCTGAAGCTCCAACAGAGGCTGGGTGCAGCCTACCTGAAACAGACGGAGACTTTCTCAGCTCCTAACTCCAGAGACAAGTAATGGTGCTTCTCTCAGTGCCTTTAGCTGTGTCACTCCCAGTACAAGGCTTGAGTCTGACTTTTTCCCTCAGCTTGGGGATGAAACCAACTAAACTGCTCAGTATTTCCAGAACATAAATCTAGCGGTGTGGTTGGGAAGACCTCTGCGACTGCAGTGTCAGTTTTAGAAAAGAAGAAATTCTTCTGGTGAGTTTTTCCTTTTCTGCCTATGTGTTTTGTTTGCTGTTTGTTTGGGGTTTTGCTTTGTTTTCTGATTTTTTATTCTATTAAGATAGCTAAGGAATTCTTTGAAGTACTGCCCTCAATATGGCCTTCCAAAACTGAAGCATGGACAAAGTTCTGGAGTGTGATTTTCACCCTTGACTCTCAGAGCTGTTCTTAACCACCTCTGGCAGAGTTTGCTTTGACTTTTGTATGTTCAGGATCAAACCCAGAAGCAAGATGAAGAAGATTTAGACTATATTTTTGGAAGTAGAGCCTTCTAGGACACCTCCCTCCCAATAGCCTGGGTGTTATAAAATAGAGTTGAACTGAAGTAGGACTGAAGTAGGAATTGGAGGAAGTGCATGTGGATTTTCCAAGCCTCTGGCTCTGGAAGCAGCAGGTTCTGCATATTTATTGATTACCATGTGCTGTACATCCTAGGAGGGGGGGTTCAGAGCTTAAGATGGGCGTATTTATTGTGTCTGGTTCAGAAGTCAGCATGAATAAATATGAAGCAATGGAATGCAATTGGACTGCTGACAAGTTATTTTGACTTGCTTTCATGCAAGAGGAGGGAGAGAAGAAGGGAAGGAGGGAGAGAAGAAGGGAGGGAGGGAGGGAGAGAGAGAGGGAGAGAGGAGGGGAGGGAGGGAGCCAGGCTGGGCTCTGAGCTCTGCAGAGGGACAGAGGGGCTGAGGGCTTGGTGAAGAGCACATTGGAAGGGACACAGAAAGATCTTCAAGTCCAACTCTTAAGTGTATGGCCCATATGGGATTGAACCCACAATCTTGGCATTATTAGCACCCTGCTCTCACCAGCTGAGCCAATTTCAGGGTCATTTGTCACTCTAATGAATTAATCAGGGTCTGGATCCATGGGAAGTCTTGGTAATTATTTTTACTAGTTTTCGTTTGTTATCTTTTGGCATCTTTTTGGCATGAAAATAAATTATAAAACATCTATCAATACAAGAAAGTTGTAAAGGAGTCAATTTATATATATATATATTTTTTGTCTAAAATGAAGAAAAAGAGTCCTTCCATTTGGATTACATACACAAGGTATGGTCTTTCATTCTGCTCTGGAAGGATTTGCTTGGGGAATATGAAATATTACATACCAATTGCTTGTGATAAATTTAATCCTGTCCCCAGCAGCAGCATTAGAGGCCTAATTTGGATTTACAGCAAAGCCTAGATAGCAATTTTTTTTAGTGCAGCAGCATAAACAGTCCCTCATGTGAATGAGAATCAGGACAATTGTGTCCCCAAAGGTATCAGAGGACATTTGTGAGAGCTAAGAATTTAATTCAGTAACACCTTCATTTTCTTAAGGATGTGTGGGGGTGTACTTGTCAGATCTGAAGCTGGACAAAAGAGCCCCAGAACACTTCAAATCAGTGACTGGGAAGATGAGTGGGGGTGTCTGGAGTCCTAAGGCTCTTTCAGGCAATAGGAGGCAGTGTCTTTTCTCCAGGATCACTGCCCCATGTCCAACTGCCTTTACTGGATCCCTAAGATAAGGTCTGTGGGAAGCTGCAGCTTCCAGGGGAAAATTAACTTCTGTGCAATCAGGTGACCCCAGCTTAGGGAAGAAATGATGATGTCTGGTTTTAGATCAGAAGGTTGAAGGATAGCTTTATTAAAATTATAATATATGACATTAATATATTATTTAAAGAGATACTGTCCTATGCTACCTACTTACTTACTTACCTATCTAACTCAAACTCATGACTCTCTGCTGAGAGTCTGAGACACAGCTGGATCCAATTGGGCATTGAACCCAAACAACCTTCACCAGAATCCAATCCAGCAATCGCTGCAGGTAAACAATCCCCATACCACATTCCACATGGGGAAAACAAAGGAGCAGAGATAAAGATTGTTTTCTCTTCTTTCTTTGCTTCTCCTGAGAGGCAGAATTATGTCTCTCTGTCCAGAGAATGTGAATGTCACACAACATCTCCATGAGATTTGCCACTTCCTCTCTAAATATGTGTGCAAACCCCACAGGCCACCTCCCTGATCCTACCTATGGCAGGCTCCAGTGCCTTCAGGTCCAAGCCCTGAGCTCTGCTCTGCTGTGCTGGGAGTAGCCAGGCTCTGAGGACGTTCTGGAGGCAAGACTTGTCAGGAAAGGTAATATTTTTTATGGGAGCAATTCACAGAGGTGAATAAAAAGGACAAGCTTTTAGAACTCCCAGGTCCTTCTTCATGTCTGACATAGGAGCAGCAAGAAACAAGCCAGGGAAGTGCAACTCATAACTCTGGACACTGAACATCAGGGCTTCGATAGAGATGTTGTTTTTACAGCCCTTTATAATTCTTATCCCCTCCTCTCAGCTTACAGCTTCTTGTTAAACCAGCAATAAATTACCTGCTGCTCTCATTTTCTCTCTCCCTCTCTTTCCCAGAGGACTGAATGACTTCTTTACTTCTCCTCATGCTAAAAATGTTCCTCCTCCACTTCCTGGGTACCAAATACCCTTCCTCACCCAAGGTGTCACCAAGTTAATGAATCAAATTAAAGCCTAAAATTAAATTGAGCAGTTATTCTCAGTTTGTACTTAGTGCTGCAGCTTGCATTTATAACCTAGACCCAAAGACAGGGAGGTGTGTGTGCCTGAAAATCAGCTTGTTTCATACAGAATACATCAATTGCTTTAATAAAATGTACTATGCTTGGATTGACTTTGTGCCACCCAAATAAAGCAGGCAGAAATCCCATGGTGATGGAGAACTGGCAGCCACATTTGGAACTTTTCCTGGCATGCAGAGCTGCTCTGTGATTTTTGAGTCCATGGGGTTTTGGTGAGGCTGAGCAGTCCCTGGAGGGCTGTGAGTTAGTCCTGCACTGCCAACAACATGTGCAGAGGGTCTGATTTCCAAACTTGGTCACTTTTTACCAGAAATTTTAACACCCACCACTGGATGTATCCTACTGTCTCTTCAGAGGCTTAATCACTGGGCATAGGTGAATGAAGTGCAGAGCATCCCTTGGCTCTTCCCACGGATGAGCCTGGCAATGGCAGAGGGAGGCTCGGGTTTGACCCAGCCCATCTGGAAGGATCTGCTTCTCTTCATGGCCAGAACTGTTAATTTGGGTACTTCCTTCAGGAGATGTGTTTTGATTTTTTTTTTCTTTCCTTTGGAACAACTTTTTGGGGACAAATTTAGCTCTGTGTATTTAAAATAAATAAAGAGCACTTAATGTGAAGAGTTACCACCTTATTTCAGTTAAATCAAATTTCTCTGCTCACTGACAATACTTGAGGGAGCCTGAAGTTTAATTTCAGAAATCTTAAAAATATTTCTACAATTATTATTTTGGTTTAGCTACTGAACTGGAAAATTTATTTTTTTGTACAGCTCTGATTAAGGCAGAAAGAAACTTATTATGCTTTTTGATTAATTATGCCTCTATTCCCAGCTGAACAGAATTGGGAATTCCGAGTCAAAAGAAAGTATTGCTTCTCTTTTCTTCACTACTTTGGTAAATGCATGTATTCCCTTCCCTAGGGTAAGGCTTCTGCATTGGAGCTGCTTTGTGACACTAAAGTCATTTACATTTTGTCTGTCCCATGCCTACTAGCCAGGTTTCAGTGGTATATTAATACTAAACAAAAATAATTGCACTGCTTTTCCACCTCCACCCAGTGGTTTTCCAGACCTCTTGTCCTCATTCCTAAATATTTCATTGGTGTTGGCCTGCCTGGGAGTCTGGTACAAGAGAGAGGGAAATGAAGGGTGCAGATTTGAATACTGATGACAGTTCAGCTGAAAATTGCAATGTTTTGGTTAATAACAGAAGTGATTCTACTTGGAAAGGTGCCCTGTGCTGCTCTTTCCCCTGCCATGGTGGCGGGGCCCCTGCTGCACCCTCCTTTCCCCTGTGCTGGAGGGGCAGCAGAGAATCTCTCAGAGATGTGCAGCACACCTGGGATGGGAACACGGGAGCAGGGGGAAGTTTCTGGAAGCTTTCTGGGGACAGCAGGAGGAATCAAAATTCAAGAAATGTGGGCAGAAGAGCTCTGCCCAGCTGTTGGCACATCTGGCTGTGCTCCCATCATTTGGCCTGCAGGCACTGGGGCTGTCAGGGAAACCAGAGTCCATCTCTCATGCAGGAATGTTAAAGCTCTGCTTGCCTCCTCCACTTGCTTTAAAATACATCTCAAATGACAAATGGCCAATCGATACAGGTATGGCTTTTTTTTTTTTAACCTAAAACATTGATCAATAGATGTTGTAGCTGTCTGCTGTCAAAGATGTGATTCACTGTGACTCCTACAAAAGCTGAACGATTCTGAACCATTTCTGTTCTCCTTATATAGCATTTGAATTTCCCCTCAAGCAGCTGGTCGATGCTTGACCATTTGTCACAATTGGAGTTTTTTCACACAGAAAGGTGTCTTAATGCCCTGCACTCCCTTCTGGCCCCAGTCTCAGTGATATTCCTGCATGTGCACAATTCTGCATTTTTAGTAGACTGGATCCAGAGGAGCAGGCTGTTGTCACAGAGGTCTGAGAGAAAGAAGAGAGCTGTCATGGAAAGAAAACACATTATTAAGGCTTTTGTTTTCATCATTGACTAGCCAAAACTCTTTGGATGGCATGAATGTGCATCACCAGCTGCTTACACCCCTCAGTGCCTGTGGAATCTTACCAGGAGAGCAAATTCCCTGCTTTCTGTCAGGCAGTTCTGCTGCTTTAACACTTACAGGAGCAGAATTGCATCATTTTCTTTGAGATGTTTGAAAATATGCATTGATAAGTACCTTGCAAGAAAAATGTCACTTTATTTTCTGGACATGGTTGATAGAGGGTAACTACAATAAGCCTTGGCTCTCCTCAAACAGAGATGCCCCTCCATGACAGAAATGCAGTGAAACAGGTAACAGAATGACAGGCAGAGGTGGGTGTCCTGTGTGAGCAGCTCACAAGTCCTCCTGATCCATCCTTTTCACCTGCCAGACAAATTGCAATTGTCAGGCACCAGGCAAAAATGACATTTGGTGACACTGAGTACCTGTAGCCCCCCTCTCACATAAGAGGTTACAAGAAAACCACAGACTTGCAGTGGTTCCTTGCACCCCTTGCAGGGATTTGGCCCCACATTGTCTTCCTTTCCAGAAAAAAAAAAACACAAACGTGAGGTGCTGTGGTTTTATTTGAGAAGCCCAAGAAAGAGGCCACTAATGAATATCCCATAGGGAAAGAGGATCTCTTATTCACAGTTAAAAACCTCACCACTACCCCATACCCTTTCCTCATCACTCCCTCAGGGCAGGGAGGCACATGAGGAAACTCTGATGGGATCAGATGAGTGAATGACTGGGTTTAAATGCACAAATCCTTTAAAAAGTTGAGGAAATGGTACTTTTTTATAAATATGTAGTGGTCCTGCACATCATTAGAGTATATCTTAGCAATTTCACTGTAAGTTTTGAAGGCTCCAACAACTGCAACTCTGACAATTGGTAGCATTTTGCACCATTCAGGAGCAGGCTGACCCAGCCTGAGACATATTTCATGTTTCTGCTGGTCTGCTTCCCATCTCAGAGTTGAGAAAGTAAACAGGCTGAAGAGTGAATAGACAAATAATTCTGAATTTGATAGTGATCCCTCTGGGTCTTTGTGCTGGTGAGGCACAGATGGGCTGACAGACAATTTCAGATTCAGCACTGATCTCTGCAGACCTCCATAAGCCAGAGAGATAGATAAATAATTTCAGTTTCTCTGCTGATAACCCTGAGTAAACAGATAGATTCACTTTCTGACCCAGTCCCTCTAGCAGGCCAGGGGATAAGCAAACAGAGGGACAATTCAGCTCCTGTTGTGAACTGTCACATCCTTCCAAATCAGATTTTGGATGTGAACAGATCTTGCTCTTCACCTCCTCCCTTTGCTGAAGTGGAGTTACAACTTCAGCTGTCAAGTTTGATTTTAAAAACCAAACTTTGTCCCATCTTGTATTAATGTAAAACAACTATGCTGAGAATGATTATCTTTATTTTAAGAACTCCTAGTTGTTTGAAGGGTCTGGTTGGAAATGGAACCACATCTCCTCTATTACTTCTGGCTCTCATTTAAGAATGCTTAGAAACAATAAAATTGTGTATTTGCAGCAATTCCCTCTTTAATTTAACACCCAAACATAGTGATGCTAATAATACATCAGATTCAGTTTCATATTTTGGGGTTTCTTTGTGGTTTTTTTTTTTTATTATCCTCTTCCCTTTGGTGCTGGGGAGGAAATCCCTGACATTTACTTCAGCCTCAGCCCATCTTTACATTCCTAGATGTGAAGTCCCAGATGTGAATCTGCCTCTTTGTCCCTCAGAGCTTGGTTCAGGACAGTTTGTGACTGAGGAGTTCCAACAGCCTCCCAGGAGCTGTAATCTGCTCCTACTGTCCCATTCTTTTTTCTTTTATGTTTTCTTGTGGAATATCTGTTCCCTTTTAAAATAGCTAGTAAAAAAAACATTTCATTAAGTAAAAAAAAAATCCAGATTATTTTGCCCTAGGACTGTGGGATCTGTGGTGACAACTGCACACTGCAATTTGACAATTTGACCTCATGTCCCTTCCTTTTTTTTTTTTTTTTTTTTCTGGAAAGAATTCCCTGTGTACATTTATCAGTCTCTCTTTTGGGGGAGAGTAATGAGCATGACAGAGGTGAAATACACAGTACATTTTTGGATGTTTCCTGAGATCCTGACTCAGGTGGTCTTGATTCAAGAGGTTAGTTTATAATTATAAATTATTAATATATTTATTAAATACTGGTTAATATTATTATTACTAATAACTGGTTATTTATTAACCAGTTATTAATTAAGATACTGGTTTATCCAGTTATGAATTTAAAAATAAATATCTAGAAGAGGTGAGGTCTTTTCTGTGTCTTCTGGATTTGTATTTGTAGTATCCAAGGAACCTCCTTTTCCTGCCTGATTCCCAAGGCTTAGCTCTGTCCTATCTTGACTCTATGGACTAGGTCTTTATGAGAGAGACTAACAATCAGATGAGCTTATTACATGCCAGTGATGCAGTGAAATTCAATTAATTTGTTTGCTCTGCTTCCCAGAATGAAAAATAGACATGGCATAAACGTGAATGATGCCCCCACTCTGCTTCCCTGTCAGCAGATAAATGCAATCTGAGGAGCTTTCCAAGTCCCACCGTCCTTCCTTGCCCACCCCTGGGCTCTGTGGTGCTGCGGAGGGTGGGAGGACACTCCACCTTCCCTGGCAGAGTGCTGTGGGCTTTGCACAGCTTGGATGGAGAGGTTACCTTTGTGTCCTGAGGAAACCTGCAGGGGGGACCAAGAATGGAATGTCAGAAAGCTGCTGTGTCCTCGGCTGAGGATTCTGGCAACTTTAGCAGGATGAGACCCTGATGTGTTACTGATGTGAGGGGGCAGGGCAGTGGGAACTTTAAAAAGAAAATCTCAGGAAGAGTTAGGTGGGAAAGGTCATCATTGAAATGGTTTTACTCCAGCTGTCAAATTCTCCTCAATAAAGAGTATCTAATAGCTTTTCCCCAGAGGAGTGGAAATCTCTGTCCTTATATTCATCCTAAAGAGAACAACTTGATAGCTCTGAGAATTGGTAGGCTGTGAGTTGAAGGTATTTGGTACAATTGAAACATGAAGTCCATCTGCAGTCCATTAAGTACCACAAATGCTGGAAGTCAGTCCAAGGTAAAAGTTCCTTTTCTCTTTTGTTCAGGTTCTTTTGTAAGAGAAGCAGTGGTGTTGGCACCAGGAATTTCCTCCAGTTATCTTGCCTTCCACTACATTTGCTGTTTTGTCTGCTGTTTGTTCCTTCTCTTTCTCTGTTCCCACACATCACAGACCTTTTCCTGCTCATCACTCTTCCCTCATCCTTCTCCCTGGCCCCTAGGCATAACTTTCTCCTCATAACTGGGCATACACACTGTGATTCATGTCTGGCCTCACTTTTTGGACTGTCCAAGCACTTGGGATCTCCCATCTGTATTAAACAGGACACATACTAATGATTTTCCACTGGCTCATCCATTGAAGGGATGTTTATCTGTGCAGCAGCAGATTGCTCCTCCACTTTTTCACCTGAAATAGTAATAACACTACAGGCTCTGGAGGTTTTGGAGCACAGTGTGAGATTTGGTGGTTGGGAAAGAGGGCAGAGAGAGTGAGAGATGACTCACTCCATGGCAGGTCATGGAAATGTGCGTAGGGATTGCCTGAATTTCCCTTTCTTTTCAAATTGCAAAAGAAGCAACATATGAAGCCAAAAGGAGTTGGATGCAAAAAACTATCAGGACATAAACATTATCCAACATGGGTGGTGAATCTCCAGGTGCAGAATATTGTGAAAGCCATGTGCTTGTATGGTTTCAAGGAAAGAAGGGAATGGATGGAGGAGAAATCCTTTCAGGGTAAGGACATGTACAGAAACCATTTATAGGCCAGGAGCCAGGCTTAAGGGGGCCTGAGACAGAGCCCCAGTAAAACTACACCAGTTTGGAATATAATGAAATCTTTGGGTGTTTTCTGCTGGTACAGGGCTCACCTCCCAGGAGAGGAAAAAAGTTTGCAGGAAAATGGGTGGTTCCTGAAAGATATTCCAGCACTAGCTCCAGACGAGCCTTTTGTGGCTGTTAGGCCATAGCAAAAATTCAAGAGTATAATAGTAGTAGGGGAGAGGAGTGAACTGCTGTGATTTCAGCTGTCCAAGAAATTAACTTAGCGTAGACACTACAGTTCCAGGAAATCTGTCAGCAAGCAATGAAAGCAAATAGGGATTTTCTTTTAAAAAAGTTCTGTGTTATCTGAGAGAGGAAATGCAATCAGTTTAGAAGAGAATGACAGAAGATCTTTTTTATATCTGACCTCTAAAAACCCTGGAGTATATTGGCTAAGGAAGATTTCACTGTGTGCCAGCAGCACTGCTGGTAGAGGGTTAAGAAATTTCACCTGGAGCTGGGAGAACTTCTATAGCAGATTAAAGATAAAGGGATGGGGGGGGGGGGGGGAAAGAAAACAAGCAAGCAAGGAAGCCAAAAAATCCATCAACTAAATCACCAGGAAAAAAAAAAGAAAACAACACTTTTCTGACACTGTGTTTCTGGAAAAGATTTTAACACCATCATAACAGAAAATAAAGCACCCCCACAAACCTCCTGTACTTTAATGAAATTACAAGAAATAGTAATTGTGGTATAGAGTAAATAGATAGGAGTGGGGATTGCCTAAACTGCTGGAGCTAGAAAGCTATATTTTATTGCTCATGAACGGAGTATAAACTATCAGTAATGACAATCCAAAGAGCAGCATGAATAATGAAATGTGCTTGAATTAATTTCAAGAAATCTTGATTGAAATTAAACCCCAAAGTGCTGTGAGCAAGCTGTTGTGCTAGCCCAGGAAGCAGAATAGTTTTGTGAGTGTTTTAAAAGTGATGAGTGCGTGTTGCAGGATGCTTCAAACCAAAGACCTTCTGCAAGCTGTAACCCAGCCATGTGTTTTAGACTGAATCTTGGGCATTACTGAGAGAAGGAAAACTGATATGGATTTGTTGATTCCAAGATACATCTTGAGGTCTTTGTTTCACAAGACACATAGCCAAATGCTGGCATCCATTCTCCAGAAGTCTGCAAGCAGCACCTTCCTGCCCAAAGTTCGTGATTTGGGGCAGAAAGTAGTACCTACTAAAAAAAAAAAAAACAACCAAAACAAAACAAAAAAAATCAACCAAAACCAACTGAATCTGCCCACAATATAAACAGATCTTAATTTAAAAAAAAAAAAAAAAGGAATAAAAATTTTATCTGTTATTGATGAGATGGAGAAACAATCTCTGTATGGGGAGGAAATGCTGGCTGGATGATGATGCTGAATTTTTTTGCAAAGCAACCACCCTTAAAGGAAATCCAGTGGAAGAGATGGCATGGGAACAAAAGGCCATCCAACTCTGGTGCAATTACAGGTGCAAAATCATGACTTGGCA
The DNA here is from genome assembly GCA_003676055.1 of Chloebia gouldiae. Lineage (NCBI taxonomy): Eukaryota > Metazoa > Chordata > Aves > Passeriformes > Passeridae > Chloebia > Chloebia gouldiae. The sequence continues at coordinate 22,689,331 of QUSF01000008.1, read as the reverse complement.
CGTTAAAAACATTCTAGGACCACACAGGTATCTGAGGCAGTGATAACGATGTGAGGCGCCTGGAGTGGGGCAACCACAGAGAGCAGAGTGTGAAATGTGTATGAGGTCTGGTGATGGTGGCATTTGTGAAAATGGCCTTGGGTGTGAGCAGGGAAGATCCCAGCAGTCCCTCCAGCATGGAGAAGGAAAAGGGAAAGCTGGGAGCTCTGCAAATGCTGTGCTGGTTTTTGTCATTTGAACGGGAAATAAGAGTGGGTGACTTAGTTGGGAAAGGCACTTTGGCATTTTGTTTCCTCAATAAAATAAAAGCTCACAGCTTTCCATCTACAATGCACTGTAGCAAGGGCTTCATGGTCTTTAATCATGGTATTCATTGGCCAACAGGGGCAGTTTTAGGGAATAAAGGATGTGCTTGATCTTAGAGCTGTCACTGAAATGCAAACCCCTTGGCAGAAGATGGAGGAGAGTCCAGGTTCAAGTAAATAAAAATGGTGCTGTCGTGGACATTCCCATATCAATGCAGCCTTGTAAAGAACTGGATCATTAGCTGTGATATTACTGAGGAAAGCTGAACACCACTGTAGTGTTCTCTTTTCAGGAAGGTGATATTTCAGTTCATTTAACAGTGGGATGTGTAGTTTTCATTACACTGTTGTGACAAAAGTGGAAGTGATCATTAACTTTTCTGGGAATCAGATGCTTCTTCTGGATAAGTATGCTTGTCACAGCTTTACCAGATCATTATGAGGGGATGAGCTGTCCTGGAAAATTTGCAGCAGGTTAAATTTGAAATTAGACTGGATAATCAAGAGATAAAACCTTAACAAGTTAAAGAATTGTGGAAAGCAAGGCACAGAGGCTGAAGGTTCACAGACAGAATGGGATCTGTGAGCAAAAGGGATGTTCTGCATGTCTTGGAGCCAAGATGAACCATTTGTCAAACAAAGGAGGGCACCTGGCAGGCACACAGAAGATGGAAATGTAGAACAGATCTCTCATCTGCAGATGTTTTTTTGCAAAACAGACCAAAATGGTTTTTAGCAGTCAAAACAGACCAAAATGTTGGCATCTTAATATTAAAACCTTCACAGAGAGAGGAATAGAAATTACCTGCAGTTTACAAACACAGCACAAGTGGTTGACAGAACTGAGATCTCTATAAAGCAGATTGTCTTGGGAAGGAGCAGCAGTCTGCATCCAGACACAGAACTGGGGGCAAATGGAAAAATAATTCTGAGCAGCAGCTGTGCCTGGATTCTGAGTAATCCAGAGGGTTTGGGTTTCTACCCTTAGAGGAGAGGGAGCTGCTGCTATGATGGGGCCATGGCTGAAGGCAGTTGCAGCATTCCATCAGTGTGTCATGAGATTCTTACAGCTGGGTTACCTTGTTGGGTCTGGGAGGGTTCTGTGGAGAAACCTGGAGGTAGCTAGAGATACCAGCAGAGAGAGAGAGAGAGAGAGAAGGAAATGCAGCTCTGGGAGAAAACTATTCATCCTTCTGCAAAGAAACCATAGAATTCTAGTGGGTAACCTGGCTCTGTCTGCTTCAATTTCCTGTGTCTGGGGCTTCCCTGAAATCACAGGGTCATTCTCTGAAGGAATGACTGACAATAGCAAATGGATATATTGGATTTCAGGAAATAAAATCAAAAGGTGGGGTCAGGACTCTGGGCAGATAGCATTTTAAGAGTTGGTTATTTTTTGTGACGCTGTTAGATGTCTTTGGCAAGCTCATGACCTCCAGGTAGAGTCACAAATCATAATTAATTCGTTTCCTCCTTCCCTTTCCATTTATCGTGTATGTAAATCTTCTGTTAAGAGACAAGGCTTATTTCTGCACCCAGTGAAAAATATGAAAATTGTAGCAGCTAATAAGTTGTGAAGAGTCCAATCCCTGTAAGCATTCCTGGCATTGCTCAGAAAACTGGAGTTTTAGCTTTGAAAGGACTATAATTGGCAGAATGTCATGATTAATTTTGTTTAGTGGAATCCTTTGTGCTTTGTAGGTATTTCAGTGTATGAACTGGTGCCTTCGAGTCTGCAGAGGCTGATGTCATAGTACACTGCAATTAACCAATGTTTTTAAAAGGAAGAAACTTCCATTTAAAGTAAATGGAAGTGGAGGTGGAAGAAGTGGAAGTGTGAGTTACTTAGAATACTTATCATAAAACAGCAGAATTAACTGAACTTGATCAAGACATCTTTACAAAATCACTGCATAGGTCCTGTTGGATTTGAAAAGGGGCAGCAAAGATTTTGTGGGAATAGCTTTTGACCTCAGATCTTTGACCATGTGGACATTAAACGCAAAGCTTTTTCTTGACAAAAGTCATCCATATATAAAAAAAAGATCTAACAATTAAATTATTTCTTTAAGCACTACATAAAAATTTAAAACAGTACAGGTTTTTTCTTCGGTTAAGACACCAGCTCAAATGCAATTGTCATGATTTAATAAAAATACAAGTCAAGGCTTTGTCTCAAAATATCCAGAAATGTGCCAGTTAAGGGCTGTATGAAGAGATGGGAGGTGAAATCTTGAAGGCACTGCAGTGCCCGTTGTGTCCCCGCGTGGATTTTCCGTAGGGAAACGGGACTGCTGCATCTCCAGCTCTGCTGAGTTTTTACAGAACAACCCTGCCAGAGTTTGTCTGTCCAAGCTGGCTCCTGGCTTCTGCAGGGGATGTCTGTGCTCCGTGCCAGGCCCGGCAGGTTCACACTGCTCTGTGTGTCCTGGCACGGGTGGCTGTGGGTCAGTGGCTCTGTGCACCCACGCTCCCCGTGTCTGCAGGAGAAGGCACCTCTTGAGCTGGGGCAGAAAACACAAACTCCTTTCCGAGCAGGGTGACAGCTTGCTCGTGTTTTTCTCAGGTGAAACATTGGTTTTGACAAAGGTGTTCTTTTTGTTTACAACAATGGCTCTACACAGAGAATCTCTGCTGCTGCCTGAATCCCACTGGAGGATGCAGAGGAGCCCGTTCATCCTGTTCCTATGGAAACTCATGAAGGGGGTGGGGGCTGCGGGACGACAGGGGAGGAACGGGGAGAAGCAAAACAAAAACTAGAACGAGTCGCTGACAAAGTACTCTAATTCTGTGCCGTTTGTTGACATTTGTCATTGAAGATTTTTTTAATCACTGACATGAGTGCGAGGCAGTGTCCCTAAATCCAGAGGCAAAGATTTTAATAATGCAATAGTGGACTCGCAGAGACTGTTTAGTGCTATTTGTCCTCTCTCCAGTGACTTCAGGAGCACCGGATTGGAGCCTATAATTTCTGACATGCCCATAAGAATAAATGTTATTAAATTTCTGGGATGGAGTCTGCTACCAAGTGCAACTTCACTTTTCCTTGGCTCTGCTGGGGAGATCTTTGTAGCTGAGCACTTCTGAGAAATGATGCAAGGATCTGGAACTGTAAATATGGATTTTTGAACCTCTGCATCTTGTGTAGAAGCCCTGGTCTGCAGAGCAGCTTTATCATCAGATCTGAAGATGGCCAAACCTCTATTTCAGGAATTTGCTAAGGCTCTGGTCAGCTGGAGTTTGAATCATTAAGAATGCTGTAAGATGCAGGAAAGCTTTTGAGATATCCAAAAGGCACCCATAGATTAGATACTAATTGGTTCATCTGATCCATCTGGGTATCCCAAAAGCCTAAGGATGCAGATCTAACTGCACCTTTAGATATTTACATAATCTTTTCAACTTTGTTCATAGATCAGTTCAAAAATGGGATTTGGACAATAATATCCCATTTCAAAAATCTTGCAGGCTCTCCTAGGCAAACCAGGCAGGAGAAGAGCAAAAAAATCCCACATATTTTTTTTCATCTCCTGGTTAAATGCCCACTGCAGCACATTGTGCTCTGCCTGTGGTCCCTGTGATGAAATAAAGCAATCAAGAGCAATGTATAATAATGATAGCTGTTTCCAGAACTGTCAGAGCTCTGCAGTGTCCAGGCCAAACATCCCCAAAAACCTTTATTCAGCTATTTTTTCCCCATACGCTGCACAGATTTATTACCTTTGTTGACTTTCCAAATGTTTATACTTGGAACATTCATTTGTCAAGGCTGCTTGCTGCATCTGCAATCAATCTCAGTGGTTTCAGTGCCACGGACAGCAGTATGAAAGCCTTGTTTTAAAGATGACCTAAACATTGCATTAGTCATTGTTGCAGAGTAAAGGAAGCTGCAATAATCTACCCCAAGTGCTTGTTTAGAATTGTGTCAAAGAACTTGATTTGTGTAAGTTGTTGTCACAGCAGCTCAGGCTTTCTGCACAGACAAGTTTCTCTGCACCCTTATTCAGACATGGTAAATTGCTGACACAAAGGACAGATGCAACTTTGCTTCCCACAGTGCCTTCAACGAGGCTTGAAACTCTTCAGAGTAGGGAAACTGAGGCTCAGTTTGCTGAGTATTTCCCCAGATCATCTACCATCCCATCAGCACTTATCCTACGGGATCGTTCCCAGTGTCTTGGCAAATTTCCACAAGTCTTAAGACCCAAACTGCAAGGCAATTGACCCATGCTGAGAGAAGGCAGGCCCTCTTTTCCCTGTGAGTGCCTCTGGAAATAAGCCAGTTTACCTGGCTGTTCAGCTGTATTGAGGGGCTCTGACCTGGATGGATGGGCCAGCAGTCATTGTCTTTCCCAGGAGTTCACAAACTGCAAACCCATCTGCAGAAAAATCCATTCTGCTTTCCTGGTGAGCTTAAGTAAAGTCTGCTTGTTTATGTTTTGGAAAGCCTCTGGGTTATTTTTGGCAATCTCATGCATTTATATATATATCTCTTCCCCAAGTGCCAGAGAAGCTCCCAACTTCCTGCAAATCTCCTCTCAGAAATCCTTTCAAGGAGTAGCATAAGCAGCTTTGACTTATGGATGGCCCAGACTTAGGCTATCAAATTTCCATCAGTATGCCAGGTGTTTTGTTTCCTGCTGGCTGTTTCCAGGACACCACACTGTAATGAGAAGCACAAGGGCTTGGGTGGATTTTAGGTTTTGTGGTCCCTTCAGCCCTTAATCATGGCCCATCTCATCCCCAGGGTTTATAGCCTTCATGTCCAGGCTGCCAGGTGACCTCTGAGCCTGCTTTGCACAAGTGGCAGAGCAAGGAATTGGACTGATATCCAGATGGAAGATGGCCAGCTGCCATCCCTTTCAACAGCAAGAAATCCAGGGGTTGACAGATCCTCTGCATCCTCAGCCTGGCACCCCCTCCCTGCCAGAACAGGAAATTCTGACCTCCTGCTTCACCCAGCCAGAGGTACAGCATACCCTGGGTTTGCTGCTCTTTGGGGTTGTAGATTAAAGTTATTTCTTTTCCACTAAACCCACTCAGTTGTGATGAAGAAATGTCTCAAATCTGCCCATGCCCTGTTCCATGGTTCATATCTATTTATGCATTTTGCATTAACACTCCCACCCTGTGGTTTTGGGGCACTCTGAGGACAAGTTTCCATGGATAAACCACCTGCACTAGTTTGGGACTAGCACGGCTTTGCCCATCCCCCTATCCATCCACCTGTTCACTTATCCCCCCTTTCTGTTATAATATATTTTTTACATATCTGAGGATCTTCAGCCCCAGCTATCCCAGCAGGTGACTGGAAAGTAGACAGAATTGTTTAAAAAGAAAGGGCATTACCAAACAATTGTCCTCCCCATTACCTCACTTTCCAAGGAATTTGTCACTCTGGCTGCTGTTCAGCTGGCCCTTCTTGGGTATTTTTGGTGTGAGATGCTGTTCCAAGCACTTTGTGAATGTCCAGCATCCTTGTGCTGCTTCCTTCTCTAAGGAAGAAGAACAGAGAACCACACTCACAGAAAGAAAAGGTGGGTGCCAAAAGGGTAAAAATAGCCTTGGAAGAGCTTTTCCTGCCCACTCCACACCCAAGATTAATTCATTTTTTCACCTTCAGCTTTGCTCCCTTCTGTATCTGAGTCAAAGAAAACCTGTGCTGTCTAATGCCAAGCTTCTTTTGGGAAAAGAAAGTTCTTCCTTTCTCTGGAAAAATAAAGTTCCTACATTGGTTCTAGCACCCACAGAACCATGGAAAGAGGTAACTTCTGCAACCAACTACCTAATCCTGAGCACTGTAGGAAAACATGTCCAGAATTGTTCACTTGAACCTCAGGCTGAGCCCTGTCTTTGATGTCACTGGACTTTGCAACAGAGATATTTGTTTTTCTCTCAGAGAAAACACCTGCAGCCTGGATTTCTTCATGCTCCCCCTACAGCTGAATTGTGACCCAGGTGTTCCTGGTGTATGGCCCAGAGTTGCTTCTCCTGCCTGTGGGACTGATTTCTGCAGACACCTCCTGAGTGCCAGGAGAGTTCAGAGCCAGTTCTTTTCTGGAGCTCTAGGAGACCTTTATATAAAAGCTCAAGCCAAACTTTCAGCTTTTTGCTCAGTGGACAATCTGAGACAAAGCAGAACAGCGCCAAATTTCCAAAAGCTAGAAATTTTATCCTTACCCCTCTCCCTTCCCCATCAAAAAAGCGTTTGAAACTGGCCATTAGGAGATACCATTAATGCCAACGATGTAATTAGGAGACAAGCCCATTTAAGCTGTTTTTATTGCTAAGGAGAAAGTGCTGACTTTCAGCAAAGAAAATTTAGGTAACAACTCTTTGGAAGGAGTTGGAAGGAAGGAACAACTCTTTAGAAATCCACAGCTCTGTGCCTTGCAGCATCTACTCATTGGTGAAAGTCAGGAAATCATTTTGTTTTGGACAGATTGCTGTTTACTAGGAGGGGTTTATGCCTTCCCAGTTATGAGCAGTTATTCAATCCTGTCTAGCAATTCTGCTTTCATTAGCATTTCATGCTCTGCACTGATAGCTGCAATCACCTATATCCTGGGGACTCATGCTAAATCACTTTATGATAAAGGCCCTATTTTGATCAAGCAGGTACCTTATACAATACCAAAAATCATTTCTGTTTCCAGGACCTTTCCTACTTCTTTCAGCGGTGTTGGTGACTTGAGTAGTTCCAGTCTCTCTATCCCTCTTTGGTGACAAACTCTGGGAGGAGCAGTGGCTCCTCATGGCCAGAATAAATTCATTTTTCTTCAGCTGCTATTCACAGAGTGCTCTGCATGGCAGACAGCTTGGAGAAGAGTTATTTGGCTTGAACTAATGAATCTTTGCTTTAGATCCCATGGGATATGTTTTCATGGATGCTTTGTTTTGCAGTGTAATTAATGTTATCAGTGTTAATGGATTCTTCAAATCCCTGTGTATCCTGCTGCCACTGTCCCCCCAGCATGTCTTGCATGGAATATGTACACGAGGGAAGGAATAATCAGAGAGAGACAAAGCAGAGGCCACGAGTTTGGGATCAAAGGCATTGTACTGAGGGAAATCCCTGCACAGGGAAATCCCTGCTCTGAGGGGGGCCTCACTTGGGGAAACCTTACTGGAAGACCCAAATGTGGTTGCATCCATCAGGAAAAGCTTTCTCCTGGAAGGTGAGAATACAGAGATGAGGAGATGGACAGCTCTTGATTGTTGTGTTCAATATTTCACATTATAAATGCTTTCATCCATCAGCAATACTTTTTCAAAGTTCGTAAATAATCATACTTGGACATGTTATCTTTTTCAGAAGAGAAGTTTTCTTAAGTCTTCTCTCCAAGTGTTAATTTAGGAATAAATAAACATTTCTACAGATGTGATAAGTAAAATGTTGGTGTTCCTAAGGTTCATCCTTGTAGATATAATAAATCCTCGCATAGGTTTTGCAATATGTAGCCAATAAAGAAAATATTGCTTAAATTCACCAGAATAATCATGTTTGGCAGTGCAACAGAAATTAAACAGTACAGAAAACATCAAAAATCACTGGCTTTTCCTGTCCTCCCTCAGGTATGGTGTATATTTTTTCCAGGAAGCAGGAGATGTTTTAGGAATCTCCTAGCTGCTGAGAAGATAGTGGGGGGAAAAGGCTTATTACAAGGTGTTTGTGGAACCAGTTCGTTCCACCAAAGATGGTTTGATAAGCCAAACAGTAAATTGTGAGCTATCCTGCCACCATCTGCCAGCATGGCACATCTCCAGGCAACTGCAAGCTTTGAGGTTTGGAATCAGTAAACTCTGCATAATTTTCACTGTAAATCTTCCCTCACCTCGATGCCCATGCAGTGCGACAGCCCTGGCACTGTGGCAGCCCTTCCTTCACCTCCTGGGTCCAGCACCCAGCTCTTCCTGCATTCCCAGAACCTTCTAAGGGTGCCATTCTGCATCCCATGGATTTACCCTCACCAGTCTTCCCATTCCCACTGAGCTCACCAAGAGCTGCCAGAGCTGGAGCAGCAGAAGCACCCAGAATCATAATGCAAGGGCAGGCTTGGCACCCTGTGGGGCCTCTTCCTGTTGCTTTTTCCCTCTGCCTGAGTCTCTTAGGCATTTCTGGAATATGGCTCCAGAGATGGCCTGATGGAACCAGAGCCCTTCGTGTCACGTCCCTAAACGTGCATCCAGCACATCCTTGCGTTAGAACTCTCCCCCTCCTGTCACTGCCAGCCCCATGTGGGCTGGCACACGTGGATAAATTTGGGGAGGAGTTGGGATGTGGGGCTGAGTGCTTCCACAAGCAGCTCCACCAGGCCTGTTCAGATAGAGCAGGGCAGCATCAGCACATGGCCTGAAGCCCCTCTGTACTCAGCTGGACGCAGCACAGAGCTCGTCCTGCCTGAGGGTCACAGGAGCTGATTTTTAGAATTGTCCCCTTGTCCAGAGCTGATTTTTAGGATTCCTGTACCTCTGATCTCAGTCTTGCTGTCCAACTCTAAACACACACCTGCAGGGAACATCAGATAAAAGGCAAGCAAAAATTCCCTAACTTGTGTACAGACCTATTTCTTATGATTAATTGAAGAAAGAAGCTGTCCTGTATGAAAAAGAGACATTCAGCTTAGTGGCTGAAACAAAAGATGCACAAAACAATTAAGCTTATCTTGAATTTATTTTGTTTGATCTCAGATGGAAGGACTTACTTAACAGCTTTTCAGCCCAGCTCATTTCTCCTCTGTTCTTTTTATTTTCTTCCTCAAAGACAATTCCAAACTACAAATGCAATTCAGAAATGATCAGCATTTGATACAGCCGAAATGATACTGTGAAATGAAAGTGATTTCATGTCTTAAAATATTTTCCCACATTTTCTGCTGAAGTAAATTCATAAGCAGATATTTTTCATCCCCTCAAAGCTCCATCTTTTTGTTCAAACTTTTTTTATTTTCCAGAAAACAAAACAAAAGCTCCTCTGCCAGCTCACTTAGTTCTGGTTCAGTGGGTGTGCTGCTTGTTGGGAGCACAGGGAATGTCACAACAAATTTGTTCATTTGAGATTTCTTAGAACAAACATACAGAGGAGGCTGAAAACTCTAAGTGGGTATCTGCATTAAAAAGCCCACTCAGTTAAATATTGAGGAAAATGAGCTTGCTTAGCAAAAGGACATGTCTCATAAAGCCAGCACTGGCTCTTCCCAGAGGGAAATGTATTGGTACATGAATAAGAACCTATGTGGGAAAACATATTTATTTATGTGAAAGCAGGAGAAAATTGTTTCTCAATTAAAACCTCCCAGCTTACATATTCAAACATTCACAAACCTTACCTTTTACCTTCAGGAAATCCTTACCACGGCATCAGATCAGGAGCAGCATTACCAGGTCAGCCCCACTCTGCGTTAACCTCTGCAGGAAAGGTTTGTGTAAGGCAAACCCTGACTGGCTCCAGAGAGAAACCCAGCAGCTCTCTCCAGGGAGGAGCATGCAATAGCTGGAAGCCCTGGGGCTTGTAAAGCAATTTCCATCATAGCCTGGAGCAAATCAGGGATTGACTCACCTCCAAGGCTGTCCCCACCAAGGTGCAAGTGAAGGGATAAGTTTTGATAGAAACTAAATCCCTACTTTCCCTCGGTTTTTAAGGGGCCAGGAGGAAATTTGCTGCTCCTGGAAGGATGTGATTCACGTGGCTCCCCTCCTCACCCCACACCTTGCACCTGGGTGACTGCCAAAATATTTCCAGCTCTATCTATTACCGTGCCAGCTGGCCAAGAAGCAAAAGCAATGGTCCCTGCTCTGGCCAGAAGGGAGGCAAATCCAGTCCAATGAGCTGACCAAGAGTACAGATCATTCAGGTTTCATTTTCAGCATGTGCCTCTGGGTTTTGGGTTTGCAAAAGACATTTTTGCCTTCTGAGAACCTCTTCAAGTTCAAAAATACCCTTTTTTTTTGCACAGAAAAGTACAAGGATGACTCAATTATTTGGAACTCTGCACCTGTTCCTTAGAAGGAGCGGAGCAGGTGCTTTTATGAGAAATAAGTGTCTCACTGCCATCAGCACAGGCATTTTACAAGAGGGGCTTGCATAAAAAAAGTTAATTTGCTGGTCTTAAAATGCAGGCAACTTATCATAGCCAGCTGTGCAGTAAGCAGTGAGCAGGGAAGATAAATTTCTTCATTTTTACAGAGTTAAATCTTGCTAATTAAGACCACATGGCTGCTTGCTAGACAGAATTTGCATTGATATCTAATATTTCCCACATGTACTAACCAGAAATGGATGTCTCAGCCTGTCTGAAGCACAGGCATTAACTTCCTCTGCTTCCCTAGAGCATGGGTTTGGAGGAAAGGGCCCTTTATTAGTGTGAAGGGCTATGCCTCTGAAGATCTTTCTGGAGGAATACCCCTCCAGTGGTGTTTGTAGGCATTCAGACTTGTGCCCACCCTCCCCATCTGAGATCCCCATCTGAGAGTGAGGATTTCATGGAAGTCAGGAAAGAGAAGATAGGAGTCTTTTTCCAATACCATTTTTCCATTTAACTAATGCCTACATGGGATGACATCCTCTCATCCAGCTAGTCCACAAGGAACAGAGATGCTTTCCAGTGCAGAGACTTAAAAATGCCAAGGGTGGGATTGCACATTTCCTTCTGTACCCACTGTGTGACGCCTCCCTAGGTGGTGTTTCAGAAGAGCTTTGCATCTGATACTTTGGTTGTGAGGACCTTTCTTACAGTGTGGAGCTGGAGACTCAGCGCAGGGCTTTGCAAAGGGAAGAGAAGGAAGAAAGGGAAAATATTCTCCCCTGAGCGACCCACTGAGCTGGACACCCTGATCACGGAGCAAGATGGGTCATGTACAGCCCAAGTGCCACTTTCCAGCTGGACAGGAGACAGATATAAAGAAAGGCAGGGTCCAGAGGGCTGTAAAGAAGGGAGGTGACCTCACCAGCCTGAAGGAGCTGAGGAATGAAACATGGCTCTGGGAGCAGTACTCACCTTAGCAGTGGGCTCAGGAGGGGATCAGGCTGAAGGAGGCAAAGGAAGGCTTGGACAGCAGAACTGGGACAGTTCTGGGCTAAAAATCTTTGCTAAATATGCACCAATATGCTAATTTGTTGAAGAATTTTCAATGCTAAACCACTTGTCAGTGTTTGCAGCTGTAGGGACATGAAAGAAGCATCTTCCATCACACTGCAGGTTCTGTTGTTTCCAAGCTCTCTTTAATCCATAAATAGAACAAACTGTCAAAAAGCTTGAGATTTTATTGCAAAATCCCTCTACTACAAACTCTCAGTACAGTCCAGCCCAGTGCTGGACAAACACGTTTCACAAATCTTTGTACCCAATAATGCCTAAGTAACCCTTAGAAAAGTAGGCAGCACACATTTGGCTCTAAAAATGTTGAAGCCAAAACACTAATGCTGCAAATTGCAAGGTCCATTTAAATGAAAATGAATGTTAATATGTTTGTGTAGAGCCAAAATGGAATTTAACAGAGAAAGCTGTGAAGCAGGATATTTTGTCACTGGAACAAATCATCGGGAGGACTGAAACGCACTGGCTTGACATTATCAGAACAACCTGGGCAAGGTGAAAAGATTTGTCTTGACATTTATTCGTGGATGGATAATTTCGCTGAATGGATTTTTCTAAGGGGAAACCATTTTTGACTGTTTTGTGAGAGTTCTACCTAATGAGCCAGCAGGAAAGACCAGTGAAGGGCACTAGAGCAAGCCCTGAGCTGCTGAAGCTTCCCTACTCTGCTGTCACTGGCAGCAACACTGATATTATTGCTAATTCTTTCCATTCAATTATGAGCCTTGTTGGTTTTCAGCTTGGGTTGCTTGCTTTTTTTTTTTTTCTGTCCTTAAATTAACTGGCTGGGGAGTTTTCACAGGCCAGGAGAGATCCAAGATGCTGCTGCAGACAAAGAAATCCATTATTAAAAGCAGATAACTGGCTCCTTCCTCAAAGCATTCCAGCTTTTTCCACAGAAGGTGAATTTCCCTGCAACAGTATGCATGGTTTTCCATATTCTGGGATATTCTCTAATTATTAATAAGTTTGATAATTACAGTGTTGTGTTTGACTCCTGCAGAGACAGGTGGGTAATAGCCCTGTAGCCACAAGTGATGGCAAGTAGCCCCTTCCATGTGTAGTTCTGCACAAATTGGTCCAAAGAGCTGCTGCACCCAGAGCAGGGAGAGGTGGGTCCAAACCTGGTGTCTGCAAGCAGGCCAGTGCTGGATAAATGTGCTTTTCCTTCTCCTGGGAGAGCAGTGCTCACTGGTGACCTGTGTGAGACAGGTCACATCCTAAACTGCAGCTGCCACCAGGTCACTGCCCTCAGAGGGGGATGGCAAAGGGGAAAAAAGGGCAACCAGAGAGCAGGGAAATGAACAAGAGTAAAGGATCCTAGAGAAGGGCAGAGAAAATAAACCTGGAGGTGAGCCTGGACAAATGATGAAATACATATCCTCCAAGCAGGCAATTAGCAACAAATCTTCAGGTTGATGAGTTTTTCAGCCTTGCTCAGTACAGCTGTGGTGAGGAGTTAACCAAGGTGTTGTAATTGCTCTGGGATGGGCAGGTGATGAACTGACCCTCTTCTGGAAGAATGTGCACCATAACTCCTGTGTCTCAGGGCCTTGCACCTACTTGGAGCTGTGGATAAATCACCCTGGAGAAGGTCAGGACCACATCATCACTGCAGTGGTGAAGAATAGAAAAGGAGTTTTGTGTTAGTCACCCTCAGAATCCAACACTTTTGGACTTTTGCCCTGAACTTTGGACTAGGCATGAGTAATAAGTAAAGATAAATGTTGACCTTGTTTTGTTTAGAGACGAGGTAATTAATAAAGTAAGACTGCAGCTGCACTCTTTCAGCAGCGCTGAGGGCAGACAAATCTGTGCTGGACTCTTCCTCCAAAATAAGTCTGCAAAGTATCTCTCAGGGGCCACTGCAACCTGGCAGCAGGAAAACAGGTGGGATCCCTGAAAGGGGATCTCAGAAAAATCTCCTCTTAACCCCTCCAGAGATGTCTGCTTCCTGCTGCCTCTCCTCCACATTTACCAGCAGACTTTCCCAGGTGGTGTCTCACCTGCTCAGCTCTTTTGTACCTCTGGCCCCTGCAGGGAAACTCAGCTCTTGCAGAAAATCTGCAATGAAAAGAGTGGAATGAAAGCATGTTGACTCCCATGGGAAGGTCCTTGTTGTTTCCAGAAAGCTTTGGCTCGTGCCGATTCATTTCTCTTCCCTATTCTCAGAAAATAAGAGTGGTTCAAAAAATCAGGGTGAAACAGGGTTATGCACTTCACCACTGATGTAGCACAAGGAAAATCCATGCTGTCCAAAGAATAAATGAAGTCACACTCCCAGTTCTTAACTTACTTTAATTGAGTGTATAAAAGAAGACTAAATTTCATTATCAGACTCAGCAGGAAAAGCTAAGCTGAAGGGAAGCAGTTCTTTATTAATTCACAGGGCTGTACATCACACATTATGTCTGGCAGAAAATAAAGTGTTTTAACTTGAGGGGAAATAGTAATTTTAGATGGAAAGAAACAGTGTCTAATGTGAGCACACCAACTTTCTTCAGCAATAGGGATTACAGTCTTAAGGTAAATGCTGTAATTGCCAACTTTCTCTCTGTAATGCCCTGATGTTTTCAGTCCCACAACTGACAGTGGCACGAAGCTCGACAGTGCAGCCACGTGCTCTGTGAGAAGGCAGCAGAAGCAGGGTTTCTTGGTGTCCCTTCTTTTTTTTTTTTGTCTCCCCACCCAAAAAGCATCTTTTGAAGTGGAAAAAGCTTTCAGGTGTTGAACTCCAGCTGGAAGCCAGAAACTCTCCTTTTTCTCACTGTCCTGGTGCACCAGTGGTGCTGCTGCAATTCAAAGTAACCTTCCAGCACCTGTGAATTATCTTCTTCTTCCCACTTTTGGGGTTTTTTTTCTCACTTTCTCATTTCTCTATTTCCTCCTGCAGGAGAAGGACTGGCAGGCTCTACCTGGACTGCCACCATGTGTTAGCTAAGTGACTGGTTAGAGGCGTCAGAGCTATAATGCAATTTGTATTCATTATGCCTCTCCAACAAAAGCAGATAATTTGAGGGAAGATTGAAGCTGTGGACAATTCATTAGATGCTCATCTCAAAGGGAAGTGTGTCAGACAAGAGAATCTGATATGCTTCTGAATACCTGGAATTGATGCAATGTTCCACGTTAAAAATACCTCTCAGCAATGTATTTTGGAAAATTTGCCTTTGAGTGTGGGGAATTGTCAGCTTGTCTGAATCATGGTGGATCTGAGCTTCACACAGATGAGTTAGCATGGATGCATTAGGAAATGACAATCAAAGCCCTGTTCCCACCAAAGCATGCCATGAAAGTTGACATAAATCGTCTAATTGAAAACTAGTTGGTGTTGTACTGAGGAATGCCAACCAAGGCAGTGCCGGTGCAGATCATTTCCTTTCTCAAGCACCAAGGACAAATTAAGGTTCCCCACAGTGTCACACAGTGAGATGTGTTTGCATCTGGCACTGAGAAAAGAATGCCCACTCCAGGAGCTGTGTCGGCAGCTTCTCTTCAAGGCTGTTCCACCACTTCTTGCAACAGCAGAAACAGAATTCCACAAAGACTGAGAACCTCTGAGGTGTCCTTACCCCCCTCACACGTTGCAGCAACTCCCTGGTTCAGGAGAGGGCTGGTGCACTTCTTTACAGAGACTCCTGGCAGACCAGGCCAAACTTGTCACCTCCAGGTAATGTGGCACTCTGAAACACACTCAGCTCCCACAGCGACCCAACAGGAATGTGAACAGGAAAGAAACCAGAATTGCATTGCTGCAGATTAAAAAAGGTAACCCACACTGGTGGGATCAGCACCCCTCTTTGAGGTCGGCTGGTTAAGATGAGAGAAAATGCAAGACATTCTGGTGAAAATTAGAAGTTTCTGCTGTTTTTTCCATTTTACCTGCCCTAGGCCCAACAAAGAGAGCAATTAGCCTCTTATGTCTTTACTACCACATTTTACCTACTAAAAAATAATTGGAAGTCTCTGCTCAGTCTCTTATTTTCTCAGAGAACCAGTTCTTTCCTCTCATACTCTATGTTACAGATGACCCCTCTGTCTTGCTCTTGGTCCTTTCTCTGCACTGGCATTTTGGCAGTGCCCCTGCATCACTCTTGGATCACGGCTTCACTATCAGGCACAACCCTTGATTCAAGACCCTCCCATCCCAGAGGTACCAGAGCAAAAGCGCTGTCTTTCCAGCTGCACTCCCATTTTCACTGTTCCAAATCAGCTCTGCCTTTTTGCTACAGCATCCTGCAACCCCAGGAGTGTCTGTCCTTTGGATCTCACTCTTGGTCCCATAATCCATGCCATCATCTCACACTGCTGAATTCTCCTACACCAAGTGTGTCTTTAGCCCATGCCACCTGAGAGGCTGCAGACCATTTTCCTACTTCACCCAGGCAAGTCTCACCAAATCCTGTCCCTCAGAGTCACCCCAAATCTCTCGGACTTTGTTTGGGACATGTCAGTTAAACATATCTGTATTTAATAAACCTACTGACTGGAATCAGGCATTGTTTGCACCTCCTCGTGACTTCATCCACACTGTGTATTAACTTGTTTTACTGGAGGCAGCACCAGAAGACCTCACTCATGTTAGCTGATACACTCACTGATATCCACCACTTTCCCCTTCCCCTTCAGGCAGGCCACCCAGGAAAACAAATGCCATCACTGGCACTGCCATTGTTCTGGCATGACCTGATAAATGCAAGTTGACTGCTTTTAACCCTCTAATTTGTCTTTGTTAAGGACTTGGGAAAGAAATTAGTGGATGTCAGTGTCGTTCTGGGCATCACAACTAGACTGATGACTTCATGAGTGTCCACCTCCTTCCTTTCAAAAAAAAAGCACCATCTCTGGTGCTGTGGGCTTGCAGCCATGCCCTAGGAGATCTCAGAGATAAAAGTTTAGAAAGGAATATTTGAACTTTTTTTTCCAGCCTCATTTCAAAAAAGAAACTTTCTTTTATATTACTGCATTCAGAATTAGCCTATTATGATGAAAAACCATCTTCAAGGAGAAATACATTCTGTCACACACTTTTTAATCAGCTCTCTCCCTAGCTCATTTGAGGAATAATGCAATATTTTTCATCTTGTGTTGTTTGGTAAAGCTGAGGTGAAGAAGATTGCTTGTATTTCCCCTAATTATGCTGTCTAGTTTGCTGATGAAGTTCTGTTCTCTGTCTGTGAAGGAGTTTGGGCTCAATACATCTTAAAATACAAAACATGGGAACCTTAACTGATCTTGGGTAGACCTAAACACAAGGATGATTTCATCATTGTCTTTGCCAAGAGCAGTTAGACTAGAAAATGTTTGAACTTGTCACAAACCAAGCAAATCAAGAGCCTTTCAATACTTGGTGATAAAATCTGAATAAATGATCAGCACAGAAAGCCTCAGCTGTGCCATCTCTTTCCAAGGGCTGGGCCTAAGATGTTTAATGCAAAAAGTCCTTTTTAGATGGCAGCCTTTGGGTCAATGCTCAGGTTGGGTTAATCAACAGAGCTGGCTGGTGTTTGCCATCTCAGCTCTTATGCTGGTGATCTCTGGGTGATGAACCAGATCTTCAGGGAAGTGTTTGCCTGCCCACACTCCGTGGCTGTGTCCATGTTTATAACAATTTTTTCTTGTTTTTTCCTGTCAGTTTTTACAGTGCCAAAGCACCAGGGCTGCCCCTGCCAAGCCAAAGAGCACACTCAGTGTCAGGGCACACAGCCATAGCAGCAAAGGTGGGAAGGTCCACCCTTCTGCCTGACCCCTGCAGAGGAAGCCTTGCCCAAGTTTTACAGCTTGGATGGATGTGTATCTGTCTCTCTCTCCCAGCTCCTTGTGCTGTGACCCAGAGTTTCCCATCCTTTTGACCCGTTGCAAATACCATTTTCATCAATGCCATTTCACAGAGACACGGAGCTTCCGGCTGGAGGATGGCATCGCAGCCTGGCTGCTGCTGGTGTGGGAGGGATCCTTTACCACACTGAAGCTCCTTTGCACAACTTTCTAGGACAAGGTGCCTGGTCACATCTCCTCAGACACAGCTTTCAGGAAAAAAGACAATTAGATCTGTGCTAGGTGAGCTGCTGTATGAAGTTGTGTGAACCACTTCCTGGACAGAAGGAACCTCACTCTGTAGAGTTTCCCCATGTGGAGGGACTTTTGCAAGGACTTTTCACAGAATCACAGAGGGACCCCTAAGGAACATTGACCCCAACTCCTGGCCCTGCACAGGACCATGCCCAAGGGTCACACCAAGTGCCTGAGAGTGAAGTTATCTGAGAAGTGTTATCCAAACACTTCTTGGATTGTCAGGCTTGGCGCTGTGACCACTGCCCTGGGGAGCCTGTTCAGTGCCCAGCCACGCCCTAGATGAAGAATCTTCCCTGATATCCAACATAAACCTCCCCTGACATTCAACCTTAACCTCCCCTGACACCCATCACAGGATGTGTTTATCCATCTGAGGGTTAGACATTTTGCACAGAAGGATCCTGTGAGAGACAGAATGGAAAGTGGTATTGAAATCCAAAAAGATCACATCCACTGGTTTCCTCTGTCTGTCTACCCAGCAGATTGGTCTACTAAAAAAACCTGAAAACAATTTCTCAGCAGATTCAGCCTAACAGGCCCCCAGGACCTAAACACCCTGATAATCACCTGGTCAGGAGCTCTGCTTTTATGGGAAAAGCCCAGGGTGTTAGGCTCTGTCATATTGACATGCTCCAACTCTCTACATCCCTACTACATGGAGTTCTGAAAACTAGAAAGTATTCCAGACATCAAAATAAAATATTTACATTTCCCTTCCTTATTGGAGACTGTTTGCTGGCCCAGCCTGTTGTCAGACTCTTTTATCTGCTTCAGTTCACTTTACTGCTCGCTGTGACTTACATAGGATTTATGATTCAAGTCAAGAGCTTGATTGCATTTATTTTGCTGGTGACAGAATCAATTCATTCTGGGTAGGAAGAGTGATGCATTGCTTGCCAGCCCCTCACTGGCCCACAGATTGTTGAGAAGCCTAGTAAGTGTCTTTTTATGTTTTGGAGTCGTGGGGTTTTTTTCTCTTAAATAACTTCATAATTACTCAAATTCAATATTCCCCTCAATGGAGGTTATGGAACAAGGAAAGCTCTGGAAGAAGCTTTTGGTAAGTTTCTTTTGATACCAAATGGTCTCATCCTGGTGAAGTAAATAAATTCCTATTTCAATTCACTCATTTCCATTAATTTCACTTGAACTTTTAGGATAATATCAAACATTAATTTTAATATAATATTTCCTGTTGTGTTATTAGTACTATTAATATTTGCTGGTATAATACTTTTTTATTAAAGAATAACAATATGTGTGTACCTTATGGAAATGGAGCATTTAGATTTTGTTAAAACAAAATTATTTGATGTTTTCAAGACCATTTAATTTGATTATTCTCATTAGTCATTTCTGGAGGAGGGAGAGGGAAAAGCATTTTTTGTTGAAATTTAATTTAAAACAAAAATGGCTTCCGAAATGTTGGAATTTTATCAGTGGCTAAAAATGCTGGTACCTGGCAGGCATTTCTGCCAAGAAACAAAGCTGACAAAATTAGACACAAAATGATCAAGGAAAGGGTGGTTGCTGATGGCCCTGTCTGGGGGCTGCAGAGGTTTCCTTGCAGGTCAATAGATGAAGCAGGGCTGCTGTAGCACATCAGAAATAAGGGTACTAAGCTCTACAGATTAAATGTCTCCATTTGTCTCTCAACATCTTATTACCTTTTTTTGTCCCTCTCTGTGCTGATGGCATTGCTTGAGTTCTTGCTGCCCCAAGAGAGAAAGACTGAGAGGACGTCCTCTCTTTCATGTTTGCTACAGGGCTCTCCAACATTTTGCACACTGCTGAGCAGGTCGAGGTGAAGGACAGGCTTGTCCAGCCCATCCTCATGTCCCCATAAACAGGCAAATTCACTGGGCATGCAGGACTGAGACATCAGGCTGAAACTGAGCAGGCCTGAGGTGCTTCATGGAGTCCTTTAAATAACCTAAGGCTGTCTGACCTCTGGCTGCTCTTGCCAAGTTACCTCCCAGAGAAAGTTAATTCCTGTGTTGTCTGTCTTTCTGGCACAACTCTCTTATATATGCCCAGTGAAGACACAACCCAAAAGAAATGTAATTTAAAAGTGCCTTGAACAGGAGAGCTGGGTGCAATTAACATGTGGATGAGGGGAGCTGGATGACCTTCACTCCCTGATGGATTCACTCCTGAGCTAAACACATCTAAGGCTCTGGCTGTATCTATTCATCAAACTAATGGTGTGTTGGTAGTTGTGCTTATTGGATTAAATCCTCACTGAGCCATGGGCTCATGCTAACAACTGGCAAGCTCTTCAAAGTCCTTGAAGTGGGTGATGTGTGCTGTTCTCCAAAAGCAATGGACACTGTATCAGAAGATGCGCCACAGAGTGTAATAAGGACTTTTTAACGTGTTGTAAAGAAGCCAGATCAAAAGTTTACTAATGCTGGCCATGCCTGAGTAAATGCATGCCAAAGTCTCAGATGTGATGGCTCCTTGCTCCCCAGGAGATCCCATAAGCTGTAGGACTGTTGATGTGCCAGCATTTTACACTGGACTGCTCAAGTCCAATCTTTTTCTTCCAGTGGTGGGAAAGAGGGGGAGAAATGGATAAGTGGTAAGTTTGGCATTTTGCAAATCCTTCGATGTCAATAGCTCAAACCATCCTGGTGCTTGAGTGTCACTCTTTTCCTAACAGAAGTTTGGGCTGAAGCACTCCCAGGCATTATTTTCCATTAAATTTTGCCTCCCCAAAAAGTTCCCCCGAGGTTCTTCTTTCTTATTCTTTATTAGTGACATCTAGTGACTAGCCAGAGACATGCAGCAAATGAATAAAATCGTAGTTAATAAATTCGACTGAACTTACATGACAAGAAACTAGTTGGACTATTAGTTTAACAAGTATTTCTCACTGCTGCCAGTAAAGAAATCAGTCAGGCTCTTGTGCTTGAAATTATCCTTCGCTCCTCAGCCTTTTGCAGAATGCCAAGGGCTGCCCTAGCTCCTGCAGAAGGTCCTATGAAGAAGGTCCTCAGCTGAGAATTTCCAGAATGTTTTATGGTCCACATAACAGTACTGGGGTTTTGAATTTTGATGTGCTTTAAAGGTTCTGATTTTCAGGCATCAAATTTTTAGCTTTTCTCATAAATCATGTTTCCTCAGGACATCTCAGTTGGCTGTCCAAAAGACTTGGCAATTTGTAACACCTCCTTTCAACCTGCTCTCCTGATAAAAGAGGAATATTTTTTTGCATTGCCACTATCTAAGTGAGTCTCAACTCCCTATCACCATGCAGCCCAAGCAACACAGTGGTAGCTATCTCTGAGGTCACTGTGCTCCTCTTGAGCTTTGTGCAAGTAGGAAACCATGCAGAGCAAAGTGCCTGAGATGGCTGTACAAGTATTGAAATCCTAAGTAAATTCAAGAAATTAATTTGGGAAAGGAGGCAAGTAGGAGAGACACTTTATAGTGCAGCTACAGCAAAAAACCACTTGACGTTCTTGTTTTCTAGCATACAAATCTGATTTGAGATGTAAATCTAGGAGGAAATGGGTTTTGCTTGGTCTGGTGTTTGCTACTGCAAGATTAATCTGTAAAAATAACCTGAGAAAGAAGCCTCTTTTTCCAAAATAATGCTGCACTGGGTGAACAACAGGGCCCAAGTGCAGGGCAGCCCAGGTGTGAGGCTGTTGGCATCCATGGAAGATGCCTCTGCCCAAATTCAGGTGTAAATCAGACCATAGGCCAAACTCAATTGCATGGATTTTATTTAGGACTAAATGTGAGTTAGAGAGATAGAAAAGAGGAGAGGGAAGGCGAGAGAGAGAGAGAGAGAGAGAGAGAGAGAGAGAGAGAGAGAGAGAGAG
>QUSF01000008.1:22560115-22668015 GCA_003676055.1 Chloebia gouldiae | reverse complement strand
GAGAGAGAGAGAGAGAGAGAGAGAGAGAGAGAGAGAGAGAGAGAGAGCACTGATAAGATAACCACCACCCCTGGAGCCAGTGGCATCCCATTGGTCCTTCTGGGCAATGGGGATCCTGGAGCCTTTCTGGAAGTGCCTCCTTTTTACAGCCTCAGTTCAGGGTATCCACGAGGTGGTCACAAATGTTCCCAAAACCTTCAGGTGGTATGTGCATAAGCAGTTTGCCTCCTTTCCCACAGTTTGACACAGTGGAAGCTTTTGTCTGGATGCATTAGCCAGGATGTGCTCACCACACCTCAGCTCAGCTAGGCCTGGAATTAGCACCTCCTGCTGTGAATTTCTGCCATCTGTACTCAATTCAAGGTGTCTCTGTGGTGGCTTATTTTATGGCAAGTTCCTTCTGTGGCTTTGACAGTGTTTTCAGACAGGCAGCTGTATTTTTTAAGTCCTTTTAAGAGGCACAACAGGGAGACAGAGATGTGAATACCCCACAGTTTCTATGTTTTCTTGCCTCTTGGGGAGATAGGGAAGTACCAGTCTGGTCCTTGCCAAGTGGTCCAGCTGAGGAATCCAGCTCCCCAGCAAGATTTCAGAAAGGTTTCTCAGCAACCAAGCCTCCACACTGAGTGGAGATTATGCCTCACATAAAAGGCATTTAAAAGGAGCTGAATCCACATCGGGTTTTGTCATGTACACTCACCAGGGAAGGACACAAACTCTGTGCCATGCCTGGCCTGCTCCTGGTACTGCCACAGTAAATGGTGTGGTATGAGATGGCAGAAGTGGTATGGGATAGCAGGACAGGTGTGAGATGGGATGGGATGGGATGGGATGGGATGGGATGGGATGGGATGGGATGGGATGGGATGGGATGGGATGGGATGGGATGGGATGGGATGGGATGGGACGTCAGAACTGGTGTGGGATGGAATGGCAGAACTGGTGTGAGATGGGATAGCAGAACTGGAGAGCCACCCATCTCTCCATCCTGGGCACACTGCTGGTGCACATCTGCTGCCAGCCCAGCATGAGGGAATCTACAGAGCTGACCTGAGCTGCAAGCAAAGCACAGTGAGGGAGGGGAGCAGGAGACTCAAAGTCCTCTCCGTGTCCCTGCTGTATTTGTCAGTCCAGTCCTGGGTCCACAGGGGTTCCCAGGGGTGTCTCAGGGCTCTGGGCTCTGCAGGCTGAGCATGCTCCAGCCCACAGGCTGGGGAGGGGAATGTCTGAGCATCATTTCCTCTGAGAGACGCTGCAAATGATAGGACTGGTGACAGACTGAATACAAAAAGTGTTGCAGCCTCGGGCAAACCCACAGCCAAAAGGGCCACACCATTATGCCATTAGTCAGAGCAGATGCTTGTGATAGTGGCAGTGACCTGAAAGCACTCATCTTATTAACTCAGGGAGGGCTTCAGCCATGGGGCTGGCAAGTGTGAAACAAATAAACCAGGCCCTTCTTTCCTTCCTGAGCTGCCTGCTGCACTCAGATCTCACTTAAGGCAAAGAGAACAGTGAAGCAATGGTGACAGCTGACAAAAACCTCTGCTGGAAACAACTGCTGAAACAAATTTTGGACAAAGATTACTCAGTCAAGGTCTTGTAACTTTTATCTCCTTTACTCAGACTCTATCCCTCTGCCTTTTTCTGAGGTTTCATTCTACCTTTACACCACCAAGCACCTCGGGGCAGTGATCCCAAGTTGCCACTGGCATGTCCACCCTCAGGGGCACTTGCACAAGAAGGCAACACCATTCCTCCTAGGTCCCCAGCACACTGACAAGCATGGGACAAGCATCCCATAGGAGTCATGTTCTCTCCTTTAGGGCCCATCTCTGCTCCAGGGCTGACACATCTACTGGAGTAGGTGCAAACATCTGGAACAGCTGCTGTAAAAATAGGCTCAGAGAAAGAGTAGCTGGAGAAGTTTTGCTTTCTCGCCTTGAAGAGGACATGGAGAAAGGGGTGGGATCTACAGCTTGGGCAGTAAAGAAGGGTCCAGTGTGGAAATTCTCCAACCCCCTCCCCAGGCCATCCATCTTGTCTTGAATGGGACATACCAGAATCTTCTGTTCAATATAAGTCGTTCCCATCTCCTAGGAGGTGACTTTCCCTCTCACAGTCCCACTCTTCACAGTGAGTGTCATTCAGGGCAGAATTTGCAAGACCTACTACAGCCTTGTTGAAAAACAAGACATCTGCCACTGGTGTTCTGCTGGGTACAAAAATGTTTGAGGAGTGATGGAATTTAAGGATGTGGAAGGCCTCAGACAGCACCAGGCTTTGCTTTCTGCCCTCAAGATGACTGAGAAATGTCCTGTGAGAAATGTCTCTTTAGCAGCACACCAGGCTAAATGCCATGGTCAATGCCAGGGCAAGAAGAGACATGAGGATTTAATTTTCATACACTTTGTCTTTAAAACTCACACTTTTGATTTAGTGCATTTCCTTATCTTCAAGAAGCAAAGTAGCAAACAAACTGTAAAAACTTCCAACAGTTCTTAAAGGAAATGACACTACCTGCAACCACAGTGTGCCCCTGCTTTTGGAAAGTGTATAGGCAACTGTAGGCACTAAGAAAAATCATCTTGGATGAAAATTGAATTTATTTTTTTTTTACCATCGCCTCCCTGCCTCTCTGGCAATGTTTCAGGCAGTAACTTACTGGAAGCTCTAAGTAAATCCATGAAACACTTGGCTGCAGCAGTCTGCATCAGAATGCCTTTGCAATATTCATTTAATCAGCTGGCAGCTGTAATGAGAGAGATGGGTCTGCAAAGGCATCTCTGTCTGAGGAGCTCTGACACACAGCTCCTGGCAGGCACAGGTGCCTTGCTCCCAGACAAACTACAACAGGAGGTGTGGCTGGGAAGGGCTGGAAAGGCTTTGGCAGCACCTGGTGCACAAACCTGAGGCAGGAGTAGTAGCTAGAGATGTTCAAGAAGACAAGGTAGCCTTGGAGCACCCCCTGAAATGCTCCACAGACCTGTCACCTTATTGTGGAAGTCTGTATCCACGACCACCTCCCTCCTGGTCCCTGCTGGCTCATGTTGATAATGGTCCCCCCTTGCCTTCCTGTCTGTAACTTGGCTCCACTTTAAAATCCTAATGCAAACAGGCAAACCTTTCAAAGCTGCTGCTGCAACCATGTCAAACTGCATCGTATTTATCATTAGCTTAATTATTCTTAATTGCTTTACTTACTATGGCAGGATCTCATTAACATGGTTAAAAAAAAACAGTCAGACAAAAAGCTCCCTGTATTTTACTGTGTATCTCAAGAACATAACACAGAATGTATGAGGGCAGACTTTTGCCCAGTTTTCCCAAGGAAACACTTCTGTGTCTGTCAGCAGCTGCTGTTGTGCCATTTTCCCTCCTTTAACATTTTTCCAGTGTTGCATCCCAAGCTGGTTTGATATGAAAGACAAAAATGCTGATTTCTGTCAAACACCATGAATATAGGTGGGTGGATAGAGAGGAGAAAATACAACAACATGGCAAACATTATTAGCCATGATTTCATATTCACTTTAAACCCTTTAGTGAGAATATAAAAGTGTTTTGAGGATCAGATTGATCCTCTAAGCTCCTATTTTATGGCATCCAACACCACATTCCTCTAAGATATTCCAATTCAGCTCAGAGTGTACTTTTTTGTCCATGTGGTTCCTTTGTTCTGCTTTACTCAGAAGCCCATATGAAGAGGAAAACAGCATTTCTATGACAAGACCTATTTTCCATAAGACCATAGTGGCTGTCATTAAACCTTATTTGCATTCTATCATTATTTATCCCCTCAATGCTGCATTCCCTTTCTTCTACATTGATTTATGCTGGGGGGTTCAGTATTACTTAGATCACCAACAGCATCACTGGGGATTGTTCTGGGTACTCTGAGATGAGTGAAACTCCTTTCCTGCCAATTTTTCCATCGTGGGACTCTTCAGTCTGGCAAGACCAGACAGTGGCAGGAAAGACTCAGTAGAGGTTCATAAACAGCCCTCTTCTTTTCTGCAAGAAAGGAAATATTCCTTCCCACCTTGCAGGCTTTGCAGCAAACAAAATGTATGTTCTTCTTCTGGCTTTTCTCAGCAAGTGCTGATCCCTCTCCATTGGAGATCCCACAACCCTTCACCCACTCTTTTATTCCTTTCCTCAAATGACTGGCAATACTGCCTGGAGCATGGTGCATACAAAACTGTCCACTTCTAAAGAAAGGTATGAAAAAGACCCAAAAAAAATTGCCTTCCTTTACAAATCACAGGTGAAAATCTCTGTCCTCTTCCCAGAAATGGAGATATTTCCTGTGGAGAGCAGCTGGATGGTCAGCAGGGAAAATCCTCACCAATTTCTACCCATCCAGGTGCCAACATCAATTGCACCACGCACATGAATTTCTAGTTTGGCATTTTCTACAAACTGGATCTACCTTCAGGAGCTACTAAAAAACCTTTTTGTTCCTTAACCTGAGAGATCCAGCTGGAGCACCTGGGGAGCTCCAAAAATGTTTTTAGAAACACCAGGCAAGAGGAGGCAAATTCTCAGTCAGTTAAGCATTATGTCCCCATTGGCATCAACAGGCTCTGGCCATTCACAGCAGTCGATGCCAGGTCTGGCACCAGAAATTCTCCAGCTTTACTTTTATGAGGTCTTGAGATATACTTATGGCTCACAGCAGAGCTCTGTGCCAATGTTGCCCTGCAAAAAAAAAAAAACAAACCAATGTGTTAGTTTAATATTATTAGTAAATATTTAGCTCTGCTGCAGCAGCACTTTGTGATTATTTAATACCTCCAGGGATAGCTTCCTTGAAATAATAGTTGAAGTGCTGGGATTTGAGAGAGCTGAGTGTAATTCTCTGCTGTTGCAGACTCAGATCTTTGGCAGATCAAAGAGCAATGCTGTGCTGTGCTAGGGCATCTGTGTACATCCCAAACCCTTGGGAGAGGGGGTGGAGAGTAATGGAATTATGGCTACATGGTTATTTTGTGTGAAAGCATAGAAAGCAGTTCAAATGTTAAGTGGGTGATAAAATCTATGAGTTTCCAGGAAAGACCAGTCAACCCCAAAATGCAAAAAATTGCCTTGCATCAAACATGAATACAATATTTTTCCAATCAGCAAAAACAGTTATCCCAGCACTCAAGTGAGGCCTGTGTGGTTGTAAAGAAGGAGTCAAGATTTGGGTTCTAAGGAGAAACATATTCGGGTCGTGCTCTGCAGATTTTAAGGGTCTATAAGCAAATAACCTGTAATTCCCACAGGTGTGGAGTTATCTGGCTTGTAAATGTATATACCTTATAAAATGCTGGATTTGTTTGATCTCTTCTGCTATCAAAAATCCCCTAGGGAGTATTTATCCTGCCTTTGCATGGAGATAGTGAGAAGAACAAACTTTTAATTCTAGAATGTCACCATGGGTTGGGCTTCATGCACACAAAAATGTCAGGTCTAGAAACAAAACATGGTGTCCTAATGCAGTATTTGAATCCATCTCCAGCCTTCTAGAGAGGTATCCAAGAAAATTCTTGTCTTCTCTAAGAACCATTTCATCAGAGCTGAGAGGAGATGGTGATATGGTTTGGGTGGTAACTCTGAACCAGGAATGTCACTTTTCAGCCTGACTTCTCCAGTACTCCCAGCTTTCATGTTTAGCCTGCAAAACAAAGCAAACAAAAACACCACAAACAATCAAACAGCTACCTTAAGATAATATATAAGAGGAGAGGAAACTCTAGGTTGGTGATGAGTGGTCCATGAGAGTAAGAACATACTCAACCCCACTGCAGTGCCATGGTTCCTTCAGCTGTGCATGCAAAGCTTCTCTCCTTGGCAGGAAAAGGGATTGATTATTTAGTTAATTAGTTAATGTGTAGAAATGTGAGGGTGGGGAAAGGCTGCAAGATAATTGTTACCACTATTATCAAAACCACACAGGAGCTTCTCATAAATGCCTTCTTTATTTCTCACGTAAATGATGCTGTCAGTACCAGAAGAATTTTTCATCTCATAAGTTTCTATTAAACAACTTTGTACTGGGCTCCAATTTGAAACCTATTCTAACTAGCAGACAATAAGAAACAATGCCTAAATTATTTACCACAAATATTTAAAGCACAAAAACCGTGACAAACCCATCTGAATTTAATGGATGGATGCAGAACACACTGCACCCGATTTCATAAATACCTTTGTATCCAAGCCTTTTTTTGCCCTTCCTATAAAATGTTTTTATGATGACAACTTTATTGGTGCTGAAATTGCTCCTTTCCTGATGTTCAGATCATAAGAACTTTGCCTTTCGTGCATTACCCATTATTATTTTGTCTCCTTATCGTAATGCTATCCATTATTTCTCTTTTTCTATATAGATTATTTTCCCACAGTCATGTCTCCCCTGTCCAGTGGAGGGGCACGGATGGGCTGCTTGTGCAGCAGCAAATGTAAGACCAACAGAGCCTCATCCCTGAGGGAGAGGTGATGAGCTGCAGGGACCATCCCTTCCAGGACCTTTGTCTCATATCAGTTGATATAAAAGGTCTGTTTGTGTTAGGGAAGCTCCATAGGTGCCACCAGCAATACATCAATGAAGCTGCTTTTTTGTCCAATGTGTTTGTTTTTTCCTTCCTGACCTTTCCTTTGGAACCATTGTATTGGAAATCAATGGCAAGTTTTATGTTCTAGTTTTTTAGCTTTGCTGTCACAGCCCAAAATTGGCAAGAGAGAGAGAACAGACAAAAGCCTTAAGAGGCATTTGGCAGGCAAAGCAAAAAATTATCCCATGTGCTGTTTTTTAAAAAATCTTATAAGCCATTCTGTGGTAGAAGCCTGGGCTCACATTACAGCTCTGGGAGTTCACTAAATTGCTCCTGTAAGCAGCGTGTATCCCTCTGCATTTAGTGTGATGTGGCTGAAATCACAGAACAGGAATCAAGCAGAGTGATGCTCCAGACCTTTGTAAGGAAATGTGTATGTGCTGCTAATACCACTTCTAAGATATTGGACATGGCTCATGTTTGGCAAGTAAGCAGAAAAGCACTTCCTGAGCCATTATCTGCCAAGCTGCTGGGCTCACACAAACCAATTTTCTGTAGCTACATCTGTGAGCAGTTCTGGCATCTCTTCCCTGTCTCCAACATATCTCCTTGATCACTTCTTTAAGGGAGCCAAGGAATGCTTAAAAAGGGAATGTGGCTTCATCTCATCTCAGATTTTGGGTATTTTTGTGTTCAAATTATTAGCAGATAAGAAAGATTTTTGCAACCCCTTTGGCAGTGAGGGGTCAGTCTTTTCCAGCAGCTCCTTTTTGAGTGTACTAGTTGAAAGGTTGAAAGAGAATTATTCCTATTTAGGGCAATATAGGTGTTTCATGCCCATTGTCCAGACAAATAGCACTGCAAACCAAAAGTGGAAAAGACCTGGTTAAAGAATATTTAGAGAAGTTATGACATCCTAAGGAACAGCTGAAGTTTTTCCTCCTGCACTTCATAGACAGGTGAGAAGATCCCTATACATTTAGAGGTTATCTCTGTCATTTCTCTGTGCCTGAGGAATCGAGGAAGGCAAGCAGAGGAGTTCATCTTTCGTGACAGAATGAAGAACCAAGGAAATTGCAGTAATCTAATACCCAGAAAGGCAGAATATAAAATTATTAAACAACATCTTAGTAGGCATCTAGGGAATAAACTGATAAAAACAGCCTGCATAGATTATTCAAGAACCTACTTTCTCAAACCATTTCTAATTTCATTCCTTGTCAGAGAAACCAGCCAAGTGGATAAAGAGGAGGCAGCAGATGAGATATGTCTTGAATTTATTAAGAGTATGACATTGTCTTGCATGACATTCTCTTAAGCAAAGAGAGAAATATGGCCCAGTGGGTGCGCTCATAAAACTTGTGGATGGCTCTGTGCTGAGAACAGCACCGAGAGGTTTGGAAGGCAGGATTAGCAAAGGCTGGATTAGATGGAAAATTAGCAGAAATCAATGTTGATTACTTCAGTAAAGATAAAAGCAAAGGAATTCTGGCAGCTGTGAATGTTTTCTCTTGGGTATCTGCTACCACAACATGAGAGTTTTTTGCCTTAGGAGTTCTTTAGAAAATGTTTGCCTTTCATCAAAATGAGCGGTGTACTTTCTTTCCATGAAGGGTCACGGGAAAAGCACAAAACTATCAGACTTTGTTTCTCCAAAAAAAGCCAAAATTCTCCATGCAGGTTTGCTCTTTGTTTATTCCAGCCCCAAAAAGACCACTGACCAATTCTTAGTTCAGATGGTGTATTCAAGCATCTAGGGCTGTTATTTTTTCAGCTAGATAGACCTCATGGAAAAGAGCATCACTAATAAAACACACATTTCCTGTGGCAGAGGAAAAGATACTCCCTTGGGATGAATCTTGTGGAGTAATTAATTAATTAACCATGGCTTTCTTCAGTTCTGATTGAAAAGCAGAGGAAAGAGCACTGATGTGGAGGTAAATGCTTTGGCTTTGTATTGCAATGGATATTACCTTTACCCTTTTCAGTTTTGGAGGATGCAGCTGAACTGTACTGCTGGAATGAAGGATGTTGAGCAAACAAATAGATCAGACAATAACAAATTGCTTGGATGAAGTGATGTGCCAAAGCATATGCCAAAGACTTTTCATGCCAAGAACACTAAGCTGCTACCAAAGCTGTATAAACCCTTATTAAAACATGTTACAAGAGTTTAGGATATCTGAAAAAAGCCTAAACCAAATCTGCTAGATTTGGTTATCAGTAACATTAGGACCTGCTTGCCCTGTTCCAACAGCAGGAGTCACCACAGCACCAAATGAGCCCAGGGTCAGGAACAGGGAACAATAATCACAGACACATCCTTTTTTTCACTTTATATGTATGTGACATAGCTCACACAGAAATACACCTATGTTTACAGAGATAGAAGACAAAAAATATAATTGATTGGAGAATTTTTGAAGAAATGTTTAGGTAGAAAAAATGTTGCTCAACTACATGTTGAGCACAGCATGAAGAAGGGAAGAGAAGGAGCATTGGAAAAAAACCTACACAAAAACTCTTTGTTTGGTGTTCAGTCCACATTTATTCATTGACATAAAAAAAAATTGTTTTAAACCCACACGTAAGTGTTGTCTTGTTCTTTTGAGAGTTTTAAAGTTCTTCTACAAGTTTTTTATGCCTTCTGATGTTAATATATTTGTACTGAATCTTTTTACACTGTTTATGTAAATAATGATTTTTTTACATTCTTCTTTGTGGGTGGAGAGAATTGATAGACTGTTAGTTTAACCAGGGTAGGTAGAGAGGTGACAATTTCACCCTCCAATCCACTGTCACTTTTAAGTTGCTATACATTGCGGAGTCAGAAAATAAAGTTCTCTCTTTTAGCTCTTTTCTTCCCGTTTTACACCTACATACTTGTGTAAGTTATTTAGTGTCTTAGTGTAACAAGTAAGAAAGCCTAATGAAATCAAAACCCATCTTCCACTAAACAATACCAAGTAATTCTTGAAAGAAGTCTCAAGCCTTAACTGAAGGGTTTTCCTGTGAGCTCTGCAGGGTTCATTACAATGTTATCCAATGCAGACATACATTTTTGGTCACTGCACTACCACCTGCTCTTAGCTTTTCTTTTGTAGGGAAGGTAAAAGCTCTGAAAATTCATAGTACAGCAGTAGAGACACCCTTTGCAATGCAAGGCAGAGATGTTCTGTGCTAACCACTTACAGTCTGAAAAGGATGAAAATCAAGTTGTGTTTCAAGAAAATATGTTTAGATATAAAACCTGGGAGCACATTTATGCATTTCCAAGAAATGTATATCCTGGAGCTCAGGTTAAACACACACAGACTTTGCCTGTTATTTCTAGTATAAATTATAAACTTGCTTTTTTCTTTTTCCCTTGAGGGCCTTTGCAAAGTTAATTGTCCCTGACTCCTTGCCAGTATTACCTCAGTAAATACAATATATGTGCATTGGCCAATGCCTTGCAATGTGCACATGTCACTTTCAATAGATCAATAAATTATTTTCCTGTAATCTCCAATCTAAGATATATTCTACAGAGATGGCAGAGAGCATATCACTCTGTGGAAGTGCTGGTGTAGCACCACACTTAAAAACATATTAAAATATTCAGAAATGTGTAAAAATATTTTTAGCTGGATAGACTTCTGTTTTGGGTATCTCTGGCAAAGCTGGATGACTTCTTTCCACAGAATCTCTGTCCCAGGCATGGCTAATTATGCCTAGAGGTGGGCTTTCCAAATGTAGGAAGAAAAGCACATCATAAGCTTAGTGCAGTTGTTTCCTCTGGATCTTGAGATGCCCTGGCTCTCCCAGGCAGAAATTCCACTGAACAGCCCAAGCTGTGCAGCCACTTGTTTCTGGACTTCCAACTAGGTGCCCATATTATCACACTCCACACCCTGTCAGGAGTGTCCTGGCATCTCTATCCAGTTGCTTTCCCACAATAGGTTAGAGCAGTAACATCCTTCCAGTCTCTAATCTCAGTGCCTGCATCATCACAGGCTCACTCCAATGTAAGTCAGAGAATCATTTGATCCATTGCAAAATGATGGCTGAGTTAGATCATCATTTCCCCCTTTCACAGCTGCATTCATTGCTCCTTCCCATTTGTCAGTTTTGCAATTTCATTGTCAAAATTCTCCTCTACCCATTTCGAGGTCAAAAGTTTCCCAGTCCTGTGGCAGTTTTTTTGGGTCCAATTAGAGATGGATTGTTCATCAGAAAGATGTCAGAATTACTGCAGCACAATTAACCCTTATTGTTTCCCGTGGCAGGACAAATCTAAGCAGCCCCAGGTGAAATCCCTTTGCTCTATAAATCCCAGTTATGCTCACATTTGCTGTTACCAATATGTGCAGCCTGACAGATGCATTTTTCTTAGCCTGTGTGCAATCTCCATTTGCATGGTAATGAGGCTTTCCAAAGGCATTCAGCAGGTGAGAGGGAGATGAACTCCTTCCATCAGCATCAGAACTCGCCATCAGCTGTGGTTTCAGGAACAGGAAAAGCTCCAAGAGATCCGTGCCTGAGCTTAAAGCTAAGACTTGCCACCATCAGTGATGGGACCAGCTGCTGCCAAATCTGCTTGTGACATAAGCAGCCATATTTTAAGATGCACTGATTTATATACACTCTTATCATAAAGTTGGATTAAAAGAGTGGACAGGAGACAAGGAATAATAATAATTTGACCAAGGTCTGGTGGACTTTAACCCCAGTTCCCTATTAAGGGTTGTTCCTAACACTGCACAGCAACATTCATCTTCCTCCCTAGCTTTTGTTGACTAACACTGAAGCTGCTGTCCAATTTAAACCTCATCAGACTCCACTTGAGCTCTGGAAGATAATTAAATTCCCTAGGTACTGCCCCATCTCCAGCTGTTTTCTCCTGGTGCATCCTTGCCATAGTTCACCTCATGCATTCATGTGAGCCTCTCTTCTCCAGCCCTCCCTGAACTCCTAAGTTTTCTCCATCACTGTATTTCCAGGCTGATCAGTCCTAATCTGCTCATCCAGCGTTTCCTTGTCCAAAAGCTGTGACAAACTCCCACTATCCCCACTGGAATTTGTTGAAACATCTCCTAAAGATCCTCCTGAGGTGAGCAGACAGGAGACAGATTTGTTCCACCCTGTGCAAGGTGTGGGCTGACAGTAACCTCCTCCCACAGCCACGACAATGATCTTCTCCAACCCTTCTCTAAAGACTCCAAACAACAGAGTTGTTTTTCCAGCACAGGTGGTATTTTCCAGGCACCCACCATCTGTTTTCACAACTTTCGTTCACTGGGTAAGCTGTTTCCTCCTGCTGGGATGGTGCAGAAAACCAGGTCCCAGCTGTTTTCTTCCTGGTGGCTGGTAATTCACCTGGGCTCACTATTCCCCTGCATTCCCACTATTTCATTGCATTATCTCATGAGTTATGTAAAGGTAATACTGTGTAGAAACCTCTTTCTCCAGACAGTGATTGAATTTTTCTTATGTCATTAAAGGATTTTTCCTCTGTTGTTTTCTGTAACAGCGAGTAATTCCCATTAAATATTAAATAATTGATTTGCCATATTTGTCTGGGGGCTTTTTTTATTAAGTAATTGATTTATTTAGTCATTGTAATTACAGTAAATCAGCTAACTAAAAATAATGCCAAATAATTAATTTACTTAGTATTTAAATATTACAAATTGTCATAAATGACTGCAAATTACTTGCACACAGGGTAAATTTTCTTATCACTTGCAGGAAATGGAAAGATTAATTTCCAAATGTTATTTATGTGTACTGTTTTTTGGTGCTTTGCCATTCCACCTAGTGAGCAATTCACAGGAAAATACAGTTATTGAGGCTGATCCCAAAGCACTGAGATCCCTGACTTTCCTCTTCTCAGCTAAATGAGGCAGTGTAAAGAGAGGTTAAAAAAAACCCTAATGACACTTATGTGGGAGTCTGATCACCTTGCTAACAGGTTTAATCTCTCATCTGAGAATTTTCTGTTGTCTAACAAGGCTTAAGTTAACATTTCTGTTGTTTCACTCACATGAAACATGAACATTCTGGCAATGCCTCCCCTATGTGGCCACCTCTTTGAGGAGGGAGGAAACCCGGTATGAATTTATAATCTTTGTAATCTCTCAGCCACTGGTAAATCTGGTGGAAACTATCAAAAACAGGAAAAAGGGATGGAGGGAAGAGTAAGGGAGACAGATACTGATTAAAAGAAAAAAATCACAGTCCTCTTGTTTCTGTATGAAACCATGTGAATAAATAGGTTTTATGCCTTTCATCAGCTGAGATGCCAAAGTGTCTCTGTGCTGCTGAAGATGGGATTAAGCCAGACCCCCTCCAGCCTCTGCTGCAACAGAGATTTTTTTCCCTCTGAAAAGGATGCTGAGGATGATAAAATTCAGCCTAATTAGATTCAAAAGG
Organism: Chloebia gouldiae; assembly: GCA_003676055.1. NCBI lineage: Eukaryota > Metazoa > Chordata > Aves > Passeriformes > Passeridae > Chloebia > Chloebia gouldiae. The sequence goes on along the minus strand of QUSF01000008.1, from coordinate 22,655,062 downwards.
ATAAAACAGTGAGCTGTTTTGGGAGTCCCACTTCTGTCTTCTCAGTCCTTTATGTTTCTATTTTGATGCATTAGTGGAATGTCCTTGTCTTCTTGTCACAGCCCCTGTGGGAGCAATGCAAGTACAGAGAGGAAGAGGCTTGGGAGAGCCCCAGATCAGCTTTTATGAGCCCATCCCTAAAAAGCACTCAGGAATTTGCTCAATTATAAAATATGTGATCAAAGAATCATAGAACCCTGGAATTCTTTGGGTTGGAAAGAACTTTAAAGATCTGTGGGCAGGGATGGCACTCACTAGGTCAGGTTGCTGAGGGCCCCATCCATCCTGCCTTGAACACTTCCTGAGCTGATTTTGAACGTGCACGCAGGGATTATAATCCAAGGCAGGACTCCACATCTGATAAAATCCCCCTGCTGCCCCTCTCACTGAGCTTTGGGTCACATTTGGAGCCTGCAAGAGAGTTGCTTTTCATACAAACCTGGACAGAAGATGTGCTCCAGAACAATTCATGGGGACATCATTCTGTCAAGGACTTGAAGTCCTCAGTGCCGCTTCATACCACAGGACCAAAATCTCGTTTGTATCTCATTTTCTTCTTCTGTTAGACTGAGTTTTTTCATTCAGTCATGGAAATATTAAAAACCTGAACAGATTCAGTCATGAGCAACCTGCTCCTCCTGGCCTTGCTCTGAGCAGAGGGAACAGACCAGGGTCCTCTCCAGTCTGAATTCAGTGTTTCCCTTGCTTGTATCTCATATTAAATACATTTTGTCTGAAAAGGCCTGTATTCAGTGTCTGAGTGATGTCTCTCAAAACTTCCTATCACACAAAAGACAGATCTGCAGGATTTCTTCCTCTTCATTTCATCCTTGATGTGCTTATGTGGGTGTTGAAAATTGCTTCAGAATGTTTAACTAATTCTAATTGAACCATTCTCATTTTCTCCCTGGTGTCACTCACTCCATAAATTGGCTGTCCCTGAAGTTTTGCTTTCAGGCCCAGTCTCAGGTTTGAGAGGAATTTCCAGAGTGGGAACAAATAACAAATAATGACATAATATTTACTTACTCTGGCATTGCTGGCATTTGAAATTTAGAAGTGTATTCATACCCCTCCTTATTCAAAATAGTCTTAATATTTCCAACAAATACCAAAATGTTTCTCTAAATTCAGTGAAACACTGAAGAAATGGGCAACCGATGATTTATTTTTCCCAATCATTTTTTTCACATTTTTTATTAAAAAGGAACAATATTTGCAATGAATCTTCATTTCCAAATACCAGAAGGAAAATTCTCTTCTTATCTTGCCTGTTTTGCTTCTGATATGGTTAATTTGGCAGAAGCAAAAGGAGTTCCTCAAGTATGGCAGCATTGAGGAATTTACTTTTCACCCTGGAGGAAAAAAGTTTCAGCTGCAAAGCTGTGGCAGAGCTTTACTCCAAAAAGCCCCTGGTGGCTTCTGTTGCCTTTGCTTTGTACCTACTTCCCCTAAATCCCTCTATTTCATTTATAATCCACAGGACACTCCTCCAAAAGCTTCCCAGACCATCTTTCATCTGTCTTCTCACCAGGTGGTCATAAATCAGCTGCTTCCTTACCTTTTCCTTGGCATTCCCTGTTCCAGTGGGTCTCTACATCACCATGCTTGCCATATTTCTCTGCTCCTCCTTGGCTTGCCTTCAAGTAAATTTCCCTTCATCATAGTCCAATTTTCAGTCCCGTAGGAGACAAGGAAAAAAAATGCTAAATGTGAAAACAATTCAATGGACTGTACAATTTTAAGTATATTTGCCAGGCTAGACCAGGAATGAGTTGTTAATTAAATTGAAGGATAAAATTGTAACAAATGCAGGGTAGGCTTTTTTTTTCAGTTGAAAGTCTTTCTAGCTTGGAGGTAAGAACAATCATTTCATTATTTCTGAAAAGACCTGGCAGGAGTCCATGCTCAGAATTTGACAGTGTTGAGAACTGAGGTAGGCATAAAAGAGTTATTTCTATCTCAATGAGATTTGATGTTCCACCTAAAATCAGCAGATCCCCTGCTGGTGTTAATTGGTGTCAGAGAACTGTTTCTTCTGGAGCAGCTCAAAGAGACTCCAGTAGAGAAACTGCCTTGCTCTATTTCTGTGTTTCCCTTCTTTCCCTTTGCCTCTCAAGGAAAAAAAAAAAAGCCCATCTGAAGTATGAATACAGATGAGAAGCCTGGAATTTACTGCTCCTCAACTCTTGTAGGTACCCAAGTGACAAGAAACTGCTCCGAAGGCCCCAGTTTGCATGGCATTTAGGCACCTGTGCTCCTTCAAGAATTCCCTTGCCTGAATCAAGCCTGGAGTGTTCCCATCCCTTCAGCTGATGAGCCCAAGAAGGGCTCAGCAACAGAGGTTTTAAATGCTGCAGTGTAATGCCCCCCTCACTCAGATTTCTGGTGGGTGAACTGCTTTTCACAAGGCAGACAAAAGACGTGGGTTTTTTGCAGGGTGGCTCATTACTATGGCAACCAGCAGAGTGGCCTCCCCCTGCCTGGCAGCGCTGATTTCAGAGATCAGGGAGAATTTCTGCTGAGTGTGCACATAACTAGTGCCTGTGCAGACAATCCTAAAAGAGGAGTTAAAAGGAAATTCAATTAATCAACGTGCCCCACAAAGCCAAACATCTGGATGTAGCAGCTACATCTGGTGTAGGTATAGGTGCTGAGCAATAACTAGGAGGTGACAAGGATCTCTGTATGGTGGTGGCAAAAAACTGGCCTTTGACACAAGCCACGGTTTAGTTAGGTACAGTGTACAAAAGCAGGGGGAGTTTGCAGCAGCTCCTTTTCAATCTGGAGAGGGGCAGAGAAAACGAGAGGCTGAGCTTGGAGAACGTTGTGTTTCCCGGGTTGCAAGAAGTTTCTTTCCATTCAGGGCAAGATAAGCTTCTAAGAAAAATTACTTTCTTCCATATCTTTAAGAATGCAATTTGATGTGTTTTTAAGAGAGAAAAGGGTTTTCTTCCTCATTTCCAGTAATTGCCTAACAGTTGTCAGGTAAAACAAGCAGAAGGCAGAGAAATAGTTTCAATCTAGGCAATCACAGCCACGGCAGCATTTAGCTTTTGCAAAGTGTGCTGCAGTCTTAACCCGCTCATTTTCCTACAGGAGCAGCCACAAAGGAACCATTTGCTCAGTCTTTCATCCTATTCTTAGAGGGTTGATGTTGGTCCACCAGAACTGGCAGCTTCTGAGCCCAGAGAAACAGTAAGAGCCTGAATGAGAGATGCAGTACTCCAGGCGGCTCTCCAAAATGCAGTTTATTGTATCCAAGATCTTACAACAGTCCAGGGTTGTGGGTGACAGAGCCTGCACCTACAGTCGTCAGCTCCAGCTGCAGACAAGCCTGGAGACCCTTTAATTTTGGTTACAATGCATTATATACTTTTCTTTGCTGAGCATCTTAATACAGAAGAACCAATCTATACCTTTACTTTTATCTATAGCCTGTCATAACTCCTGTAATCACCATACTCATGTTACTATTCTCCAGTCACTAAAAGTTAGTATGTTACAATTTGAGTTGTTTTTCAGTTTTCTTGCAGTGGAAAATTCTGAGACCTTTTCTCTACTTGCAATATCAGCAGTCTTGTTTGCCTGTGATATCTTTCTGCTTGGTAAAAACAACTTGTTTGAGGTGGGTTTATCCTTTACCCTAAGCCATAAAAATCCCTTCTATCTAACATACCCTTTGCCTTCTTACTTGTCCAGCAAGACTGGCTCAGAAATTGTCAATTTACACATCTATTATTCTTCTACATCAAAACATACTTTCATTTCTATTCCTTCTTCAGAGTCTACATTCAAAAGTCTTTCTGCCAAGCAGACATATCTGTGAGACTTTCTTGTCAAATTTTCATCCTTCCCAACAAGAAACAGCCCAGACACCTGCTCATTTTCCTGTATGTGCAGACAGTCCCTTCCCAAAAACCTGCAAGGTGATTACCTCCCACAGCTGTTCCTTGTGCCAATCTTCTTGTTACTTGTTCCTTGCACCACTTTTCCCAGAAACCTCCCTGAGATCACTCATGCCCTGCATACCAAGAGAAGACAACCTTACAGCAGGGGTGGTGCAGTCAGGGAGAATGGTAGGACAATCACAGGCCTGGGAAATACAAGTGCTCAGAAATCTTAGCTGATGTAAAGGATTATTCAATCCAGTCAGACTGTTCTATCACAAGCTGTCTGCACCTTGTCACTCTCCAAGCTCTTGCCACAACCCAAACAGGCATTAGCCTTTAGAAAGCTTGAGGCAAAAAAAATGTTGCACTGGACCATTAACTCAGTTCCTAATTTCAAATGCACTGCAGCCAAATTCTGCTGCAGAGGACAAATTCTGCTCACCTGCCCTGCTTCAACCAACCCTTCCAAAAATTGGTAAGGGGGGCTTTAGGCAAGCTTTGTGCTGTCCTTTTCTGTCTCCTCCTGTGGCACACACGTGCCTCGTCCTCTTGCTGCATGCTCTGATGGCTTCAGCAGATGCACAATCCTCCATGCAGAACCCATTTGCATTGCATTGGCACTGCCAAGGGACTGAGCATGGCCTTGCAGTTAAAATCCACCAGTAACAGGTGAGAAAACACCACACAGTCCCTGGAAACTCTGCTTTTCCTTTGCCAAATTGATTGCAACTGATTCCCCTCAGATGTCCCAGATGAGAACTCTGATTTTGCAACAGAGAGCTGCATTCAAATTGGATGTGATGAGATGTGATTTTTGTTGTGCTGGACCACATTCCCATCTGGCAGGTGTCAGCATGCCAGAATTGCTGGGATCATGCTAGTATCTATCCATCTGTCCATGTGGGTCATCATGCTTGAAGTACTGCAGAGGAATAAAGCAAAAATCAAAATTCTTCTGCTCAACAGCTGCACACTCTGGTGATTTTCTAAAAGGAAGGGAGGGGTGGAGAAGTCTGTCTTCACCTGGTCACTCAGCCTGTTAGTGTGGCTGTCTACAATGTCACCATCTCCCTCCAGCTTTGGAACCCGTCAGCTCAAGGCCTCAAAGGGACACAAAGGATGAGCAGTTAAGTTTGGCATCACTCATTTTCCCTGCTCCTCGTGGGTCAGATCAAGGCTGCTGCCAGCATAGTGCACACACCCCCAGGCAGTGACAGATTTACAGCCCCATCCCTCTGTATCATTCGGATCAAAGAGGCCCTGACCCTCAGCATCCAAGAGCCCAACGAAAGCAGAGGCTGGACCCGGGTCACTTCAGGGGAGAAGTGAAGAAACCTCACTGCAGTCTGCATTAATCCAGCCAGGGGCCAAGAGGGACTGGGTGATAGCTGGGAATATAAGGTGTAAAACCGCAGGTAAACGGGCAAGAAAAGGCAGGGAGGAAAAAGGAAGGTCTCAGCACTGAAAAACAAATGAGAAATATTTAATTTCAGCCCTGCTCTCTGTACTCAAAATACAGGCTATCTCACAGAAAACAGTGTTTGATTAATAAACATAAGTTGCAGCCTGTAAAAGTTTTCTCCTGAGAAGCTCTACACCTGACAATTGCTAAATGCACCAATATTTTGTGCCACTGTGCCACTCATTGACCAGGGTCTGGCTAGCACAAATCCCACTGGTGGCTACCACGTGGCACATGAGCATGCTATGGGTAGAACTGAGACACTTCCAGGTAACACAGTAGCTACTGTAGGGCTTTGGATCTCTAATAATCTGATTGTTCAGAGCAAGACTGACCACTGACCATCACTACCTTGTGAGCACAATGCAAGTTCCCAACACACTTCAACATTTAGAATCACCAGGGGTTTAGGATTACTGTTAAAAAATGTTAAGGGCCACATCTTTACATGCGCCCTCCTTGGAGGTTCTTTATGAGATTTTTACAAAGCACAAACACATCCTGGTTACACCTCCAACAATATCAGCCCAGTGCAGCTGGTGTCCAAACCCAGTCACAGCCAGAGCTCCCTGAGTCAGAGAAAGATTCTGTAAACACCCATTTCTCTATTGCCTGTTCCAGTCTCTGCTGTCCCTCTTTAATTCAGTGGCTCAGACCTTTCTCCACTTCTGTCCTTTCATGACAGATGTTCAGCCAGAGACAGATGAGAGAAGGAACATGTTCCAGGAACTAGCACTTGGAAACGCCTTCCTTCCCTCATCCCACACTGGACTGGACATTGCAATGGGGTGTGTTGAGAGTTCTGCCAGGGTTCCTGTGGAAGGATTTCATTGTTAGAGGGCTTTTGCTCTCTAACTCATAGTAGTCAGAGACCACAGTAAGCATAAATCACATCTGCATATGCCCAAAATCCTCCCTAAGCATCAATTCATTCTGCAGCAGTGATCCCTTTTCTGTTCATGCCAGCTGATCTGTGCTGGGGACAGAGTTGGTAATCCTGCATTTTCCGCCTCGGAACCCAGAGGGCAAATAAGAGGAACACCCATTTATCACCTCCTACAAGACAATGAGCTTTGTGCCCATCTTAAAAGTTTGGGGAATTGTCTCCTGCTCTTGAATTTACAAGCTTGACAGTGGTAGAGTAAAAGCAAGTAGATTTTAAAAACTCAGTGGTCCAGGCTCTTTCCAGAATCTGTCACTCATTTTTTCCCCAGAGAGACAAGGAACCGAGATGAATGTCTCTGCTGGAGTTGTGCCACATGGATTAGTGAAGTGGGACTGTTCCCCAGTGTGCAGATTGACTTCAATTCACCTGGCTCTGTTTCAATGAGCCTTGTCCAAAGGCAGCCCCCTGGGAAGGAGGAAGGGTAATTAACTGATGCTTTTGGGAACAGCCCTGCAATGAAGGTGTGAAAAATGAGCCCGGGGCAAGGAGATGTGGTGCTTTCATATATACATATTTGTGCGTGTATGTTTTCGCAAGCAAACTTCAAACACTGCCATTGGGGCTTTGCAGAAGAAGAAAGCCAGCAGCAGTAAATCTAGGAAGCAGCTGTTTGACAATCTGCCTTCAGATTAAGTTTCTTCCAGACCTGAATCCAGCCCTGGGCTTCCCAATACCCAGGCTCCTCATCTGTCTAGCTTTCACTCTTAAATATGTCAAAAACACAGTAGGAGCTAGAAGAAATATGTGTTTTCATTCAGACCCTATGGCAATGAATTGGCTGTGATTTTTAAGGAGAAAAAAATCCAAATCAGGATTCCTTCATTTGCTATCTGGCATCTTCTGCTTTTGCTCTCTGACCATTGTTCCCATGCTCTGTGGGACAGGATAAGAACCAGAGCTGCTCCCCCACCTCCACCCTGCCCGAAACTTTCAAACCTTAAATCTGGTCTGTCTTTGAAATCAGAGCTTCCCATATTTAGTTTTTTCTTCATGGATGTCTCACTTGCAAGCAGAGGCAGGTGTTTGCCTCTGCACAGCAGGTACCAGGATATACCCCTTCAAGCCACGTGTGCAGCAGGATAAAAATGAGCCTGGCACACCCTGTGGGTCAAAGTGTGCAGCAAAGCCCTTGAGGGACTGCTGAAGCCTTGGCAGGAGCTCTGGTGGGCAGCACTTCTCCCAGGCTTTTTTTTTTTTTTCCCTGCTGTTTTTCTGACAACCACATTCTGTCTCCTCTCCCCATGCTGGCTACTTTTCTTCATTAATAAGATGGGGGAATTATTTTAATAGCTTTTAAACACCTAAAAATCACTACTCCCCAGAAGAACCCCTGGCAGAGTTTAGCTTTCTACATCTGTTCTGACCTCCACTGAACACTTAATTCATGAGTTTCCATGGCATGGAGTGATCAGAAGACAATGTTATTATTATTCATTGCATTTGCACTTTGTCTGAAGCACTTGCAGGTGAGATGAAAATGCTTATTCAAATGCAAGCTCTAAAATGCTGTTCACAAATCCATCTGGGCACCAATTAAATTACAACATGAATCCAAGATGTAGCAGCTTCTTTTATCTGGAGACAACCAGAACAATGCCTGGGTGAGGAATCTGAGAGCACACAGCTTCTGGTTATAACTTGAGGCTTTCATTAGGGAAAGATTTCACTTGGCCCTTCTTTAGTGTTTTTTTCATCTTTTGCTGGAAGTCCTTGAATCATTCTTTCTCCTGACTAATACTGACAGCTCTTTTAAAAACATGATTGATGGCCCATTGTCAATAGCCATCATGCTCCTGTCAGAGAAGTGGGAGACATGAAATAATTCCATTTTCAATAATTCAAGTGATGTTGCTAAATTTGGAAAACAGACACTGGGAGGAATGAGGCCATGACAAAACCTTTTTGGGGGAAAATAATGAAGGACTTGTCACTGAGTTTTTATTTGATCAAGAATGTAGTGGCATCAATAGACCAATAGATTTGTATTCCAAACATTGCTCTACTTCCAGTTTGACTAACAATCACCCAGAGAAAATAATCACACAGAGAACACATAACACATAATATGATATCTTTTCCACAAGAGTTTTAGGTGTATTTAGTATTTTAATTCATTTCTGTTGTTCCTGAGTCCTGAGTCCACCTTAGACTGTTGAGAATAGAGCAGACATCAGCCCATGAACACATCCACAAGGTTCACCCCAGGACTGATTCCCTCCTTGCACAGAGATGTGCTCCTGTGCCCAGGGGGCAATGGAAACAGACTTCATGCTGCAATTCCCTTCCCTGCCCATCAATAACATTTTACTTTCCAGCTGGTACCTGCTGAGTCCTGCGCTGCAGGGCCAAGCCCAGCATTTGAACAGACTACTGATAGATGTTTTAAAACCAGTGAAGGTAGGAAGTAAACTTTAACAGATGGAAAAAGACCCCAAAAAAATCCATTAGCATGCCTTTCTCAGTTGAATTTAATAGTCTCTTAGCAGCTGACCTTGTCCCTCCTGGAGGTAATTACACAATGTAATCAAGCCATCAAATAACCTCCTTGTGCACCTTTTACGTGCTACCACTCAGTAATGCTACTGCTCAGCTCTTCCCTGCTCATCCCCTCCAACATGCTGCTCCAAGGGATGGCAGGACACCATACCTGCAGCAAGCTACAGCTGAGCACCAAAGACTAGAAAGGCAATCCATCTCTATCTGAAAATCTTCCCTGACTGTGACCATCTAGAAAATCTCTTTCTGCATCTGGGAGATGAGTAATTTTTTTACCACTGGTGGATCACAGAATCACAGAATGGCCTGGACTGGAAGGGACCTCAAAGATCATCACCATGGACAGGGTCACCTTGCACTAGATCAGGTTGCTCAGAGCTCCACCCACCTTGAACACTTCCAGAGATGGGGCATCCATAAGTTCTGTGGGCCACCTGTTGAAGTGGCTCACCACTCTCACAGTAAAGAATAATTTAAGGGTTTTTTTTTGCTCTTCTTTATCCTAACCCCTTGGAACTCCCTACTGTTCTGCCAAACTCTGCTGAAGTGAGGCTCAGAGTTAAGGTCTGAGACACACAGCTCTGCTTGTGCCAGTGCACAAACATCACGACCTAGCTCTCATTCCATAGGAAACCCACCTAATCTCCTCACTACAAGCCTAGAGCTGAGTTCTGCCCTTGGAAGACAGAGCCATGCCAGCCTGGCAAGAGCACACACATCTGGCTGAGGTTCAGGCCTCCAAATGATACCTTAGGCAAGGAACAGGCCTTCTCCTGCTGTCCTAACTTATACAGGGCCATCTTAGCATGGAGCAATCCAAACAGCATCCATATAATTGGAAGAAAGCTTACCTCATCTACCCCGGGGAGTCAAAGCAGGTGCCTGACAGCTTCTCTGTTACGGGTCATGCCTATATATGGGATTAGAAAAAAAGAAAAAGGAAAAAAAAAAGAGAAAGATCAATATAATAAATTTACTCTTCATGGTTCTCTGCTCTCATTCCACTTTGGTGATAGATGGAAGAATCAGCAACAAAGTGATTGGAATTTCAAGTAGCAACACAAAAATTTAGCCAGCTCTCTCCTTTTCAAATCCCACTTTTCTCCCACCATTATGCCTCCTTCTACCCCGGTTTTAGAAGCTCCTTTCCTAAGAGGGAAAGGAACCCTCCAGGGGCTTGAGAGACCCTGAAAGGTCCTCCAGTCACCCCTCCCCATACAGGAACCCCCTTTCAAACCAGACTCCCTGTTCCCAAGCCACTCTCCTGACAGCTCCAGGGAGTTTGGCTCCTGGAGAAGAGTACCTCTATGTTTATTAGGCCACAATTAACTTTTCTTCTCCCAAATTGCCTGAGCATTTTTGAACCCAAGCACACATATATTAACCACCACACCAAGCAGAGAAAGGGAAATAAAAAAAAAAGAAAATTGTGACCACCCTGTGGTGCCTAGGAGTGACTGTCTCAAACATCATCAGCACTTCCAGCCTCCAACAGATACAAGAAGGACTAGACCATGATACTTGCAGAGCAAAACCATCCTCAACCTGCCCTGAAGAAAGCTGCCAATTAGAAGTTGGGAGCAACCTGCTGGGAAGAAAGCCCAAACCTGTAGAAATCCTTTTTCTCATTCAATTTTTTTTGGGTGAAATTCTGAATATCACTTTCATGACACAGAGAGTTCTGGATAAATTTCTCATTTAAGCTAATTATTGAGTTCTCCATAGATGTCAAAATAAAACAGCTCTGTAACATGTAGAAGATCAAGCAGGATTAAAATACACCACCATGAAAATGAAGTTTCTCCTTCTCAGACCAAAACAAAGGACATTTAAGGCCAGAAAATGTGGTATGAACATTGTGCATTGTTTTTAAAAAATGGCAAATCCAAAATAATTCACTGCAATTTTTTCCCCATTAAAAATATAAATCAAAGCCACCATATCCTCATAAAAGAATTTGCTTTTAAAAAAACATGGCAATTTCTGATGGCAAAATCTGCTGTCTGGAAAGTTTCCTATTTAGCTGCAGATTGAATGCATTGTGAGATGCTGCATTCTGTAAGTGCTGACAGAAAATAATCTGCTTTCTGCTCCCTCCCTCCTGTACATACAGCCTGCTGAGCTGTGCTTGACCTCTTTCAGGAACTGTGGGATCATTTAGGAGAGAATTGCACAGATTCCCGTGATGATTCTTTTTATTGATTTTGCCAGCTAAGGAACTCAGCTATGCCTTCAGGAGCAGTAGAAGGGGTAGGTGATAACACAGTCAACACCACTGAGCAGTTTTAGCAGGCACAACAACATCTAGGTTGCAGAGTCAGTGTTTTGCAGGAGAGGCTGATGGAGTGTGTCCTGCTTTCTTTTTCCTAGAATGTTCTCTGCTCAGAACTGAGGGGCGGAAGTGCTCCACTCCTCAGAGAGCATGTAATTTCCCTTCGTGCTTGAACCCAAAATTTGTATTCCCTACCTCCCAGTTTAATTTTCCTCCAGGTGCAAAAACTGCAGGTGAATAAGAGAGGTGCATGCTGGACCTTAAGGGACAAAAATTAAGGGGCCTTAAGGGATGCAATCTGAAATGCTAAACTTGCAGTCTCTGCTGATAAACATTGCCCCTAACTCTTGCTGGTACAAAATATCACTAAACCAGTGGGATTTGCAGTAAAAATTGCCTTTTTGTGGTCAGGCATCCAAATTTTGTCTTTCCTTGATGGCTATTCACCAAATAGGTCTTTTATTTTTTGACAGAAGGAAAAATGGGAACATTCAGGACAGTTATCTCTGCATAGTAGAGCTATATAGATTTAATCAGCTCCCATCATCTGAGCAGCACAGCTTCTACCAGGGACCCAAATGGTGCAGACTGCATCATTGTGCTTATTAAAGAGCCTGACTTGGCCTTCGTTAGGACTAGTGGGGAGACTATCAATGACACCTAAATAATTTAGCAGTATGAGTCATTAAGGATAAGAAATTTCCTTCTGGCAAACCTGAGGCACTTCTGACAAATCCCACTGAAGATTATTAAGTCCACTGCCCCAGACAGGGCAGTTCTGCTGTGTCCCATGAAGAAAATCTTTTTTAAAACTGTGCATTCCCAAAGGCTGCTCAGTCACTGTTGAGCCACTTCTCCCTGATTGCCTGAATGAAGCATTCCTATTTTTTTTAACAAACCATCTGCTTTCACAACTGTGCAATGCTCCATAAACACGGTGATGTGCACATAAATGCTGGGAATGGCCACAAATGCTGCAATTGGTCAGGAGATATTTTCTGACGTAGGAACATGCAGTGGGGTTGAAGTGAGAGCCATCCCATCATCAGCCACTGGGAGTCAGGAGATGATGGACACACTTTGCTCTGACCATCCAGAGCACAGAGGGAAGAACATGGGAACTTAAGGAGAGATGCCAAATCTCCTCTTTCAGGGCTCCTAATTTAGAGGGAACAAGGCACCAATCTTTTGCTGTCAGAATGATGGGGTTTCAAGCAGAGTAGCTGGGAAAATAAATTTTCTGGCTGTAGGGAGCCGAGTGTCTCATACAGCTGATTTTTTCTGTGTTATTGGGTGCTGCTCTGACCCTTGTCCATACAGGGAGAGCTCCAGGAAGGATCAATCAGCTACTTAGTTGAGCATAAAAGGGAACATTAGTATGGCCTTGGGGAAGTGTAGGAAAATTACCCCAGAAAATAAATGTTGCAAAGGAAGCAATTCTACCTGCTGCTAAAGTAACCCCAGCAGTAGAAAGGAGCCTTGCTTCCTTCAGGGACACCTGAATTTCTTCCAGAGTGCCTTGCAGCAGTGGTAGTAGATGGAAGGAGTGATCTGTGCCTAGCAGAATTATTTCCTTCCTGCCTGCTTTGGCAAGGCATAAATCTCTTCCCTATTACCTGAGGTATGTCTCCTCATTGAATCAGGAGCCTTTCATCAACAGCAACATTCATTTACTCTCCATTTCCATGTGCCCAGTGCACAGGAAGCAGCACAGCCGGGAGCTGCAGTGGCAGTCCCTGTCGGCAGTTCCCACCTCTAGAGACCTGGGCTGCCAAAGGAGATGCCTGTTCTCTGTACCACCTTCCTGGATTAAAGGAAGGGCTCCTTATCCATCAGGGCACAGCACCAAATGGAATCTAGGCTGGTATTTCCACAAAGCACTGAGAGAAGAGGGAAAACTGTAATAACACCCTCCCCATCCCTCACTGTTCTCCCCTTCTCTCTCTTGTTCTCCAGCACTTCCACCTTCCTCAGCAAATCCTGTATAGCATCTCCAATGGAAACCATTCCCCTAAGGGAAGATGGGATACACTCCCTCGTGATGCCCAGTGTCTCTGGAAGCAACAGTTTCTGTCCTCACCTGTCCTCGAGAGCCTGGAGAGGTCCCTTGGCTTAGGGGCTCTGCATTGTCAGAGGTAATGTCTCCCCCTCCATAGCCATGAGTCTGGGGGGTGATTCATTCTCTGGAGATTTGGTTCAGTCCAGCCCAAACAAAGAGACAAAAAAATTCCCATGCTGGAGTACTGCTAGGGAAGAACTCTGCTGGGATGAAGAAGTTACCTGTGCAAATTTTGCTGATGCTGCCCAGGGGAAAGGTAGCAGCAAGTGATCTTGTGAACTCCTGCCAGCCCTGCTCTTTGTGATTTACCCGCTGCTTGTACCCAGGAACACCAGCATGGCACTGATCTACCTGGTCATGAAAGGCACAGGCAGGGGGAAAAGGAGAGGAATGAAAAGCTGTGCTTAAATTGCCAGAGGGTCTTTCTTTGTCCTCCTCTGCAAGTGTGGGCACTGAAGAGTTTGCCAGGAGGAATCCTGTCAGGTATATTCTTAGCAGGTGGGAGTGTAAGCATGGGAAGGGATCATTTTCCTTTCAGCACCTGGACCTGCTGTTTTTCCAGTGGATGTTAAATTATGTTGCTGCCTAGGAAAGCTTTTTCAACTTACCTGAAAAATTTCAATTGAATACAAGAGAAGCAAATGCTCCTCTCCCTCCAACCTTTTCTTTTCTTTAGCATTTCCAAGGTTCTGTGTACTTCTTCCTCATACAACTGTATTAGGTGCTTCAGTTACCCCCAGGGTGAAAGATGCTCCTCTTTTATAAACGTTTTAGATTGTTGAAGCAATTTGTTCCAAAGGCTTAAATGCAGTGAGTGAGGTTTTGTTTCTTGTCCTCTTCCCCGATGGTGCTCTGATCATCCTTTTCATAAATTTATTTCTTGGTTCAAATGAAGTGAAATGACATGGGAAATAAGCTGGGATATCTACATTGTTCATAATTGATTTGATACAAATATTTGATAGTTCTGAAACTCTGTAATTTGAGCAGATTGCAGAGTATTTCTCAATACTCAGAGAGAAACTGATTTTTTTTTTCCTTCAGAACTGCTCCTCTTGAGAGCCTTCACTCCTGAAGTTTCAGCAAATTGACACAAAACTTTCAGAACATAACTTGGAACAGTGGGTTTTTTCATCTATTTTTTCATCTGAACTGTCTTTCGAGACTTGAAATTCTCATTAAATGATTTAGGGCTTTTGTCAAGGTCCACTTTTCTGAAGAAATGGTATTTGCTTACTCTGTTTCATTGAAGGGGTTTGTTGTTAGTTGATGAGGGGAGAACTGCACTAATTAGGAGTTCAAAATAAATATTTTTTGCCAATGGTTTCCCAATAGAAATGATATGACAAGGGAGTCTGACTCCCTGAGGAAAATTGGATGTATTCTCCAAAGGATAGTTCCCATGTGACTCTCTGGCAGTTTCACCAAATAACTGTATTTCCATATACTCCTACAAAAATCAAATAAAGATTGTAATTTCACCAACATTCTCCATTTTGGGGCAATTCTCATTGCGACAATTTCCAATAGGAAAACAAATAAACAAACAACACTTTCTGTGGGCAAGGCAAGCATGAAATTTTTGAGCAGCTTTGGGACAACACAGCTGATATAAAGAAACTAATGTGAAACCTTCTCATGAGGGGCAGGAATTATTGTCAGCTCCCTGGTCCTCCAGTTAGGTGGTCACCACCTTCCTGCTGGTTAAGTCAAAAGAAGATATTATACCTCTGGGAGAAAGTGGCTCCTGTGGCCATAAATTTTTCAGTAGGGTAATATTTTGCAATACATATATCTTACAGTGTGTGTGTGTGTGTTTTAAAAGAACAACGTGGATGTACATATAACAATCTTAAAATTCTCTCTCTTGGTGGGGATTTACTTCAAATGAAGGAAAGCTACAAATTTAGAGGCTCTGTTAGCTGCTGTGGATGCTGGTCCAGAGTCTGGAGTGGCTGGTGGTTGTTGTGAAGCTACAAGAGACATTTCCTGCTCTGAAAACCTTTCAGGCGAACTGTGCATGGAACCTTGAATATTGTGTGAAGTGCCATCACTGTGATATCATTAGAGATGAGAAATGTCAACAGAGGGAGGTGGTGTGACCAGAAGTACACCAAAATTCAGTGGCACAATAGTGACCCTGGCCCAAAGACAAACAGCACACCCTCAGTATCCACTAGAAGGCTGCTGAGGAGGCAGAGCCCCACTTCATCCTGAAATTAGTTGAAATTATAGATTCTAGCTAGATTTAAGGAAAAATACTTTATTATAAGGATATTCAAGCACTGGAATGGGTTGTCCAGAGGGCTGGTAAAATTTCTGTTCATGGAGAACGTCAAGTCCCAACAGGACAAAGTCCAAAGTACCCTGGTTTGAATTCACATTTGACCCATTCTGTTCCAGGGGTTTCCACCAAATTGAATGAGCCTGTGATCTTGTGCAGCATGTTAACCTCACTGCTCTCCTGGTTTTTCCCTCAGTTTTTTGTTTTGGTTTTTTTTTTTTGTGTTTGTGCTCTTCTCTCTGCCTGTGTTTGGGTTCTTAGACAGTGATCAATACAGGTCGAGAGCTGGGCCGACAGCTCTGTGCAGAAAGAAGAAGAAATATTTGCTTATTTCTGCTGCAGCTGAAACCACATCATAACACAGCTCCCCTTTCATTGATAATTAAAAAGAGGCTGCAGCAGGTACACAAAACTGGTGAGCTGGTGAACAAGCTGCTGTCAAATGGATTTGTACAATTGGTAATTATGGTTGTGATTGATGAGTTGAATGAATTCTGCTGGTAAAATTGAGACAGCTTCTGCCAAGCACATCATAGGCATGGCATCACCTTCTGCACTGCACAGAGTGCTGCGACCAGCAGCAAAGGCAAGCTGTACACCACTGCTCAGAAAAAGGGCTTGACTTGCATGAAGCCAGGAAACCAGAAAAGGAAAATAATGCTCATTCTACTGGAACAAAGCCAGAGAGAAGAGGAGCTGGAGAAGTTTCCCATACTGTCCACCTCTGCACCACAGCATAGAAGAACTGGCACCGCCCACAGTGGCAAAACACAGCCTCAAAGCCGTGCTCCTGGTGCTCATAACTCCTCACAGGCAGGGAGAGCACAGAGGAAGCCTCCTGAGACTGGTAAGGTCACAGGGCACATAATGGCTTTAAACTGAAGCAGGGTCAACTTGGATTAGAAAGAATTACATTTTTTATATGAGGATGGTGAAACACTGGAACAGGTAGAGGTTGTAGCTGCCCTGTCTCTGGAAACATTCTTGGTCGAGTTGGACAGGGCTCTGAGCAACCTGGGCTCAGTGAAGATGTCCCTATTTATTGCAGGGTTGTTTATTTAGGTGGTCCTTAAAGGCCCCTTCCAACCCAGACTGTTCTATAATTCTATAATGAAGTCACTTGCCAGAAAAGCTTCCCTTGAAAAAAATCCTCTCTCTCAAGAGGATTTATCCCTTGCAAGAGGGAAATAGCACTGGGAAGGCATCATCATCCCAAATTATCTTTAAACACCTTCAGTGATGCATCCTTCTGCAGCCAGCTCCTTCTGCAGTGAACAGCCTCCTCACGTGCAGCTCAGAGCCCGGCTGCTGCTCCCTGACCTGTGCCACTTGCCAGGCCAGCACGCACTGGGAATGCTGAAATTAAACAGATCACTCACACCTGCCTTTCAGTGCAATAGCCACGTTTAAATTGGCTTTCCCTGAGTGTTCAGCCCAGGGTGCTGCCGACTTTTGCAGGAAATGAGCTGAAACCAGCGCCTGGTAATGTTGAAATGAAATCCAGCTTTTGAACATTTGCAGAAAGAAATTAGAGATGGATGAGCTGCTCAGGAGCACTCTGGCACACTTGAATCCATCCCCTGGAGGGCATCAGAGATGGGGAAAGTAGATCTGCATAACTTCAGCTTTGGCAATAACCACAATCGCACAAATAAGGAACTCTGACCCCCATCCATGGGGAATATCAACCACACCCCAGCCCCTGGCACATGGAGCTGCTAAGATTTCAACCTCCACAGATGGGAAGCAGCACATTGTGCTACAGCTGCTGTTTTGGTGCCACACACAAGTTAGACAGCGTGAGGATGGGTAATGCCATGTGCATGAAGGCAAGAACAAGTCAGGAGCACGTTGCACAGCCAGCTGTGGGAGGTGAGTTTATGACTCAAAACTCTGTATAGCTTAGGCTATAAACACCCAGGATTTGGGTTTTCTAAACTGAAGGTCCATATCTAATATAAAATGGAGAAAAGCCTTTTTTATCTTTGCAGAAGATGACTGCACAGCAAAGGGGCTCCTGCAAGAATGAGTTTGGTCCTGAAAAACAGAGAGATGACCAGCTTTTTTATCTGCCCCATCTTTTCCTTTCTTCTCCAGCCTTGGGCCTTTCCTGATTAGCTCTGCAGGAGGAAAAGCTCACTTTTGAGCATCATTGTTACTGCCCTATTTTCCCCTGTGGAGGAGACCAGAATGCACATCCATGGCTTGGCTTTTGGACTTTTCCTTATGGCAATCTCAAGAGAAGTCACATTGTTCTCTGCTCATCGGGTAGGATGCACCACAGGGGCAGCTTTGAAAGTGAGTGGGGCAAAAAGATGAAGCAGCACCCAGTTGGAAATACTGCACAGGGACAGAAACCACAGGGCTAGACGGGGCTCCACAAGGGATGAGACATCACCAAGAGGGGCAAGGGAAGGTGCAGGGGCATGGACCAGTCACCGAGCTGTGGGAGGGAAGCTCAGGGCTACATGGAGAGCTGCAAAAACAGAATAATCCATGCCTTCCTTTTGCTGTGCAAGGTCCCCAATCACACAAACATCCCTGACCTTCCAGTGGAAGGCTGGATGATTCAATTTGCAGTGAGAATGTAATTCATTAGAAGCAGGAAGGAAAAAGGATGCATCATCAATTTGATGGAAATAACATGGTTTTGAGGGTGCTGACATGAATCACAAATTGCATGAAATTTGTTCAGTAGAACTGGGTAGGTCAGAATGATTCAGATGTTTCATTTCACATTTTCTTTATGCAAGTGCATCCATTCTTCTCTTTGAAAGGAGACTTTTATTTTATATTTTAAAGGAATAATAGAAAGAGCTAAATAACCTGAAAGTTATATGAACTATTTCATCAAGACAAATCCAAGGAGTCCAAGGTATAATGAGCACTTGAATAACAACATAAAGGACTTATTTTACCTCAGCAATGACCCCAGCACACCAGGTTCCCCAGAGCAACATGGGCCAGAGCCCTGAAGGACTCAGTCCTGCAGAAAATGTTCTGGTTCATGCCAATAAAATGAGAGCATTAGTGCATGAAACTTGCAGAGATGGAGCAAAAATCCCTCAAAAGGATGAATGTTGCATGACAGCCAGAGGCAGAACAAAATCTCATTCCCTATTCATCACTATGGTCTATTTTCTATGAGATAATTCAGGTTCAGGTAATAATTAAGGAGGTGGGAGGGACAGAAAGTCTTCCTCTTCTTCCTCTTCACAACGTAAAGAAGTTTATGAATTATGGGATGTCTGTTTGTAACAAAAGTGGCACCTTAGGTTTGTGATCATCTCTACACAGTTTTCATTTTGAAATCTAATTAAGCAGGAAACTTTTATTATTGCTAATCATTTATTTGCAATTAACACATTGAAGATGTTTTTCATTTCAGTGTCTCACTTCAGAACAAAAATCAATTGCAAACCATCTGCCTTCCACTTGAAGCTCTTGCAAAAAACTCCCCTGGGCCTGAGAGGAGCAGCGCTTTCAAACCCATCTCAGCTGACACCCTGATACATTCTGCATTGGGCAGAATTAAGAACACCATCATCCAAAGGCCCAATGTTTTAATCAGGATGAGAATTAAATAATGTGAAATCAATATCATGCTGTCAAACTTCTGCCTCCAAGATTATTTCTGCCAGGTCCAACCTACAGCTGGCCAGGAGTTCACTTCTCAAACACACCTGCACTTAACACCTGCTTATGGCATTACTCAACTTCCTTCCTGAACAAGTGAGAAGAACATCTGCATTTTCCCCAAGGCAGTGATTCATGATCCCATCTCTCCGGCTGCAGCTGCTCAGAATTAACATGCAGCCAAAAAGAAGCAGAGAGGGAAAAGCAAGAGGTAGAAAGATTGTGAATTCCTGTTGGGTTGTGTTTTCCAGTATTCCTGACTGAAAAGTAATTTCTCTCCATAAATTGTAAGCACAACTGTGCTGAGAAGGATGTGGTCAGAAGGAAAAGCCAATGTCAGAGAGCTTGAACCACACGCCCATTTTTCAATAACTTCTTCATCTGATTAAGTCTCCAGAATCAATCCGGAGAAAAAAAAATTTCAGCTCCAGCTTTTCTCTGCACAAATGTCTTTAAGATTTCTGCCAACTGTCAGCAAGTCTGCCTCATCAAGGAGAAGCAGAAAAACTTCTAAGCAAAGTGATCAAGTGATCCAATTCCCTAAATGTTTAACTCCTCTGATTAAACACTCAAGGCTGAGTCTCTGCGGGTTTATTTATCCTAGGGTGGAGCAACCAATTACATATCTGATGCTTCTGCAGCCTGTCAGGGAGGTGTAACTCCCAGCTGGCCTCAGTTACCAGCATTTGTAGCCAACAAAAGGAATGAAAAATGCTCTCTTTGAGAAGCAAGGCAAAAAATTATAGATGGGGAGGAAGCCAGGGATATGCAGGCAGGAAACAGCAGCAACCTGCCCTCTCTACCTATCTGCATAAGGCTGCAAAAAAATGGGGATGGAGTGACACTGGCTCTGCTGGAAGAGGATTGCCAGCCCCATGAGCAGCAGTGGGTGTGGCAAGAGATGACAGCTCTTGGTTTGCCCTAATTTTCACTTTGGCTTTCATCCCCTGTGTAGCCTTTACTGGGCTGCAGCCTGAAACTCTGAGCCCCAGCTGCCAGCCCCTGGCTGAGACTCAGCTGTGCAGCACAAAACAGATCTGTATACCTGGCCAAGGTCTTGCACCACCTGAGAGACATCCACCCAGGTGTTACCCTCACATGGCTCTTCCCTGGAAGGTTGGCATGGATCCATTTGCATAGATCTTCTATGGGTGCCAGGAGCACGGAGCCAGGCTCTGCCGGGTGGTGCTGAGCAACAGGATGAGAGGCAAAAGGCAGTCACTGGAATGCAGGAAGTTCCACCTGAACATGAGGAAGAACAGGTTTTCCAGAGAGGTCATGGAGTCTCGCTCACTGAAATATTAAAAAAATATTCAGGAATTGTCTGGAGGCAATCTGCTCGAGCAGGGAGGTTGGACCAGATGACCACTGTGGTGCCTTCCAACCTGTCCATTCTGTGATTCCATTTCTCTGCCCCTCTAAGACACATCTGGATGTTGCTTTCTTGTCCCCTCCAACAGCATCTCCTGACTGGAGGAACCTTCTGAAAACAGTACCAGCATGCAACTACATCAAGAGGAATGTGAATCCTCACTGGGTCTTATTGCTTCCTCACTACTCAAACCTCCTTAGAGCAAGTTTGCAAAAGCACAGAAGAGATAATTAATTGCACGTTTTCATGTGCACAGCAGATGCTAGTAATTTGTTCAGTGTAAAACTTATAAAGTAAACAAAACTGCAACACCAAAAAAAAGAGAAATCTTGCATCTGTTTATGGAAAATAAGGGTCCTACCCTGCCTGAAATTATTATTTTTCTGTAAGGGGAATGAATAAAGCCTATCCTAAATAATTTTTCAGCTCACTGGGAAAGCATCTCAGCAATTTATAGTCAGATATTCATTGGAAATTGCTGAGGCATAAGCAGCACTACCTAACAAAAACAATCCTAACATTTCATGAAAGTGTGTAGGTGGAAAGATGCAGATACTGTACAGCACAATTAATTTCTCCAAGTAGTAAAATCACCCATGTTTCATAAGGATCAGATTGAGAGAGTTAGGAAGTGTTCCTCTCTGAAAATTATATTATGATGAGGCAGTTTATGCTGCAGTTGCCAGAACAAATTAAAAGTTACATATTGACAAAATTGCCCTGACAAATAAGAGCTCAGCTCCTGTGTAACCACAGCAGTGAATATTTACATCCACTAGAAGGTCCCAAATGAGTCTGGGATTATTATTTTGGGTAAGAGAGGAGCACCACATTATCACAGAACGGGTTTTTGGGTTGGAAGAGACTTTGAAGGCCATCTAGTCCAACCCCATGCAGTAAGCAGGGACATTTCCCACTAGAGCAGGTTGCTCAGAGCCCCATCCAGCCTGACTTTGAATTATTATGACAATTTTAAAAGCTAAAGACACTGAGGCAGAGAAAGATGAAGGAACTTGCCCAAAATCACCCAAGGCCAGTAGCAGAGCCAGAAAACAACTTAGAATACTGGTTTCTGGGACACTGTCCCATCTGAGAAGCAGTTTAGCTCCCTGTTGCCTCCACCAAGGCTCTCTGCCAAGCTGAGAACACCCACAGGCCAACCTTGCCAAGGTATAAAGCTCAGAACCAACAAAGGACCTCCCAAAACCTGCAGTGGACCACCTGCAACAGACAGGGATTCGTGGACCTGCATGCTTGCCTTCTGGGTGAACGTGGAGAAGTTGGACATGGGCATCCAGAATTTCAACCCAAAGGTCAAAAACTCTGAACACGCTCTAGGACTCAGGGGAGCAGTGGCAGTGACACAACAACCTGAAGCCTGCTACAGGAGAACTACAGCATCCACTATCACATCCTTGGAAGAGTCACAGATTGATGCAGAGCCCCCTGTACTACTGGGAACCTGCTCTTAGGTCCTCCTGTGCCGTCCATTCTCCAGGCTGAGCCTCTCAGGGGAATGTCCCAGCCCAATCACCTCCAGGGCACTTCAGAAACATGGAGAAGACACAATTCTTCCCCAGCACAAAAGGGGTGAGCCACACTTTGTCCTGGCCCATGAACATCTCTGTGCATGCAATCCATTTTCTCCTGATCCATCCACAACCCCACCATCCCAGTTACTATGCAGCAGCCAGATTAGTGTGAAGCACATTTCCCTCCAGGATCAGCAATTCATCTTTCCTTGGCAGCCTCTCAGTTCCTGCAGAAACACTTTGTTCAGGCCTGCAGGGCTGGGAGTTTGAAGAAATATTACTTCAGCTCTAGCACAGTAAAAGTGATTTGTGCCATTGCTGGTAAAAGACCATGAGCTTTCCACTGCCCTTTTCACTGCCCTGACAGTGCAAGAGCTCAGGGCATACTAATACAGGAGGAAATGCACTAATAATAACACCATTTTGTGACATTTGGGTAATTGGTTTTATGAAGGGCTATAAATAATCACAGTTCAGGCAGCAGTTTGTGCATCCTTGAAGGAATGGTGGCAGTCCATCAGGAAGAAACAGTGGCATTGCTCTAAACACCACCAAATTCGTGTAAACATCCCCAGAACCTCCTTTCCAATCCCTCACAGCCTGAGATGTCCCTTCAAACAAGGTGCTATTTTGATACACAGATGGCTTCTGCCTTGGGAGCTTGCAGGTACAGAGCTGTGCTGAGCTCTGCCTTGCAAGGGAAAGAGGAGCTTAGGAGAACCAAGTAACCAGAAATCCTCCTTAGATATCTTTCATTTTCAAAACTATGAGGTTTTGGTGCAGTCTGAAGGTTTTATTCACCTTTTATGGTACTCCATAATAATAAAAATTGAGCATACCAGCAAAACTGACCTATAAAAACAACACTAAACTCACTAAAAGTAAGACATAACGATAAAAGTCAAGTTACTCCTGAGATTAAATAAAATTAGTGAAGTGTTCTCTCAGATCTCAAAATCCTCAAAACATAGTAGCTGCTAAATAAATCCAGATAAAAAGGACAAAAACCTCACACCTGAGTGTGAAAAAATTACTTGTCCTTTGCTCTGGCAAAGGCCTCAGAGCACACAGTTAGTTCTGACCAAGGATTGAACCATTCTGTATTAAGCACAGAAACCAAAAGGCTGCCTTCAGTCTCACTGTTATTTTCTCCTTCAATTGAAGAGTAGGAAATATATATCACAAGTTTGTCTGTGCTCTTACTGAAGATTTCTTTCCAAACCCAGTAAGTGAGGACTGAGATGCAGCTGGCAACAAGACAAGCATCACTACAAACTTTCTGCTGCTCAGTAGCTGCTCAGCAGCTCTTTAGTAGCTGGTTTGCCTCCAGAAAAGTAAGAGATTTAGCCTTCCATCACCCCACTGAAGAGAGGGGATCTTGTGCAAAGCTCTCTGGGGACTCCAAAAAGGAAAACGATTTTCTGAGCAGCCCACAGGAGGGTTTGGAGGGGACATCCTGGCTCCCCCAGACACCACAGCTGGCACTGGGTCATGCTATCTAGAGCCCCCATCCTATACTCAACACTTTGTCTTCACTCACATCCACCTCATTAAACTCTGGCTGTTAGCAGAAAACAAGAAATTTAGCCATGCCTGACCTGGGCACAGGCAGGACCATCCCCAGCCAAGCACTCCCAATTAATACTTGCACCTTCCCAACCTTTACAATTTGATATGAGACAATTTGCAGTTTTCACAGTCTTGCATCAAAGTGGGGACTTTCACCTTCACAGGGAATGAGCTCTTAATTGATGGCACAACATCCCAGAAGTGAGCAAGCAAGCAGCAAAAAAAAACCAACCAAAAAAAAAAATCCTGATTTTCATTTCTTCTTCACAAGGATCCCAATTATGCCATATATCACATCATTTGCATTGCCACAACACAGCCTTTTATATCTGCTTGAGTTGCCAGCTATTTAATATCAGTCCACCTTTAAAAAAAAGACTTGTAGAAAATGAGATGCTTGCTTTATGCTGATGCAGTTAAGGGAGCTAATTTCAATTCCAAAGCAAACAAGATTTATGCAAGTCAATAGACTGAGGGGTCTAGGAGCCAACTAGAATAAGGCTCTTGTTCTGTTTTAATAATCCCTGGGACAGTCACAAAAATTTACATAAACTGAATTCTCCAGATCTCATCTAATTTTGGGCAGTAATTCCTAGGGTTTGGAGGACATTAAACACTGATTTCAGAAGTGCACATACAACTTTTGCTGTCTTTGCATGTGGCCCTGAAACACATTTGGGGCAGCATAAAGACAGTTTCCCACTTGGTGCTCGTTTGCCAGTATTAAATGCCACTGGGATAAAAAAAAAAAAAAAAAAGGCAGTTTCAGTGTCTGCAGAGTCACTGGTTTACCTGCCCATTGCAGGGTGTTGAGGAGCTCCAATATTTTCAAGCACAGCATGTGTCAGGAGCTGTTTTTGGGGAGGCCATGCAAAGTTCTACAAAAGCACAATAGGTTGCATTTTAATTAGACCAGAGATCTGTAGAGTCACTAAATTAATCTTTCCTTAATCTATTATAGCATCCATATTCTGCTTCTTTTCTTATGGCAGCAGACTGAAAAACAGCTGATTATTTCACCAAAATAACTTAATATTTTTCTATCTGATCCTGATTTTCCCAAAGAGATAATGTAAGGAGATATCTTCAGTGTAACATTTTCAGCAGAGCTCAGGAAAGTTCACAGCCCTTCCCTTCATACATTAACCTTGGTACCTGTACAAAATTTGTAGCAACCACAAACACAATTTGTTAGTCTCTGGGTTAGACTGCTTCTCCAGGAATCTGCCAGATACAAAGGCTTAGTAGTCAAGGATGCTCATATTTCAATATCCCAATTCCCACACTTGCTTACACAGCCTCAGGATTTCTGTTTGCAGGGACATGACTGGCAGAAGCTCTCCAACTATTTCCATCACATCTGAGCTATTGAGAAAAACATATTTTCTATTACAGAATAGAAATCCCATAGCAACAAAAGCAATCTTTATCATGATCTCAGAGAACATTGTAAACACTCCTCCATCTAGGGGTAGATACATTTGGGTTTGCTCATCACACTTACAACAAGCAATTCTCTTCAGAAGCAGGACAAGATGATGGGGTTAAATTAGAGTAACTTCCTTCAGTTTGCATAACACCTGGACACAACTGAGAGGTGTCTGTTGGTAGTGGAAATACCCAGGCAAAGAGCTGCAGAGACGGGTGCTGATCCTGCAAGAGTGGACATCCAGGATTCTGAGGGGATAATTGATGTAGTCCCTCCCTCAGTCCCCCTGACTGACCAGGGGACATCGATCAGTCCCCTCTAGTGTCCTTCTGCCTCGGTGATCGAAGCAGGCTCCAGGCAGGCTGGATCAGACCTTCCTCCAGCAGACACGCAGAAGGAGATGGGCGATCACCTGCTGGGATAAGGAGCAGGGCAGATGCTTGGCGCTGCCTTCCTTTTGCTGAGGGTAAGAAACCGGCTTGTCTTCCATTCCTGTGCATCTCCTGTAAGATGCTGACCCCCTGTGGAAAGATTCTATGTTACAGGTATGAGGCTACAAAGGTTGAGAAAGGAAGGCTTGACTTAGTCCCTGCTATCTGGGGGACCCAGGGAGCACTTTTCCATGCTGGAAATTCATCCAATACTGTTGCTTGCCCTTTTTCTCTCTTCCAGTCCTGGGAGGCACAAGTGTGATTGTCAGACATCTACATTTCAGGAAAGCTTGTGAAACTGTATCTTGCACAAGATAATAAAAATGCCCCAGTAAAATGCAGATACTAATTATTAAGCCCAGGGAAGAGCAGCCCAAAGGGACATCTGGTCACATCTGCAGCTTAAGTACTGCTTTCAGATGCCATAACACAGCATCTTCCACAGTGGTAGGGGTTCCCCCAACATTCTCTATAAAATTTTTTTTAAGAAGTAAACTAAATACTTTGCTTGCCTGTGGCAGTATTTCAGACCAAGTCCAGTGGAATGTGACCAAAACGTGTCAGTCTGAGGCCAATGTTTAATTTCACACTCATTGCTTACTCTCACTACCTCACGATCGAACTGGCTCTGTTGATAGATAGAGGATGCTCAGTGGAGCACCTGAAAAACTGTCAGGCATTTCTCTTCCCACCTGTCTTCCCATTATCAGCTGAGAAGCTCTGCAGTTAGCACTGAGCTGACACTCTCTGTGACTAGGTGAAAAATTTGGTTTACAGCAGGTCTCCTCCCTGGTGAATTTGACCCTTCCAGACCCCTTGTCCTCTAATATCTGAATTCCTTGCTTTCCTAGCACAAGCATCTGCAAGAAGCATTTCCTACATTTGGAAAGCAGTTTACAAGAGCACAGAGCAAATAAGTTTCTTGTCAGTTCTCCAATTTCCTATCAAACTGAGATCCCAGACAGTTTTGTTCATGCAAGCAGCTGGGCAAAAAGCGTGTCAGAGCTGTAGAAACGTCATGTTTCATTATTCTTTCAACATCTCACAGAAGAAATCATTTCCACTGAACCATCTGGGGTGTGCAGCAGACACTGAAAATGTCAGATGAAATAGGAAACACGTTTCCATCTATGCTATCTGGCTAACATGGAAAGCAGTGAAAAGACCTGCTGCTCAGCAAGGAAAAGCAGGTAATTAAAAATCTGTAGACATCTTAACCAGTCCCATGGGTTTTACCCGGGGAAGGTCAGTGTAATTAGCCAACCTGCCCAGCCCAGCCATGCTCAGAGGCCCAGAACTAATTTCATTTTATGGGTCATGGCTTGTCTTGAGAGAAGCCTGTTCCTGAAAAGTTCCCACATACTCCTTCTGGAACCAGTTCTGGGATCCCCAAGCTCACCAACTGTGATTCTGCACAGATGGAGCTTGCTACATCTAATGTCACCCAAGTGAGATGCAACATGGTGTCTGAAGAGCATCTGTCCCACTGGCTCTGGATGTGCTCAGAACTGTATAGCTGCATTTGCAAACCACAGTCACCCTTAAAGCCCAGCCAATATTTTCTCCAGCCTCCTTCTGCTTTTAGCCAGTTCTGCCACTTGGAGATGGTGATTTTCCTCCAGGGATCTTCCCTCCTTGGGCCCACAAGAAGGGAAGAAACCCCACTACTCACCTCTACAGATGGAGAGACCACCTAGGACAAGGGAGAGGGGCATGCTCAGTGTAAGCATCCCTATTTCACTGAAACAACTCTTCTTTTGC
Organism: Chloebia gouldiae; assembly: GCA_003676055.1. Taxonomy (NCBI): domain Eukaryota; kingdom Metazoa; phylum Chordata; class Aves; order Passeriformes; family Passeridae; genus Chloebia; species Chloebia gouldiae. The sequence goes on along the minus strand of QUSF01000008.1, from coordinate 22,627,881 downwards.
TAGCTTTTATACTCAAGATATAAAATCTATTCCCTGACCTAGCCTGAGTCCCAATTTCTTCTGCAGCTGGATGCTGTGAGGCATGGTACAGTGAGGGCATCATGAGCCATAGGGGGATCTTCTCCAGCTGGAAACAGGGAAAGGTTTTCCCCATCATCAGCCCTGTGCTCACACACACCCACATCTCCCTCCAGAAAGCTTAAAAATAGGGTCCAGCACACACCCCAGCTTATCATGGGGATAAGCAGCTGATCTCCTTTTTTTCCCTGCTGCAAAATCATACCAGTAGGAGCCCACCAGCTCAGGGAGGTGGGGCAATGCCCTGTGAGTGATGATACAGAAGAGATGTTTTAGCATGTGTCACCTCAAGCCTTGGGTCCTGCCCCAGGCTCTGCTGTCCCAGTGAGCCATGACTCATGCCAGAGGGTCAGCAGAGAAACACTCAGAAGGGATTTACACTGTGGAGTCTGCAGGTTTGCTGCTCTTCTCACTCAAGAATTGTCCTCCTCCTCACCCTTCCTTTCCAAGCTGGGACAATGATGCCCAGAGAGGAGAGACTGGCACCTGCCCTCCCACCTTCTCACCTGCAAGCCACCACTAAAGCTGAGTGACAAGAGTCATGGAAAGGCTCAGCACTGCCAGCAGTGATCCCATGTAGGACACTTTCCTACTCAACCCTGCAGAAATGATCTCCAGGTGACCATTGCATTCCACAAGGAAAGGGACATGAATTCTGAGTGTCAAGAGACAGAGCACCAAGATTCAAAATTGAATGCATATTTGATTGGTAAATTTAACCTTCTGAAGGAGCCACACTAGGAATTCTAAGGCATTACATGTTAATAATGCACACAAACAACCAAGCATTTTTAAATGCTCACTGAGAGGTCTCCATGCCTTAGGCTAAGGAGTACACCCTGAGTGCATTCACATCAGCAACACCACTGGGTGGCCCAGACTGAGGGCTGCCAAGTGATCCAAATCCTCACATGGTCATTTCCTGCCATAATTGCAGGAAATTGACATTTCAGCTGTGTGCACAGGGAAGTGTCCATACCTGGAAGGAATGCTGATACAACTTAAAGATTCCCAGAAAAACCCTGTAGGGCAATGACCTAGGGAGCAGCATGAGCAGCCCAGGAGCTGGGAGCCGCAAGTCCTTGTGAGCACAGGCCTGCAAGGGCAGGCACTGCTAAGGAGAGCTACACTTCTCACGTGGTTGGCCCTAAATCTGTTCCTGAGAACCAGAGCCAGGAAAAACCCTTGGATTCTTGGGCTGCAGGAGCAGTAAACCTCTGACTCTACTAACTTTCAGGAAGAATGTCCCCAGAACTGATGTACAAGATGCAAGCAAAGCAAAGCAAGAGACTACATGAAACAAGCACTTCCTTGGTCACCTGTTCATATCTGACACCAACATTTGAAAAAGTCAGGCAGAGACTGCAGATAAAAAATGAGGGCTCAGTGTTCAGCTGGCCCAGGCACTGCCAGCCAGCTAAACAAAAAGACCTGAGAAGGAAAATGCTCTTGGCAGAGGAACTTCCACTAATGCTCTTAGCCTGTTGCAAATGCAAAGTACCACAGCCCACAGCTGAAGGTGTTTAAATTAGGTCAGGCTTTTTTTTGGCACTTTTCCAGGTGGAATAATCACCAAGGCTGACACTCAGGAGTCTGTGAGCATGGGGTAATCTGTGCCATTCATTCATGCCCTTAGTCACTGGCATTTCAACAGGAAAATGCAGAACCTCCACAGTCAGGACATCCTAACACTCGAACGCTCATCTTCTCTGGCACAGCCGCTTTTTTCCACAAGCTGTTCTGAGCTGCTGGGTAATAAATACAACAAAGTATTGGAAATTCCTCATTATGTCTATCTGCACCTTCATTTCTTGCCTAGACTTTCTTCGAAGGAGACCTGTGTAATTACCCACCCTCAATAGAAGATTAACAAAGGCAAATTCACCTCAAGCATGAGGGAATCCATTCACCACTGCCTTGTGCTTGTGTAGATGGAAACCAGGGAATAACCATGTATCAACTGAGGAGATAGAGAAGGACAGCTGAGGGCACCTGAGCCGCCGGACCCAGGATTTCCAGGGTCAGCAGATGGAAACATGCAGAGTCACTGACCTGGCTGGCAAGAAAAACCAGGTCACTTTCATGCAGAGCACTGAGAATGGGGTAAGAAGGAAGGGAAAGAGGGATTTATTCCTATTGGATCTGAGCACAACCCAGATGTAGATCTTTGGTGCCAGGCAACCAGCTCATCCTCCCAACAATATGAACCGAGGTGTTGCCTAATGTTTACTGCAAGCTTGGCACACCCTGGCATTGATGGGAAGTGGCATTTCCCTTGGGAGGAAGAACAACCCACAGATGCACTCCCAAGGAGCTGGACTTGCTGTATCCATGGGTGAGATTCACACCAAAAGGAAAAGGTTTATTTCAAAATACAGAAAAGCAAAAACACAAGATAGAGCATTTCTTATTGTATTGGGACTGTGAAAAAACAAGAAGCTGATCCACTGTTCACCTCAGCACCTTCACCCAGTCCCAAGACTTTTGACCTGGCACCTTCCCCTACTACCTGAAAATGCAATTTTATCTTGGGGAGCCTCCTCCTTCCTTACAACCTGAGAACAGTAGAGCAGCCAGGACCAAAACCATTATAGCTTCAGCTAATCTTCCCAAGATCAAGAATTCTCCAAAGCAGAGTTCCTTCAGTGAAAACAGCTAAGGCTTCCATCTTTTACTCAAAACCAGAGGCCAATCTAAGGAACAAGCAGGCATGGTTTGTCTCCTCTGTGATCACAACCCAATATTTCTTCTCATCCCATTCTTAGGGCAGGATAGCATAGGTGACAGCTAAAAGCAAACCCTCCCTCCAAGGCAGTAGAAGATCAAAGAAAACACACATCATGGCAATTAATTAATTTTTTATGTTTACAGTAGTCACTTAACATGGATACCAAGAGGTTTTCATAAAAATTCTGATATCGGAGTGAATTCATTGGGAAAGCTGTAGAAGACCAAAACAGCTGCTCTAAAATAATAATTCCAAAGAAGAAAAAGTTGAGATCATACTGTGCTTTAAAAGTGAAGTTACATGGTTTAATTTGCATAGCACAAGCATACATCAGTAGCCAAGTTACAGGCGCTGATAAAGCCCATCTCAATTTGTGTTATTGCGTTTTTCTTTTAAATCCAAACAACTGATTGCTGGTCTCTGCTGGAATCTAGGTAGGCTTACTGGCACTTGCTCTCCAGCAGCTCCACTTGGTTTCGCCAAGGAACATTCAACACTACGAAGTTGCAAATGGTGTGCTAAGGAAAGAAAGAAAAAAGTAGTTAGGAAAATAAGAGCATGAAAGAGTGTCATTTGCCACTGTTCTTCACTCCTGTGGCTCTCTGGATATGCACTCTCCAGACAAGTACTCTGGAGCAGCACTTTTGTAGAGCAAGTTGCATCTCTTAAATAAACCCTAAGAAATAAAGCTGAGCATCACCACTGCTGACAAGGTTATCTCCTTTATCCACTCACAGAGGAAAGCTTTCAGCATGGATAACACTCAAACATAAGCCCACAGGCACAGTGAAGCCACATGTAACAAATCCTTGCAGTTGCCATAATGGTACACACCAGTTTTGTGCTTCTCTTATGTGCAGCTACACCTCTCACACAAGCAGGAACAAAGGGCACATGTTGCTGCCATACACAGAAGGAATGAAGCACTGTGGAAAAACTCAGGCTAGGTGAAGGCAGATATGTTTGGTGCTCCCACCCAAAAAGCTCAACTACTCACTACAAAGTGCCTGTGAAACTGCTTGGTAGGCACAGAGAGATGGGGTGATCTGCTTCTTCTGGGCAGTGCTTTGACCAAAGCTCTATTCACAGCAATACAAGTCCCACAGGAAACCATGCCAAGCATGTTTACATCACCATGGGAAAAAAGAGGTAAGAATTCTATGAGGACTGAGAGCCAGGAGGTCTGGAGGCCTGACAGAGTTTCCCCCACATACTCTTCTGATCCAGACCATGACTACTTCTTAAGAGGACTGAGACACACACACTGGGTCCAGCCTGAGTCCCACTTGAAAAACAGCCAAAAGGCCCTGCCTTCTCTGACATCAACTGGCAAGACAAGTTCTGCAAGGGCAAAGCTTGCTTTGCCTTGTTAAGCGTAAGGGGATAAGGTCTCTGATGTCGGCCAGGGCAGACAGGGGACACTGAGCACAGCCATCTGTACAAAGCCAGCCGGTGGGACAGGGCTGGGGAAGAAATAGGGAAGAGTGGGGGTCAGCAGGCTGTGCCCTGGAGCTTTACCTTGGCCATCTGGGGCTCCTCATGGAAAGCACAGTGCTGGATATCAGTCGCTGGCTTTGTGCAGGTTGTCCGGGCAATCTCCACTTCCATTATATACTTGACTCCAGCCACGATCTGCAAAAAGACAAGCAGGCAGAGGCAGCTTTACTCACAGCCCACGGAGAAGGGCTCTCTGCCGAGAAGTGTGGCAGAAAGGCAGGCAGTGTTCCTGTTACATGATGGAAAACAGACTCTGAAAGTACAGAGGGAATTTTACGTGGCAACCTCCACTACAGAGGCACTTGACCCCCTTAGAAACAGGAAACAAAATCCAAGTAAACATGTCCCACAAAGCAGGCTTCCTTAGCAATAAACAGAGACAGGTGTTAACTCATGAGGAGCGCAGGGAAGCCGCTGGCTCCTTCCACAGCGTACAGCACCCAAGGTCACTCAGACTGAGAGAAGCCAAGATATAAAAAAAGGGCTTTTATTCACCTTCTGTGAGGGAAAAACGTTGCAGGGGCCCCCAGGCTAGCGCTCTGCCCTTTCTCCAAAGGAATCCGGCCGGCACATTCCCAGCCCCCTAGGAGCGAGTGCCGCCCCGGGCTCACCTGCCTCTGGGCGCTGATGACCCGCACCACCCGGCTGGAGTACATGTCGTTGCTGGCCCTGTTGTACGCCGTCATGGCGAACTGCAGAGCCCGCTCCAGCCCCTCGTCGTTCTCGGGGTCCTCGATAGGCTGCGGGCCGCCCACGATCCGCGGGCGGAGCCCGGCGCCCCGCACGGCGCCGGCCAAGAAGAGCAGGGCCGCCGCCAGCAGCAGGAGCACGGACACCCTGCCGGCCGCCATGGCTGCGTTCTGCCGGCCGCCCCGCTCGGCCGCCGCCATTTTAAAGCCGCGGGGCGGGGCGGGCGCTGTTTTGGGCCGAGCCCCGCCCCGGCGGCCCCGGGCGTGCCCCGGGCCCGGGAGGGGGTTCCAAGCGGAGGAGGATGCTTTCCGCACGGCCGCGGGAAGCTGGAGGCTTTTTCCCGACTCTGCCTCCTCGTGCGTTATTCTTGTGCATAATTCCCTCTACTGCGAAAGGAAAACAAAACCCACAGAGCATTTTAAGCTACCGGTGTTGTGTTCCCAGCACAAAACACCTTGAGTAATTTCCTACCTCTGCCTCCGCAGCGCTGGTGTTGCCTCACCTACGCTTCGAAAGGCCGAGACGGCTTCCCAGACAGACGGCTTCCCGTCTGCTCCCTAAATACCAACATTATCTCCTGTCCTGGTTTAGGGCAAATTTGGGAGAAAACCTCTGGAAGGAGCCCCCAGAAAACAAACCAACACGCCCCGCCCCCCTTCCTGGTTCGGGAAGAATTTTCTCGGAGAGAAGTGGGAAAAAAACCTGTTTATTTACCAAACAAACTACCCCCCAGCACCTAAAAATGAACAACACCGTATGACAACAAAACTGTTTCACCTCTCGGAAGAGATGACAAATCCAGCAAGTCTCTCTCGGGAGTGGCAGCCCGGGTCTGGGCGCTGGGGATTGCCCTCCAGCACTGGGGATGGCTGCTGCAGATCACAGAGCGCGGGCTCTCGGTGCTCCTCGGTGTTTGTCAGGTCCCAGCCCGGAGCAGCTTGGAATGATATTCAGGAAAGGGAAAGGATAAAAAGCAGTCCAGGGAAAAAAAAAATGGACTGCTTAGCTAAACTAACTAAGCAAAGGCAAAAGCAGGAGCAAGAGCAAGCAAGCAAAGCAAAGCAAGCCAGCCAGCGCTACCTCTTCTAGACAACAAACCATAGTGGGACGTGAACCGGCTGATAACAAAACAAAACAAACCTTCACTTTCAGTCAGTTCTGAAAGTGCAGAACATAATATCAAACATAAACAGAACACACGATGTGAGATACAAACACCATAACATCACTCTAGGACATCTCCCTCGTCCCATCAGAAATCCTAAGTTTGGAAAGACAGGACTTATTATAGCATGAGGGAGCCAGCTTCAGTGAGATTTAATGCCTCATGGAATTGTTAGGCTGAGAGAGGAGGAGGTTTTGCACCTGAATATCCACAGCTTGCCTTAAAATGGAAAGGGCTTGTCTGCTGACTGGAAAGGCTGCCTGCATGCCAGAAATATCCAGCATGGAAAAATCCCTGCAGCTGGCAACAAGCTGATCTATCAACACTGATAGGACATTGGGGTTGTTCTTTTTGTGAGAGAAATAGTCGTAGAATGGCTTGGCTAGAAGGGACCTCGAAGATCATTTCACTCCAATGCCCCTGCGATGGACAGGGGTACCTTCCACTAAACCAGGCTGCTCAAAGCCCTAGAATGAACATCACCAAAATCACCTGCAGACACCCAAACAGAAGCAAGCTGCATTTGTAGACTATTGCCAGTCCAAACCCCATGAAATCAGGACGTGAAACAAAGCAATTATGAGGAGAAAAAAAGGCTTGACAAAAAAATTATGTTCTACAGCTGATGAATAAAGGGCACCCTGTTCATGAAATAAAGCTGTATTTTGTCAGTTTGTTTCTGCAAGGTGCAACAATCTTGCTCTATCAGAGGTGCTTTTTTAAAAATATAAAACAGAAATTCACTAATGACCAGATAAACAAAGATAATTAAATAATTAAAGAACTTACTAAGCAGCAGAAGACTCATGATAACATTGCAAAAGTCTGTAATACTGTGTGCCGTCAGTATAACTAGAAAAATAGTGGTTTAGCTTCTTCTTTTGTAGTTGATATTTGAGCAATATCCAACATATTTGCATCTGCCTTTTTGTCTATGTTTCAATTTCACTCAGGACTGGTGAGCTTTTTATGGTACCAGGCTTACTAATTTCTCCATATGACTGCTACATCCCTTGCCCTTTCTCTTGACATCCCTTATCTCTCTTTTTTCATTCAAAAATATAGTTGTCAAACATGAAAATTTCAGTTTTACAACTCTTAACCATTACAATATGTACATATGTGCAGAAAATCCTTCTAATAAATGTACTGTAGCCTCCAGCCAAAGCTTCTGTGTGGGCACAGAGCTCCTGTGAAGAACAGTCAGCCAGGCCACTGTCCAGCTGGAGAGTTATATGGACAGCTCTGTGTCTGTGGGACTGAAAGATAAAGTGCCCTATTGAATCCATTGGAAAGATTTGTAGGATTGAGTCTATAGACATGGACAACAGAAATGGCAGATGGAAGTTGGATGGCAACATCACTGAGTAGAGCTGTGGGCCATGTCCCCAGGGTAGTTTTCATGGCACAAAAATAAACTTGGGCATTTGTGTTCTTAATGGAAAGAGTATCCTTAAATGTGGCAATTTCTCCACTTTGCAATTCCTAACATGTACACAGGGAATTCTCTGAACACACTTCCAGAGTTTGGTTGAACTTCCCAGAAAAATCTCCACTGTGACAGTCCCTCTCACTTTATCTGAGTACCTCTCCTCCAGGCCTGCTATCTGCATTTGGCTAAAGATAACAGCTTTTGGCTGCTTCCTGCAGCCAGCCTGCAGAGCTCTAATCTCTGCGTGGCTCTCACACAGGAACAGGGCCTGCAGGAGGAACAACGGCTTTTGTTGTCACTCAGAAATGAGATGGCAAACCTCAGATCAGGAAAAATAATCACGCTCCCTACAGGTAGGAGATTGCCTTTGAAATATCTCAGACTCAATACACTCTAAATGCCTTTTTAATCTGCTTTTTGACTCCTTTTTAAAAGACATCAATCATAAATTAAGGTTAGCTCTCCAAGTTTTCCTCTGTCAACCTGGCTGCTGGAACCAAATGCAGGGTTTGCATATGTTCACATGAGTCCCAGGAGCTCACAAAAAAAAAAAAAGGCCTCTTGAGCAAGACAGTCAGCAGTTTATGAGATGGGTCTGAGAGTGATTCAATACCAAAGGCAAAACTATTTCACTGCAGTAGAAGAGTGTCCTCTGCTTATGGAAACAAACCCATCCCACACCAGCTTATTCAGTGATGGTGGGAGGAAGAGTCTCTGCCTGCCTTTGAGACTCGTGGTCAGCAGTCCCTGCTCTGGCATGCAGTAGCCTTCACATACTGGCAAGCTCTTGCCATAAGCCAAAAGCCAGTAGTGGCTTTTCTGGATAGGCTGCAAGGTGATTGCCCAGCTGAAAAACAGTATATGCCAGGAGAGGCTTCAAGGGCACCAAAAGGCTGCTCTAAACATATTTCTGTGCTGGCAGTACAACTGGATTAGTAAAGACTCCCCCTCTTAAGTTCAATGACTCCCAAATAAGCTTAGCACTTAGTGCTGAGTGCATCTTTCATACAATTTGGTGGGAATAGAGCTATTGGGAAACACAGGCTCTCAGTCTGGGTGTTGAGCCCTCTTGAAAGCACAGCCTTAGATTTCTTGGGAACAGAAAAACCAAGTAACAGAAAAGAAGTGCAGATAGCACTGAGGGCTATTCACTCACTGGTGGTAACTTTCAGGAATTAAGTACCAAATATCTCTCAGCACTGATCTCAAGTAGGTCAATGATTATTACCCTGCAGAGGCGTGGGACCTACACAGCTCTCTGCTAAGTCCCAAGCTGCTCGCATCACTTGTGGGCTGAAAGCAGCACCTGCTTTGAATCCCTTTCCCTTATGCCAGTGCAGGATAATCTGCCTCTAAGAAATGGGTATTTACTTGGAGACATCTGCTTAGTAATTACTGCAGTTAATCTGCCCTTATGCCCATGAGGGGAGGCATTGTTGTTTACACACAAGCAGTAAACAAAGTAATTGGCAGTAGGAAAAGATGCATTTCAAATAACTGCATGCAACCAGTTATGGTCAGATTGTGCAACTGAAACAGTGAACCCACAGTACTGAAAGTGGGTGCTGGTTTAAGTAAAGTACTGGTGCACTTGGGATTTTAGCAAAAAATCCCTCTGCAGCAGAATCCTTTTTTTACTCTGAGAAATATAAATAGTGACACAGCAATACCATAATATCATCAGAGATTTTCTGCAATCTGGTGCCTTGGATGGCTATATTAGCTTCCATTTACTAAGAATAATTTGGCCATTCTCTTTTCCCCTGTATTCTTCATCTTATGTATTTGTCTCACTCAGCCTGCAGGAGAAATAGCTTTGCTGTGTCAGATTTGTGTTCATTAGTTCTTATTACACATTTTGTAGTTCCCCAGGAATTGTTTCCCAGAGCTGACAAGAAAATGAGTTCTGTCCTTGGTCTCCAATCCAACCCAAAGCACGAAGTGCGTGTTTAAGCTTAGCTTCTGAGGCATACCAGTGACTTCACTTGACTAAGAAGAAGCCTTAAATGAAATGTTTGTTTGTGAGCTGTGGTGAAACTGGCCCCCCAGCAGCCTGCTGGGATACTAGACTGGGATACAAAGAGTAGAGCTGTGAGGCTTTGCAGATCCCTGGAAGCCCAGAGGGCAAATCAGTAGCACCGTGTCCATGCAGAGTTCCCCTGAGCTCTCCAGGAGCTGGGTCACAGTCACACCACTCTTGTTCTCTCCTTAAATCAAATAATTTCTCTCCTCCTTCAGCAACAGCTTGTAGTGTAACTTCACTACATCCAAGTCCAAGGGCTTCAGGGCACAGCACGAATTTGAGTGTTTGCTCAGCATGGTATCACACTTTAACCACACCTATTTATGATGAAGGCTTTTTGTGAAGGGCAAGACTACAAATCCCTAATCCTTGCAAGAACAAACAATTAAAAGGCCATCCAAGACCTCAAGTTTTCATTGGTTCAAGTCAGCTCCTCTGCTGTGATCCCAGCAGAGCCAAGCCAGATGCCAGACTGCTTTGGATTGCATTGCACTGCACAGACAGGCAATTGCTTTGTTTTTTTTCATTCTGAGGCTGGGGAGGTGTGTTTGATTTTTTGGTTTGGTTTTGTTGTTTTGTTTTTAAGAGACAACTGTTGTGCTCTCAAATAAAAGATTTCTTATTGAAAGCCAAATCAGTGGTGCATAGCCCGGATATTTTCACAGTCCCCATATACAACCAGAGGTACAACCTCTGTTTTAAGTTTTGAAATGGTTACATTTCAGAGCAGAAAACTCTGCTTGGTGAATGTTTTATTGCAGTGAATGGGGAAGCAAAACTTGAATCTAAGAAACATCTGAGTGCTGAAAACAGCCTGTTCTCAAGGGGCTGATTTGCCAATAGGATTCCTCACTGCTTCTCATTAGGAAGGATTTAAACTTTTTTCTACATTGTGCTTGTTGGATTTGAAGCATGGGAAGGGGCCAGTACACCTACTGTGTTTAACAATTGCAAGAGAGGAATCATCAAGGTAGCTTGCAAGCAAAACCAGTCACCCATACCAAACAAACTGGGATACTTGGCCACTAAGATTTTTCCCTCACGAAGGAAGTGAAATTGTGAATAACCTCAAAGTTCACCCCACCAATGGCTCACTTGCTGCTCTATGCATGCACATCCAGCAAAAAAAACAACTCACTCCAAAACATGAAAGGGCCTTGCAGAAGAGTACGTATTGTCACACATAAATAAGATTACTTCATCAATGATAATTATTTAATTAACATACAGTTAATCTACAAGCCATGCTGCAGCCCACATTTATAGTTATCGATCCTTCAGGTTTCAGCAAGCTCAAGTGCACAAGTAAAGACTCACTTTCAGAGCAGTATTTTTACTCAAATAAGTGGTTATTTGTGAGTGAGGCAACTGTTTTGTATCCAGTAGCTGCTGTCAGTTAGCTCCAGCTCAAAAGTTTCAGTCATCCAAGCAAGGAGACAGAAAGCCACAGCAGATCACTGCACCTAACATAGTGGATGACACAGAGCTATAAAATGTCACCAGCACAAGCCTTAAAAATAAATCTTAAAGAGGGTGGAGGGAATAGCAAATAATGGGTCACACCACCTAGGAGGGCAACACTTATCTGTGGAGCTGTTCACAAAGACTTGCACAACATTCTTCCAGCAATCTTATGTAAAACATGTCTGTACAAAATAGATCTAATGCACTAGATTAATCTGAACAGGAATAATTGAAATGTGTAAACATAAAGAGAAAAAATAAAATTGTGAATATTAAAAAAATAAAAATTCCTTCTCAGATTACCTGCTGGCTAATAACTCAGCTTTGATGAACATGACAAAGGGGAAAGGAACAAAGACGATTTTGTTTCAGTACAGTTTACTGGGGAGTTGTGTCCAATCCCTATAGGAATAGCTGCACAGAACAGGTGTTTCATTGCTAACAGCTCAGCCACAGTGCTGTTGGTGGACCACAGTTTGGAATCGCAGGCTGGGTCAGGTTGGAAGGAACCAGTGTATCCATGTGGCCCCTGCTCAAGCAGGGCCATCCAGAGCGCATGGCACAGGACTGTATCCAGACTGTTCTTGAGTATCTCCAGTGAGGGAAACTCCATAACCTTTGGCACCTGCTCTCCCTTTGGCAATTCCTAACATGTACACAGGGAATTCTCTGAACACACTTCCAGAGTTTGGTTGAACTTCCCAGAAAAATCTCCATTGTGGCAGCCCCTCTCACTTTATCTGAGTACCTCTCCTCCAGGCCTGCTATCTGCATTTGGCTAAAGATAACAGCCTTTGGCTGCTTCCTGCAGCACTGGAAAGCACAGCCTGCAGAGCTCTAATCTCTGCATGGCTCTCACACAGGAACGGGGCCTGCAGGAGGAACAACGGCTTTTGTTGTCACTCAGAAATGAGATAGCAAACCTCAGATCAGGAAAAATAATCACGCTCCCTACAGGTAGGAGATTGCCTTTGAAATATCTCAGACTCAATACACTCTAAATGCCTTTTTAATCTGCTTTTTGACTCCTTTTTAAAAGACATCAATCATAAATTAAGGTTAGATCTCCAAGTTTTCCTCTGTCAAACTGGCAATCATATCATAAGGTAGTATAATGAATATCAAAGTTTGCATATGTTCACATGAGTATCAGGGGCTGGAACCTGAAAAAAACCCTGCAATTTATTATGAGATGTCTGAGGGGAAACAAATTCCATAAGGCTGTGATGATACATCACTGCTCCAGCCCAGTAGTGACACATCATATGCAGAGATACTTATGCAAAATAGGTTTCTTATTAGACTAAGAGTAAACTAATAAAACCATCCACATAAAACACACAGAGACACCTATCAAACAAACAAAATCCTGAGTGAGAACAAGAAGGAGAATAAAAATTATGCATGCTGCTATATCCTTGCAAGATTTTTAGAAGCCCAAATGCCACTCACCTGTTTGAGCGTTACTTTCTGATTAGGTAGGCAGTCTGGATAATGCACTGACATTATGCATTCAGCCCCTCCTTCCTTCTAGTGCCGGGGACCTCCAAAATCAGAGAGGACAGAATGAAGTTAGGCAGCTGGGTGTGGAATTAAGTAGCCACATTGGCACTTGGCATTTTCTTTCCAGTTACTCTGAATCATTTGGTGTCATGCTGAAGTATTCCATAGGGCACTTGGATACTGGCTGTTAAGCTCCAGAACTCCAGCTGATCACTTTTTTAAGTCGTAGGAAATCACTCAACATCAAAAAGGCCTGATTACCATGGCTGCACTTCACTGGGAAAATAGAGAGCAGCTGAGCATGCCTTGAGGCATTCATTAGAAGGACATCACAGCCACTTCAGCATCAGGCAGCATTATCCACCTACAGGTCCTGCTGTGCTAAGCAAAGTGAAAGCCTCACTGTGCCCAGTTGGTACAAAGGAAGAAGCCTGGAGGGTTTACAGCCCAACACTTCAGTTCTGGGCTCAAAAACAGGAAGGCAGCCACATAATGCCATTCTCTCAGGTGGGGTAATGCTTTTTTGATGCAAACAGCAGAAGCAGGAGTAACACCTTAGCTATCCTTAACTTTCAACAATGAGGACATATCTCCTGAACCTTTTAAAAGTTTAATTCTCCCCCAAAATGCTCATCTAAACTACTCACAAAGACATCTTGTCTCTTTCCTTCAAATTCCAGGATAAAACCTTGCTTGGATGAAAAATTAAAGCAGTGGACAAGAAGGCAGTGCACTAAAGCCATATCTTTCTGCTGCATGTCCCTCTGCCTGGATCTTGCTGTTCCTGCTATACAATGAGTTGAAACGAGTGGTTTAAAGAGCTGCTTCCTTCTCCTAGGCCACTACATCTGCAGACACCAACAAGGAGTTCAGTGTTTACATGCCACAACCCCAGAAATCATTTGGAGTTCATGGGACTGAAGTCAGCTCATGCTGGGTGAGGACTGTCCTGTAGGAAATTTCCACATTGTTCTAGAAGATGTGATCCTTCCTGGAGAAGTAAACTTTGAATTTGAGGAGCTGTCAATATGGCCATTAATTGAACTTCTAGTACAACTGATGGCTTATAAAGCCAGTATGAACAAGGTTATTGTCCAAGAACACACAAAATAGCTGAAAACTTGACTCAAGGCCCAGAATTCAGAGAAAGAGATTGAAAATACGCCATAATACCTCTCATTTAATCGCATTAGTATTTCTTTATTTCTTCCCTCAGCATATTTACTTTCAGCCACAGGAGGAGAGTCCTTCCAGGAGTCCTTGTTAATAAACTGAAAAGTGTATTTCATGTACTTCTGACTGATCAACATCAAGGACTAGTTCCATGCATGCCATAATCCAACCTCACATGTAATTAACAATGTCCACTTTCATAATGGTCAATAATGCAGGCTCTCTTCCACACCACCTTGAAGGATTTTGGCTGTAAAAGGGTCCAGTATTTCAAGGTCACCTCAACAGGCTAAAGTTTGAATGTAATTCATTCCTTTGTTGACACAGCCTTGCACAAGGTTAAGGGGTGTTCTAATTCAGGTGGAAAACCAGGCTACCCTCACCTCAGCCATATGAAGGCAGCTGCTAGGACCCCAGAATCACAAGAAAAACTAAAAGAGTTTTACCTTTCCTAGTATAAAAAATATAATAGCAATTGGAATACAATAGGAAATCCTGGCCTGCAGGCTGCTTTAGAAGAGAAAAAGGTTGCAGACGTCTTATGATTATAGAGATCATGGCAGAAAAAATGAAGAAAATATCTATACGGTACCTCACCTGCCTGAAACTCAGGGACTTCAACACCAGCTTCTACAAGTCCTTAAAGGTACAACTTAGAAACTCCCATCTGCTTCATCATGAGCAACACTGGGGCCCTTCTAAGGGGGTTTCTATACCCAAGTAAGCATCAGCCAAGGGCAGGTGGAACCCCACATGAAAGCCACATCTCCAAAACCCTCTCACCCATGCTCAAGAGAACAGCCCAACCAGTCCCCTCAACAAGCCATCCTATGTTGTGAAGCCCACACTCTTGGATTTAGATGGTGAAAGATGGTCCTGCACTCTAGGAGTCATGCAGTCACCAAACAGCTGAGATTACAGATTCTGAAAAGGAAAAAAAAAAAAAAACCTAATAAAAAACCAAAGTAGAAGTAAACCAACAGTTGTTCTCAACTGAGTTCCAGGCCAGAAAGAAAGAAATTAAATTATTTACAGAAGGTTCTCAAGCAAGTAACCCTTGTTTCTGCAGCTGCTGCTTTTAGGCTGAAAGAAGTTCTCATCTCTCTCTCCCCATGTGTCTGTTCCCATTAATACCAATTTTAAAAGAACCTTGCTGCTTTTCCATTGCTATCCTTACTGCCAACCATATGCCATTAAACACAAGAAATAAGAGGTTTTAGTTGTAATTGTGGTTTTTCCTTTTTTGTAGAGAAGGCATCCCATGAAGACTGACACAGCTGAATACCTGTCTAAGCACACCAATTCTGTCAGCAGGAATTTTCAGAGGGAAAAATTAAATTGTAGCTGTATAATACATTGAGCAGACAATGCCAGTGATTATCCAGTAAAGTGGCATCAAAAAGCACCAGCAGTGCTGACTTCCAAAGGGGCATAAAGTGTTCTGAAGAGTTACCCTGCAAAGGATGACACAGCCCTTCAAGACCATATGTATTTTGTCCCTTTTACTCTGGCTTCTCTGCAAGGCCTCTAGGGCCAGACCAGTCCTATAAAACACTGAAGACACCTCACATTTTCTTGCACGTAGACATACTCCACACAAGCTGGGAAGTGCCTCCTTTCCCTCTCTGTCCCAAGCCATGAAAACTCTGGCCAACCTCCCAGTTCAGTCCTCTGACTGCATGACAAGGGAGCAGTCCTTGGAGCTCCACTGCCCAAGTGTCCCACTGAATGGAAGTCTGTCATTCTGCTTTCCCAAAATCCTAGGTATTTCTGCTACAATTCACAGTATGGCCAGGAAATTGCCTTATTTCCCTCCATGGCCTCCCTAGCAGCCAGGCAACCCTTCTGGATGTTGCAAGTTGCCACTTACAGTAGGATAAGAAAGCCCTGTGGCTCAGACAGACTCAGTGTCCCCTGCTTGGCAAGTTCAGGCTGAGCAAGCCCACCCCATGGGCAGTCCCAGGGAGGCCTTTATTTGTTTGGAGTACAAACCCACAGTTAAGATTGTGGTGTCAGCCAAGGCCAGAAGGAAGCAGTGGCTCTGCAGCAATAAACACAAATCAGGAAACATGGCAACCAGCCACACACTGACTTAGGGCATGGCTGTGAGGAAGAACAGAAATGTTCTCCAGTGAGGTGTCCTTGCAACACACCATCCCCAGTGCCAAGTGCAGAGGAGTCAGGACAAACCAGACACAGAAGGGGAAGTAGTGCAGGGAGATGCCAAATTTTGTAAAGGCATCTGGGGTCACGAGGGAGGTCACATTGCTTGCAAATCCCCACAGCCATGGTCCTGTCTGCAACTGTGCCAAGGCCAGTGTATTCCACACCTGTCCTTGACACCTGTTGGAAAACTAGGGAACACAGGACCCACATTTCTCCTTTATCTGGGGAGTCTTTTTGACTTTTCTGGATGCTTCAGGGGTATACCTCCAAAAATACATGTGCATTGACGGCTACCAGGAGACATAAAAGCCAGTGAGCCATCTGCTCTTTTCCAAGCTTCATTCTGACCTGGACAAAAGTTCATTGCTGTGCTTGTGTCCTCAGTGGGCTCCTTCCATTTGAGTCATTGAATTCACACACATCTCAGGATGCATGCAAAGGTAGTCTCCTTTTCTTCCAAACCTCCACCTTCTACTTGCTCCAGCAAGAATTCTGAATCCACTAGCCTTATTCTGTGCTCATGCTTTCTAGAAGTCCTCACTTAGGAATCTGAAGTAGCAACTCAGAAAGTAGAATTTTGAAAAGGCCTAATGAGTTGCTTTGGAGACCAGCAAGCACTACAAATCTCTACAGAGCTGGCCATGCCACCTCTAACTCCCTCTCTCTCTCTTTGTGTGCTCAAGCGCTTCTAATCACCATATACCACCCAATAGCTTCCTCTGAAATGTGTGTGCTCACCACTTATTAAAGGCTGGCAAATACAGGTAAGTGTTCTGAGGCATGACCTGATGTATAGCTCAAAGGAATGTTGGTTTAAAAGGGGAGTGCATCTACCCCTGCCCCTACCTTCTGGCAGCTTCATATATGTGGTTTAATGCATGGTTTGGCCCTTGTCTTGCATCCAGCACAAACGGGGCCATATGAGATCAATAATACTGGGAAAAGCCTGAATTAGATGGAATGCAAGTGATTGACTGCTAATTATCCATATGACCTTGAAGCCTTGGACAGCCAGGGGTCTACTACAGGATAAACTACAAGATGATAGATACAGACACTTAGGCTCTGAAGACAAGGACTGATAAATAAGATCCAGCCAGCCTTTCTCTGGTTAAGACATTTCTATGTCCTGTATGATTGCCCAAAGCTGCAAATCTTACCTTAGCAAAGTAACAAAAAACATCCGGGAAAGAAAAATCACACTAGGGATAGTACTTTGTATATCCTAAGCAATGGATGATGCAGGTCTAAAAACAGTGGGGGATAAAGAGAATGTTTTTCATCCTCCAGCTACTTGCACACCACTCCACTGCATCACCAGGAGTGCGGCCACAAAGTTTGCCTCTACAGACCTTCAGGGCCTGTTCTGCTTAGTAATTCCCTCTCTCTGAATTCCTACACTGTGTATGTTTTTCACCAAATATTCAGTCATCTCCTCTGGGAAAACCAAACAGGGCAACAGCTTTCCTGAGAAGATGAGCTCAAATGTGACTTTGGGTGGCTGCACTGAGATACTTGGAAACATCCCATGCTCAGCTGGTAAAAGGCAACATCACCCATGACCCAAGGTGGAATTGTACAGCATCTGCTCAAAACAAAATTGGAAAGCAAAGAACAGGGTGACAAAGAAAAGTGAGAGATATAAGAAAACACCAAATCTGAGGTCAACATCAAAATCTAACCAAATGGAAATCTCTAGACAGAAACACTGAAGTCCAGAAGGAAGGAAGAATGAACCAAAAAAGTTTCAGGATGAAGTTCTCAACTCAGAACAGAATAAAATTAGTTGGGGAACAAAAAAAGAGACAAAAAGGGACTCACGTAATGCTAGGGAAAATTTGGAAAAAGACA
Organism: Chloebia gouldiae; assembly: GCA_003676055.1. Lineage (NCBI taxonomy): Eukaryota > Metazoa > Chordata > Aves > Passeriformes > Passeridae > Chloebia > Chloebia gouldiae. The sequence goes on along the minus strand of QUSF01000008.1, from coordinate 22,610,111 downwards.
TGTTCTGGCCAGAGAAATTCTTTTTAATCTTTTATTTTACGGAAGTATTTCCTTTGAAAAGTATTGACTTTTTTATGGAAGTCTATTGTCTAACAAAAAATAGACTAAACTCTGATTATAAAATCACATGGGCCCTCATGCCTGCAGTCAGGTCCCAAAATTCAGACATTGATACATTTCCAAACTGCAGAATTTCTAAGCCAATTGTTTGTTTGCTGGCTGGAGTATAAATCCATGAACCAAGATTTCCATCCTGTTTGGTTTTGATTTCATCATCCTATCTGGAACATTCAGCTCATGTTTTCATGTTTTTCTAAGCAACCATGATTTTTTTTTTTAATTAGAAAATGGAATTTCTTATGCAATGTCTTTCTTCCAGCAGCTTTTAAGGAAAAAAAAATACATCATTTTAAGGAAAAAAAAAAACATCCTCAGACTGCTGAGAAAGCCATAAGGTTTAGTAACCACTGCAACATGCCATAAAAAAATGCTTTTAACTTCCCCTCTACACATAACTCACTTATTTCTGTCATTCAGTCTCTATTCCAAAAGTTTTACTGCAGTATTTGCTGAACCAGTGTACTACAATGGACTATTTTTAACTTATTTAAAGAATTTCCATTAAAGCATGACTTGGATAGCTCAACAAGCAAATATCATTGATACTACACCTACCATAGACAAACAAACAAACAAACATCTATACTTGTATGGGATCAAGACATTATTTTATGGAGAAGCAGTGCTCCCAAGAATAGCACAAAGTCACATGGAGCCCAGGTGTGCCAGATTTTAGGTTCACATCTCAAAGGAAACTCAAAGAAGTGGAAAATCACAGGTAGCCACAAAGGCCCTCAATGATTTCATCAGCAGTTTAGAAGAGCCCTCTGATGTGTTTGTTCTGGTTAATACACAAAATATTCAAGCCCTCATCAAAATGCAAGTGTTGAAGCATGTAAATAAATGATGAAGCAAGATCTCCCACTTAGAAGAGCTTTGGTTTTTTTGCCCATAGATATTCCCACACAGATGCATGCCAGCATATGATGGTCTTCCAACATATGTCCCTAAATTCACCCTAACTTGAAATATTTCCCCTTGTCTCCCCTGGACAGCAAACTCTGACCAGAGTCAGAAGGAAGCCACATTGGACTGAAAAGTGCCAGAGTTGTATCTTTGGTTTCCTGGAGAAAAATTGTTCTCCTGGGAACTGCTTGGATTTTGAAGGACTTTTTTCTCTTCCCTGGCATGATGTGACTCAGTTTCCAACAGACAGTGCACACAACCTGTGTGGATCCATGACAGGAAAGAGTCTAGGCCTAAGATGAGGAGAATTGCCAGGCAGATCTTTAGAGATGTCCTTCCACCCTTCTGTCTGTGTGCTACAGAAATCTTTGCTGAGGATGTCCTGTGACAGACTATCTGAGGACAGGGACAGAATTACACCACTTCTTAATGCTGCTTTTTAAGAACGTCCAAGAAAGGACATTAATTTCTTGCCCCAGTAATTTGGTCTACTACTTTGCTATCCTCATCCTTGGAAACACTTTTCTGGTTGCAAACTCAGATGTCCCTTGCTGTGATCTAATACTAATACAACTAGCAGGAACACAGAGAACACATTACTCTGCCATAGCTAACCTGACATCAGTCACACCAGCCCCCAAAAAGGGAGCATAGTCATTTTTCCAAATTCACTGTAGTATTCTGACTACTAATTTTTCACCAATTATTAAGTAATTAATCATTATTCAATTATACCGACCATGTTTCAACTATACCAATTATCTTTTCCTCCAAGTGTGAAAGACTTGTCTCCTCAGCAATGTAGGGATGTGGGAGGTTGAAAAATGTGGTTGTGAAAGTGCCAGGTAAGAGCAGGAAAGAAACCAGGCATTGGAAGGCAGGAGAATAGTTGGAAAAGGTCAGAATTACATTGTCTGGAGGAGTAAATGTTTCAACCCCGTAATCAACCAGAAAAAGTAATATCACTGGTGATTAAAAACTCGAATTAGTACCAAATTAAACCTACTGCATGTGTCAACACTCTTTCTAGAAACACAAGTGACACGTTCTTCTCTGTAGGTCAACTAGCAGCAAGGGTATGGCTGCAGGCAGACCCTCTCCAGCTCTGCTATTCTATCAAGACTGTCCAAAACTACCAGAGTGAGGGGAAAATGCATCACTGTCACCACATTTCCACCTGCCCACTGTGTTTTCTGTCATTAGCCAGCCTCAATATTCCCATCCTCAATGTTCTCCCATTCCTAAGAAACCTGCAATGAAAGAGCAAACCCATCCAAGCACTAAAATATTTTTTTTTTAAGCCAGAGCAAGCACCACAGAGTCCAACCCTTACACAATAGCTGGGATCCGGTGGAGACTGAGGGATTTTTTTTTTTTGCCATGTTGGACTGTTTCCTCACCATAGGACTGGTATGAGGAATGGGAGCTCCCTGGTGGCAAAATGTGAATTTGCAGAGATGGGACTTTCGGTGGCGCCATGCTTTTCCCTGCTCACATGGAACCCTCGGGATAACAGGAAACAGTCCTATGCTGCCCCCTCCCAGTGCACTGAGACCAGTCAGAGCTGAACACTGAACACGATGGTGTCTAGTGCATGGATGCCTGTTTCAGAGCCCAGCACAACTCCCAGATCCTCCTCACAAACCTGGCATCCCTTTCTCCAGCCCAGGCATGCAAGCTGTGCTGGGACACACATTCAGAGGCCAGGAGGTACCTGTGTTTGGTTAATGACAAAATCAACAGCAACCAGATTACTGTCACCCATCCAGGTTTCATCACACCCCAAACCAGAAGCAAGACCCAGACAAAATCCAATTGAATTTGGGTGAAAAAGAGCTTGGGCTGCCATGATTTTCACAAAATAAGAGGCCTCCACTTTTTCCTGATTTTTAGCACTGCCTCCTTAGGCAACAGTCCCAATCAAGTGTCCAGCAGCCCTTAAAGAGTTTGAGTCTCAGGGGATCTGGAGGAACCAAACCACTGCATCTCAGACAGCTCACATACAGGGTTTGCTCCTTAACACCCACCTTGACATCTGGTACTGAGCTGGGTGCCACCACTGCTCTGTGCCTGAAGATAAGCAGACCCACAATCTGGACACTCCTGGTATATCTAGAGCCTCCAAGGGACCTGGAAAAGAGACACAACAGTGACATATCACCAATCCTTTCTGGCTGGTGCTCTGCCCTGCAGCCCCAGCATGCAGATGAATAATTTTCATGCAACCTTGGACAGCTCTTTGTACCCCCGGCCCAAGGCAGAGGTATCCTGCCCAGCTGCACTCCAGCAGGTGTAGCAAATGCCAGGAGTCTTCACAGGTTCAGATGGTGATGAGCCAAAACCGGAAAGGATGAAATCCACAGAAGGTTATCAAAACTAGAGGCACAATGCCAAACTCAGGACGTTCCTGCCTGCACATGGGATGCTGGCAGACCATCTAGATGATCTCCTGCTGCCAGCTGACTGCCTTTGTCTATCCTTCCCAAGTATCTCCTGCCAGGAAGAGGACACCAGGCTAGACAAATCTCTGATCCGACCCCAGACAGCTCTAATGGGAGCGGAGCTGTCACATCTCAGGCTGTAGCAGCCTGCCCTTGGGCAGTGCCCTCTGCAGCTCTCTGATGCTTCTTCCCAGACTGAAAAATTGCACCATGATCCAGGAATGACTCAGAGCTGGACAGGTTTGTCTCTGTAAGAAATAGTCACAGCAGCTGGGGATAAACAAGAACATCAGACAGGTGGGCAAAGCCACGGAGAGACCCAAAGCCTCAGAAGATGGGAAAACAAAAAGGAGACCAAAAAATAGTTTGCATCTGGCTGAGAAAGTCAGGACTGCTCTCTGTTTCGAGCCACCAGATGGTGCCGTGCCTTCAGTCACCAGCAGGCAGCTGCTCCGGGACAACAGCGCTGCCTCCGCTCAGGGCGTCCGATGGGCGCTGCCCTCAAACTGCCTGGGGAAGGGAAGAGACAGCCTCGCTCTGCCCAGGCCATCCCAGCTGCAGGGCCACTTCCACCTTGAAGTGGCGGGGCTGATGCTGAATTGGGCCTGAGACAGTCAGGATCCGGGAGAGGAGGGGAAATGTGCCTGGAAGCCCATGGAGCTGGAGAGACGTTCGGGAGTACCTTTTTGAGCACTGCAAGAGCAAAGCATCATATGTTGGGAGAAAGACTTCTGTGATGGGCAGTCTGGCAGGGGAAGCACTGGTCAGGAGTTGTGTTTGGTTACATTCAAGTGTTTTTGATCCAGCAGAAGTGTCAGAGCACGAGGGAAGCATGACAGGGTAGTGCGCTCAGGGAAGAAGAAGTTGCTCTGAGGGGCCAGATTCAGCACACACTGAATGACAATATCAATAACTGGCAAGCTGTGCTTCCTGGCTCCCTTCAGAATTGCTGCTCCTTCCCAGCACCCACATGCAGCTTGTTGGGTGACCACCCATCCAGAGATGTGAGCTGTGCCACTTAGGCAATGCAAAGGCTCAGAAGGAGACTGATGCTTGCTTGCTGAAGACTGGAAATACACAGGTTCACCCAGCTGGTCCATGCCCCCACAGCAGCCAGCCTTTCTACATTCCGTGTGCCAGAAGAGAGCCAGCACACCAAGCACAGGCCACCAGTACAGATTCAGGCACACAGAACAAATCTAAAGAGGGTGGTGGGAAAGGAATGCTCCACTCACACTACCCTGTTTTTCAGTGGAGACTTCCCACAGCCACTTCGCTGGACAAGACCAGCCACAGCAGGTATATGTAGCTCACCATGACCCAGCTGTCAACCCAGAGCTATAAATACAGCTAGAGCACAGATACAGCTATCAAGCCACTCTTGACTCCATTCATAATCTTCCCACATCCTGTAAGCCCACAACACAGATAGGGCTGTGTTGTCAGAGATTCCCATCCACTGCACACTCATAGAAAACACAGCACAACCCTCATCTTTCCCAGTGTGTCCCTCTGCAATGTCCTCCTACTCCTCCACCTCACCTGGCACAGCCCAAGTGGAGTGTTATCCATCCATGTATGAGGCTCAGGTTCACCAGAAAGCAAAGCTCTTTATGAGACTACCTGATGTATTAGAAGGCAAAAACACTGATATGCTTGCTCTCCCCAGCACCAGCCATATCACTGCTGGCACAGCCAGCTCCCATAGCACTCAGACCCATCCAGACCCAGGCTCTGGGCAGATTTGTCCTGCAGCCTATCCCAGTTGTGCTCCCCAGGCACTGCCAGTGCTGTGGCTTCTCTCCAGGGTCACAGCAGCCATGGTTGCTATTGGGAAATGAATGCTTACCTCTCCAGACCCACCTCTGCAACTCAGGCCTCCCGTAACCACTGTAAATTCTCAGAGCATTCTCCAGAAATCATAGTCAATACTACTTAATTATCTTTTGACAGTTTTGAAGGGCTTTTCACTACCCTCTAGCAAATCCTCCACAGCTATAAGGCTGCTGTTGATGAGCATCCATCATGCTGACTAATATGTCTCATTGCTTCCTTTTTCATTACCCCATGCATTTCTTATGGTTAGACAGTAAGCAGATTAGGGCTGGGGATTTTCCAGTCTATGACTGTATATCACCTTGCCCTATACATAGGGTAGGGCTAATTCACCTCCCGTCTAATCTTACCCATAGAAGCCCTACATAAAATGAACTCTCAATTTAAAGAAGAGCCAAGCTGCCCCCATTCCAGAGTGCCAAACCCAGACAGGTTCAGTAAGTGGGCATAGCCCTGACAAACACAGGCCTGCAGTTCCCAAGTCAAAACAAGGGGCCATCCTGCATGAGCAACACACATCCAAAAGGCTTCATTATTGTGATGCAGCTGAGCACAAACCCTGTTATAAGAAAACTAAACTGCTGCAACAGCCTTCTGTCTGGGTTACAGAGTGTGAGGAGTGGGGCTTTACTAATTCAGGAAATAAAATAATTATTAATGGCATTGCAGATAGCAATTACTAATGGCATCAGCAGCAACCACCTCCACACCTGGAACAAAGCCCACATGAGCCACAAATGCTTATTCTCCAAGAAATCCCTGCAGTCATGCCGCATTCAGTGTAGAAGCACGATCTTCTTACATGCACAGAGCAGAGATAGCCCGAAGGGTCGGGTGTTACCCTGTAAAGGCAGTGAAGAATTCATCACTCACCACAAATTTCCTGCCCTAGGCTGTGGGAGCCATGCAGCCTCTCCGGGCTCAGCCCTCCCCCTCTATAAAAAGTGCTGCACACACAGCCCTGTCGCATGGCAAAAGCTCCGGAGCACAATTATAGGGAACACTGCAAAACATTCGGGTTATGCAGGCAGAGATGTTGCTTAAAGCTTTACCCACTGGTTCAAGGCCTCGCTGTACTCAACATGAGCCTCCCTTCTCAGACTGACAGGGATTTAAGATTTAATTTCTGTGTATGCAGGGGAAACATATAATTGTAAGTTTTGTGCATTGCCTGTTTTGAGGATTTAAGCGAGAGCTGAGCAGTGGCCAGCCCTTAAGCTGATTCTGGAGCAAGATGTATTTCATTCTCACCATAAAAAGTATTTCAGACTTTAGTGGCAACAAAATCAAAGGGGAAAGAAAAAAAAAAAAAAAGCCAGGTAGAGAGTAGCTTGATGACATTCTTGCTTACCTAAATTAACATGAAGCTGTTCCACTGCTGAGCTGCATTCTTGTGTTATTTCCTCCTTTGTCTTTCTAATGGAGAAAATGCCCCGGGGGTGACGCTGTTGAGTCAGGATGGTATGAAAGAACTCCGATTCAGAAGGTTTGAGAATAAAACTCTGCTTTATTTCAAATATATTGCTTTTTTATAGCGAGTATTGTCCAGACCAATTCTATTGGTCCCAAAGTAAAACCATCTCAACCATTGGTGTGCAGTGAATGATGCAGAGTGGCAGAATTTATCTATAAATAGTGTGAACAACAAAGAGATAAAGAATTATTTACATTTTTCTTAACTGTTTCCCAGGCATCTGCCTGGTTAGAAACTCTCCATTTTCTCTCTGACTGAACTAAGAATATCCACACCGGGAGTAATGAAGCACTGAGGTAACTTTCCCATCCCACTCAATCCAGACTAATTCTGATAAGGCTGATAAAATTCACATAGTTTTACAGCAGCAAGCAGGGTCAAATTTTAGTCTGGTTGCTTATGGCCTGCAGTTCTTACCATGCAGAAGTCAGAAGGATTACAACCTGCAGCAATTGTGGAAGTTGACAGCAAATTAAAGGGAATATGAGTTCTGGCGTTTATCTATAGCAATTTAGGATCAGCCTTTTCATTACTGTAAAAATAGCAAGTATTGATAAGCAACATGTAGCTCTGATCTGCACTAAATCTCAAATTGCAATACAGAAAAAGCAGGAACAAAGTTAACACTTCAAAAACAGGAAACTAATGCAAAGGGGAAAAGCAGCTTGTCCAGACTCCTTGGACTAGGACAGGGCTTTGGACCAAATTCCAAGCTCTGGTTCCTGCATCCTGTCTGCTGCACCACCTCCTCAGAAAAGGGATGGAGCATCACAGCAGTTTCTGGAAATACCCTTAGATTCTCCTGTCCCCAGATTTCCCTTTAATTTTTTACTCCAGCGCACCTGCTTAGCAGTATGTTCCAGCAATGCACAGCCATGGGCTCCTCCTGGGGGTTTTATTCTGCCAGTGAAATAGCTATGACTGTAAGGTTTACAGAGACTTTCTGTTCCTGTCTAAAATTATCTTTGCTGATCCTTGCGACGCCAAGACCACAGAGCCAATATTCCACAAGCCCTGAGAAAGAAGCACTGTATTTCAGGCACACTCAGCTAGCGTTGCTACAGCAGCATCCATCAGCCACGACCAAAGCTCTGGGTCACCACCGTGCACGGGGGGACACTGCCTGTTCCTTTGGTGCATCAGGCAGCGCAGAGTCAGGGTCTGGGTGCTCTGTGGCTGTTCAGCCAACCAGGAGCCTCTGTGATCCCTGCTCCAACTGTGAGATCAGGGCAAAAGTAGATGAAAAGACGGCAGGTGGATGCAGGCAGATGGGGGAAGCGGGGCTAAGAGGGAGACAACAGCAATTAGCATAAGCAGCGGCAGCCTCAGCTCACCAGCTGCTTTGCCGATTGTCTGCCTCCCCGATTTCCAACAGCAAAGCAGCAATTTGCCAACGAGCAGAGTCAGTAGCCAAGGCTGCCCCTCAGGACTGAAACTATCAGGGAAAACAAACGATTTCCATGGTACAAAACTATGGCTTGCAGGGCTTTGATGTAGGAGTTTGCCTAAGTAAGGCATGGAGCATGCAGCTCAAAACAGACACCAAATACTTCAGAGCGAAAGGCTAAAAAAGGAAGGTTTTAGAGGAGGAAATGAGTCAGTAGCTTGGAGGACGGGAGGGGGAGTTCAAATAGCTGAGGCATATAAAGTAAGCAAGCATCTCAAAAGCTACAAAGTCAGCAAAGTGGATGTATTGATCTCAGGTTTCTGTTGATGTAGACCACGGGTGACTTTTTATGTTGACCATGCTGGATTTTGAAGCAATCCTTCATTGGGCAGACATTTGACAGCTGCAGTTCACACCGGTATTTCTGACACGAGCCTAAGTGGTCACCACCAGCTACAGGATTGCTGGAATCTATCAGTCTCCCCTGGTTGAAGGATGGATTTTTTGGGGGCTGTGTGTGTGGGGGAAGTTTCAGGCTGATTAAAAACACCATTGCCCTGAAGAGCAGGAGGGGGATTCACCTTTCATGATGGTTCATCTAAATGTACAGCCTCACCTTCCAGCCTAGCTTATTTATAGCACTAACACTGTGAGAAAAAAAAAAAAAGGGCAAAGCTGGTTCAGTGTTCAGAAGCAGAAAAGCTAGTAAAAAAAAACCTTCTCCATAATGCAATTCCTGTCTGTCACTGTGACAACCTCATATTGCACTGAGAGGCTGGGGACAAAGAGGTCTCACCCCAAGAAGGCTTTAGCCTTGCTCACCACACAGCAGAGGGTGCAACAGGGTGTGCAACACACTAAGCCAGAGGTGTTGGTGTCAGAGTGGCAGTAACTTCCTCACCTCTGCCTGGTCCTTGTCCCATCCAAAGGCTGGCACTGATAGAGAGGGGAACTCAGAAATAAAAACAAAATTTCCTCCTGCCCTCCCCAAACCAGGGAGTTCCCCCTGGGTTCAGGCTCCAAAGCAAGAGCTAGAACAGCTTTGACAGGACCCTGCTGCAAGCCCAGGCAGAGGGAACCCCAGCACTACAAATGGTCAGGGTGATGCTAAAGGCACATGAGGAGAGGGCTGTCAGGTCAGGGAACAGCACAGGGCTGGAGAAGCAGGCTCCCTTCCCCTGCAGAACCAGCAGCACAGGATTGGCATGCAGCAGGGGTTCCCAGCCTGCCATACACACTCTTAATGCCCAGCAGGCAGCCCTGGGGCAGGGCTGGAGCCCCCAATGCAGGAACAGCAGGGCAGGGGCTGTGGAGCCCTGTGCCAAGGCAGGCTGGTACCACCATAACCACACACTTGTCTGTGTATTTTGGTGCACAGATCCTGCCTCAAAGCACCACATCCGTGTTGTTTATCCTCACTGGGTTATGCTGTTTTGTCTTCTGGGAAATTAAACATTTCAAAAAGCCGTTGTGGTTGGTGGTGAGTGCCCTTCCCAGAGCAAGCACATCTTTCTCATGAGGCAGGTTAAAAGTGAGAGTTTTCTCTTTCTCTGCTGGTGAAGGAATTGTTGTCCGTGCTGAATTTCCTTTAACCGGTTAGATACTTTCTCAATCTACTGCAACATTTCCAAAACCACCTCTCAGAACAGACTGAGCCAAGAGGCCAGTTCCACCTCATTTGCCCTTATAAGTACACAGCATGAAATAGCCCCAGCGCTGTTCTCATGGCCTTGCATCATCTCCTCCCCTCTTCCCCAGGATGTCTCACTTCTGTACCCCTCTGTCAGAGTGAAACCCATCTACAAAGAGCAAGCCAGGAACCGTAACAGACAAATGACCCACATCAATTACGACTAGAAAACATAGCTGCCCCAGGTTTCTGCTACACACGAGAGATGGAGGTCTGCTGTGGCACTGCCACATGGTGCTGACCACCACTGCATTGATTTCCTCTCCAAGCCACAATCACAGCAGAGAGGCAGGACCAGAAGTTGTCCAGAGAAACTTGCTAACATGACTGCAGCTCTCCCTACTACACAGGCACTTTATTTGACTTGTTTTGGAACTATGTTTCAAAATGGAAAAAAAAAAAAAGTCCCTGTTTATTTCATGCTAATACTTCCAAAGTAAGTCAAGATTTGGGGTCAAATTTAAGCATTCCTTGATTAAATGTATCAGGAAGAACTATCCACACAGGCCAATTAAAATCTGAGTCGTGCTGGTAGGTCTTTTTGCTAGTTTCATTACAAATCTGATGCAAGAGCTTTTGCAAAAAATGAACCCCTGGCAGGAGTAAGTCACCCAGCACAAGAGCCTAATGAAACAGGATGGCTTTTTCAATGCACCCATCTTCAGCAAGGGATCTTTCAGCAACTTCTCTCTCATGTGAACGGACCTAAAAACAACTACGAGGACCATCTACTGGAGTACCCTCCAAAGAGGGGATAAATCAAAAATTAACCCCCTTAACTAGATCAGTAATATGGATGAGAACTGTGTGTAAGCGTTGCTCACACCTTTAGTGAATAGTGAAGCTTCATGATTATATCCCAGCCCTGAAATTGCTGCCATCGAGCCTCGGTTTTGCTTCCTTCTTACAGGAAGGCACATACTCAACAAATAAGCTTTTGATGCTGGCAGCTTTTTGCTCATCGACTCAAGCCGGGAACACCACTGCAGTCAGGATTCGGTGATAAAAACCTAACTTTCTATACATTTTGTACCATCAGCAGCTGCCTACATGCAGCCCGAGCCTCACTGGCCGGAAACATTAAGGAATGAGTGTTTTCGTCAGGGCGAGCGGGCCTGCCATGAACATAGAACATGAAATTCTGGGAGCGCCCCGGCCTCGGCAGCAGCGTTTCCTCAGGGCCGCCTTTGTTCCGAGGACAAGCCGCTCGTTGTTCCGTCACGAAGCAGCGCCGGGATGCGGGACCCGCGGGTGCCGGCGGGGAGCGCCGGGCTCTGCCGCAGCAGCGCGAGCCAATCAGCACCGCCCGCCCGAGATCGCACCAAAGTAGGTAGTGAAAAACCCTCGGAGGAAGAAAAAAAAAAAAAAAAAGGAAAAAAAAAAAAAAAACCACACTTCCGCCCGGCTGCCCGCCCCTCGCCGCTCCTGCTGCTATGGCCGCCTCCTCCTGCAGGCTCCCCGCCCGCCCCAGGGCCACGGCCACCCCTCTCGGCCGCTCCCCGCTCCCCTCACGCCCGCCCTAGTCCCTTACAGCCGCGCTCCCGGCAGCCCAAATCCTGCCCGTGCCCCGGCGCCCTCCCTCACGGCTCCCCAGGCCCCCCCAGCTCTGCCCTGAGGATCTTCCCCGCACCCCGCCCGGCACACCTTGGAGCAGGTAACCCCGCCCACCCGCCTGAGCGCGCGCACCATAGGCGGGCTGGCACGTCAATCAGCCGGGGTAGCCCTGTGATTGGTTAACTCGGCGGGGGCGTGGCCCCGCATGGCGATGGGCTCCCGCCCCCCGCCCCGCTCGCGCGTGCGCGTAGGGCTGGGGCGTCGCCACGCGGGGCTCCCGCCATAGCAACCGCTTCCTCCTCCTCCGGGCACGGCGGCCGTGACGTCGGCAGCGCTTCCGCCCGGCTCGCGCCCTCGCAGCTTCCCTTCCTGCCGCCGGAGCCCGCGCCGCGCCCAGACAGCCGAGGGAGCCGCCGCCGCCGCACCGCGCTCCGCAGCCCGCCCGCCGCGCCCCGCCGACGCCATGGTAGGCACTGCGCGCCGCCGGAGGGGCCCTTGGCTTCTCCGTCTCCCGCCTCCGCCTTCATCCCTGGGGGAAAAAGGGGGGAGGGGGGCGGCGGTACCGCCCGCCGCATCCCGGCCGGCGCTCTGGCTGGCGGCGCCGCTGTGCCTGGCAATACCGTGCCCCTTTTTTCTTCTCCTTCCCTTTCTCCGGTCCTTCCCGTTCGCCTTTGAACTTGACGCGGCGGATCCGTTCTCCTCCCTTCCCCCCCGCCCCCATCCCGCCATGAGGCGACGGAAGGTTATTCCCACCCCGCCTTGAAGCGATGGAACTGTCCTCCTTTCCTCCCCCCGCCGTAAAGTAGTGGTACGCTCCGCGTCGCACACAGGCGCTGGGGGCGGGCGCGTCCATTCGGCCCTGGGAGGGGGGGATTGGTGAGGAGCGAGGGCGCGGCGGGAAAGGGCCGTGGCGGGGCGGGGGGGGCTGTTCGCGGCGCCTCCCCGCGCCGCAGGGCGCGGCCGGCAGGGGACGGGAGGCGGCGGCCCGGCCGCTCCCCGCGAGGGGCTGGCTGCCAGGGGGTCGCAGCCTCGCTGGAAGGCACCGGGCGGCGTTGGTGGGAGCCCGCCCTGCCCCCGAGGCCGGGGGCTGCCCTGCTCGGGTGGAAGCGCGGCCGCCGCCTCGGTCCCGGCGGGAGCCATCTTCCCACGGCCCGGGGGTTCGGGCCTGGCCTGGAAACCGGCGGCGGCTCCGGGGCCAGCACGGGCCCTCCCAGCGCCCCCCGCCGCCGCGCCCGGCCGCAGCCAGCGCTGGTGGCGGACAAAAGGGGGAAGCGGAACTCGCGGAGGGGAATCGCTGATTGTAAAAAAACAGGGTGTCGCAGCGGCCGCTCGAGAAAGCTGAAATTTTGAGGTAGTTGCTGCAAGGACTTGAGGTTTTTTTTCCTGTTTTGCTTCTCCGCACAGTGCTGAAAACATTCATCCAAGGCATAACGCTGGAAGCAAAGGAACAAAAATGTATTAAGCATCCGCACTGATTTGCTTGTGTTTCATGGCTTTCGGAAAAAAAAAAGTGTTAGGGCTCTCCTTGCATAAGTGGGGCAGAATAGACCAAACACATGTTCAGTTTCATGGTGGCTCATTCTGTTTGCTTTGCCCATGCTCGGAATTTGCATCCCCGTTTAAATCGGGAGACAGAGGTTGGCAAATTTGCCTTAATTGTTAGCTCATGCAGTTTTAACTGCTGCCCTGTTTTTCCTTGAGTCATGCACAAGCACTTGTCCAGCAACATGCACTTGCCTGGGTTATTTACCTGTATTAGAGGTGTTAAATATTGAGGCCTTCCCTTAGTATTTACCAGTAGTTCATTGAACATATGGTATCCGGGAAATAAATTTTTGGTCCATAGGGCTAGCAGACAGGATGTAATGCTAATGTCCCTGCTTTCTCCAACACCCAAGCCTGGAGCATCTGTGGCTGGTCTGCAGCATGGAGCACAGCTGATGGTAGTTGCAGATGAAGCTGCTAAAAAGTCTGATGAGACTCGCAGCTCTTGTTGAAAAGAGGCTTGTCTCAACAAGCCAGCTACCACCTCTGCAGTATGCAAACCTAGTTAAGTGTGACTACTCAGTGTGTCAGGCTTCATCTCGCTTTGGAACCAGGGAATTCCCAAGTCAGTCAAAACTACTATTTCTCATAGTGATCTCCTTTTTGCAACAGGGTTTAGGTTGGCTTTTCTGAGAGGCTGCAAGTGAACTTGGTTTTAGGCAGAGTGGAGGCCTTCTGGCAAAGTACAGTAGTGCCAGCAGGAGGGCATCCTTTGGTATCAAAAGAGCTTGGATTTTCAGCTTTTGTGTCTTGCCACAATGTTCAGTTTCTTTGCTGCTGGATTAAATGAGTCCAAGGTCTTTGGAGTACCGTGCAAATGATTTTTCTTGGTTGTTAGTCAGTGCTGTTCCCAGATCTGTGTAATTACAAGGTACATATGCCTCATGTACAAGATAACAGCCTCATAACAATTGGTGCTGTTGATGTCTGGCATGTTCCTACTGGTCTTGGCAGAATCACTATCAAGAGGCTCCTGCTGGGTGCAAGGGCTGACCTAAGCAATACCATATGAGAGAGCCTGAATACAACCAGGACTTGCTTGTGAAGCTGTTCTTGGCCCTTTCTTCACCTGGTTGTTCAGTATTCACAGCAGTCTCCTCGGGAGAGGAGGATCCCTCAGTAGCAAGTATCGGAGATGCCCAGAGCTGGACTTCAGAGCCTGATTTTGAGGGTGACATTTAAGCTTTAGGTTGCTATAGGTGCCTAGAGGGCCACAAAAAGAATTTCTTGTAGGCATAACAGCTGATTTGTGTGTTGAATGTGTTTCTGAGAAGTTTTGGTTTTCTCAAGAAATTCCTGTTACACACCAGCTTCCACCTGTATTACCTTAAAAACTTACATTTCGACACAGGAATGGGTGCTGCATGAAACTTCTGCCCTGCTACTAGTGGCCACTGCAGTTCCCGTTTTTTAGTACTGTTTCTGGGATTGCCTTTTGTGGGTGTTGCTTGTTCTGCCTACCTTGATAATTAATTGGGAGTAAACTTCATGGTGGCTCAGAGAAGGGGATAATTTCCTCTTTGGCTAAAAGCTGAACAAAACCTTCAGGAATTTGAACAATAGTTTTTTTTTGTTTTTTTTTTTGTTTTTTTTAATAATTGCTTTTCTCATCTCTCCTTGTCTTGTCAATAACCTTTCTTACTGTCAGGGTGGAAAAAAATAAAAGCTGAATAGAGTTTTGATTCTTCCCCTCACACTTTCCCCCTGCCAAAGATACCAACTAATGCAATATAAAAGCTTGAGTCTAGCTGGCAAGATCTTTCTACAAGTGATATGCAGATGTCTCTATACTTCTTGCTGGTTTATGGTGTGCAAATAATGGCCTCTTATACAACAGCAGTAAAAGGCTGTTTGTTAGTTCTGTTTCCTGTCAGCCTTCAGATCCAAGTTGAAACCTTGGCCTTTCAGATGTACAGGCTGTCCCCTGTAAATTGAGGTGTGTCTCTGTCCAGCTGTAGGTAAGCAGGGAATGTGGGCTTTTCCAGACTCCTGAAGTCACTGGTGTTCCCACACTGTTGCTGGTCTCTGGGATGAAGTTAAAGTAGTTGCTCCTTGCATTTCCTCCTTGCATTGCTGCCATTCCTGCTCAGTAAAGTGGGGATGTTAACATCAGATGTGTTTTCCTGAGTGCTCACCAAGCAGTATTTAATATCTTTATGGTTTTGACCACCTACATTTTCAGTTGGCTTGCTGGCCTTAGGTGACACCTTTCCAGAGGCCCGATTTGGCAAAACTTTCTTTCAGCCAGGCTGTTACTCTGCCTTTCCTGCTAAGTGTTCCCACAACTACCTTGGCTTAGTTTTCCCCTCAAGTTGCTGGTGATGGCCCAGGGCATTCCAGTGTGTGTGGCAGTGCAGGGGTCAGCTCTGTCCCTGAAGGGTGCTGTCCCAGACCAATTGAGTGGAAATAGGTTTAATTGAAAAAGTATTTATTGCAGAGATGTACTGTGACACATTAGTGAGTCAGAGGGAAATGCCACATGGCTCCACAGGCAGCTCTGGCAGTGGCAGGGAATTTCAGAGGTAGATAGGAGGGAGGGTAAGCCAGGCATGGGGGAAACAGGGCTTGCTGAAGAAACTAACAACCAAATACATGCCAGTAATGTGACCAGCAAACATGGGAGCACAGTGTTCTCAAATCTGCCCTTGCAATTAAACAAGGCGTGTTTTAATACATTCTTGGTGTCAGATTCTGGAAAAAATTGATGATACTTTTCCAAGAAGCAAAAGTTTCCACTTGAGTAGCTATGGATAGTTCACCCTGATGTGTACAGTGTTTGTGCATGGTTCCCAGATAAAACAAGTCAAGAACTGCATCTTGGAACTTCTCTGGAGATAATACATGCATGGGCACCACTATGGAGAGTTCTTGGGCCCTAATCACAGGAGGGAAGACCAACAGTCTGAAGTTCTCAAGACTTAAACTCAAATTTAGTCCTTCAAACTTGTCTTGAGGCAAAAACTAAGTCATTAGTTTGAGGTCTTCGCTGTCTTAGAGTTCAGGAAAACAAAGACTCTTCTTGGGTAAAATATTTTAAGTATTTAAGAAAAATACTGGTGCTCACAGTATTCACTTCCTAACAAAAGAGAAGTTGAATTTCATTGTGTCAGAATTGTGTTTTAGTGCAGGCTCACTATGAATCCAGTTCAGCAGATGTCTGGCATGTCTCTCACTCCTGAAACAGCTTTTCTCTATGTGGGCTTTTCTTGAGAAAGCTTTGGATTTATTTTTCAGTCTTCCCCAATTGAAATTAAATTTCAGTTTGGCTACTTGGCAATGGAGGCAAAATGTTGGGAGCTCATAGTGGAGGCAGCTGGGCTCCCTCTTCGGGCTGCTGGAGGGAGGGCATTGTGCTCTCCCAAGACTTGTGCAGAGCTTTGCACTTGAGGCGAGAGCGAGGCTCTGTGAACAAGAGCTGCTGTGTTCCTGCAGTGCCTGCTGACAAGGCAGTGAAGGCAGTCCTTGCCTCAGGTGCCTGCAGCAGGCTGTGTTAGATCCAGGGGGGACACTGCCAGACGTGCCTTGAGATAATGGGTGAGGGGCTCAGCCCCCAGCACGTGCTGTGCCTGCAGCAGCTGCATGGACGTGCTGGGGGACAACTCACTTGTGCTGATTGCCTCAGAGAAACTTGCTCTGTCTCTTCTTTCCTGAATGTCTCCCTGAGTGTGCTGTCCTGGCATCGTTTTCCCATGTGGTAATTAGGTGGCTTGCCTGCTTGCTGCTGCTTTGCTGCAATTAAGGGTCTGTTGCCTACAGTGAAGTGTCACCAGCTGGCTGATGGTCATGGATCCCACAAGTGCCTGCAGTTATGTGCTGCTCACTGAAGCAACTCCCGTGTGCTAGTCCAGAGCTGGCTAACTGCTTCCATGCTGGGAAAAGGAATAGGACTAGGCTGGCTGCTGGAGCTCTACAGTGTTCAAGCCACAATGCACAAAATAATAACCAGTGTGCTGTATTGACTCCTCTGAGCAGAGCCATATCTGGCCAAAGAGGGAAAATCCAGACTAACAAGTGTTTACTCTGTTATTACTGGGAGGGTGGAGGCTTCTCACCAGCTCTTCTTCTGGACAAGGCAGCAGGGATGAGGTTAAAATGTCGCTTGAGGACACATATTTAGAGTCTGGAATTTCTCCTTGTTCCAGTGTTCTTAGCAGTCATCCTGTTGCTGTTCTACACAGAGTGGTTGCAGCTACCTTAAAACAAAAGCTGCCTGGGGTTTGAGTTTTTTCCTTTTTAAGTATGTTTGTGAAGCCATTTGTGGCTGGTACAGGCCCAGGGTTGAAGAGGGAGCCCGACAGTAGATGCTCTTTTCAGAGGGAATTGGTTTGTTGCACTGTCTCATCTCCGCCCATACTGTAACACAGCTATAGGGTGTTCTCAGATGGAACAAATCTACATTGTCCCTGGCAACACAATGGCTGCTAATGTCAGCTTGTGTGATGAATCCAGGGGTTGTACAGCAGCTGTGAAAAGGAGTAGACCAGCTACTAACAGCCTTTGCTTTGGAAAGCTAAAAAATCCAGTTGTCACTATTGTCCCTTCAGCTGCTGGTCTGTCCCAGTTATCAGCTGAAGTTTTACAGTGAATTTTGAGTTTCCAGACTAAATACTTTCAACGTTTTTGGAATCTGAACTGACTTGCCAGCAGTGCTCAGATTCTTTTTAAAGAAACAACTTGTCTCCTGACTTGGAGACCTCTTTCTGGCTGTGTAGTAGCACAAGCAAATGTACACAACTGCACAGTTTGCATCAACCTGCAGCTCTATTGCTGCTGCTTCTGGCTCTAAGCTGAGCATTAACCTGTGCTTTCAAAGTTAACATGACTTGGTGCAAGGGAACTATTTGTTGTAGTGTTTGAGCAATATTCAAGAATTGACAAAGGTAGAGGTAGGTGACATGTACTGCTTTTTCATTATAAATAGCCTCATTTCCATGCCAGTTTAGACTGTCTGCATTTTCTAAGAACCTTGAGGGGCTTTGTGACTAAAACTCGAGTCTTGCCACCCGTTGCCAGCTACTGAGGTACCATTAGGTAGAAAACAAACCTCGGGGAGGAAAAAGCTTCTCTTGAATTCACTGTGGATTTGTCCTTAGTGAATGATGAAATAGCTGTAGTTCTTGCACTGTTTGCTTTATTAAGTTAACTTTGTGTTATTTAGCGTCTTCCCAAAAAGACTCTTGCCCACACCAAACACTGGGACAGGAGGAAAAAGACCTTTATTCCTCATTAGCTCTCAAGACACTGTACTTGGTCAGAGTGTGACTGTATGGAGGAGTTGATTGGAATGAGTCACTTTGAGTCCATGTTTGCACTGTAGCTTGAATTTATCCTGAAATAGGCTTTCTCCATGTACTTTCCTCACCTTATTGGCGATATGCAGAAGGATGGCTGCCTGCCACACAGCTGAGGCATGGTGACTGAATTGCTGTTCTCCTGTCCCAAAGTAAATGTAAGCAATTCTGCATAGGTTACCACTTCCAGACTGACCATGCATTGTAAATCTTGAGGGAGGTCCCCTTGTATTTAGGTAAACCCTGAGAAAGCAGTGCTCTTCACCATAAAGAAAAGCTGTCTCAGATTGCTGATGTATGAGATTGTCCTGGTTTTCCATGACCAGCACTTGGGAGCGCTAGATACCAAACTCCATAGTAATAGATTCTGCCAGCTGTTCCACCTCTCCTTACTGGGTTAGCTGCCTATGCCAGCCACTCAGAGTTACAGGAGGAGGGATTTTGGTAGAAAGAGGAGGATTTGGGCTTACCTGTGGTCCTCTGTGGTAGGCACTAATCAACACTTTAAAAAACCCCACACATTAAAGGAGGTGTCCATTCCATAACTGTATCTCAAGGACAGCGTGAGCACTGAGCAGGTCCCCTGCACCGCTGTCCCTCTGGTTTTGCTGCTGAGCTCTGCTGTTCCTTCAAAATGCAAAAGAAATCCCTCTAGCTTACATCTGGGGCTGAATATAAGTTTAAAAAAATTAAGAATAGCCTTTAGCATTTTTGAGTGGTGTATCTCACCTGCTGCTGTACCCGACTGTTGGTACTGCTGACTGTGCTCATAGTAGTGAGGTGTCGTGGTTTACACAGAGGGAGGAAAGCAGTTTTCCTTCTGATAGATGGATATGAGTAATGTCATTTGAATTTGGGAGACAAAAAAGCAGTGAGGGAGGAAGCAGGATTCTAAAGGAATCTCATTGTTTATACTCTGTGTAGCATTTTGAACAGATAGAGTTGTTCATACTGGACAGGCTTCAATTTAGTCTTTACTGCTCTGGCCATGATGTCCTTCCAGCAGTGCCTGCTGGCTCCTCACATGTGCAGTATTCACTCTTGCACAGCTGCTTTTGAACTTGGTGCAGTCTGACAACAAAACTCATATGTAAATGCTTCTACTTCCCACTTTTTTTCCCTGTCTCATTCCCAGAAAAGCATCAGACTGAAAATGCAGTTCAGTCTTTTGTCATTCTTGCTAGGTCTCGTGTTCTTTATGCTGTGCAGCTGCCTTTACATCAGATTGATAATGCTGCATGTGCACCTCTTGTTCCAGCTTACACAGGGGAATACGATACCACTTAATAGTTTCCCAGCTGATTCCAAAGTGGGGGAGAAATGTTGGGAAGGGTTGAGCTTGCTTTAAAGACTGCTGGAGTAGGTGCTGAGAAGAAGAGACTTTGACTGTTAAGACTTGCAAATTCTCTATTTGAAATACTGAATTCAGAGCAACTTCCCAAAGTTGGTTTGTTCAGCTAAAAACTACCATTGCAATCCCAGTACCCCACTACATTTCCCTTGATCTCTAAACTAAGTCCATGTGACAGGTATGGAATTTGGCCAGCTTTACTTCTGTTCCTAAAGCTGCTAGCAAGCATGCTGGAAATGGCTAGGAAACTTAGAACAGAAGATCCTTGTGGGCATATCAGCCTGAAAGGGGGAAGAAAATCAAGCTGCTGTAATGCCAAAGGATCTGCCACAACTGAATCTCAAAGAACAAGGGGTTGGCATGCATGTAAAATTTTCCCAAAACAATGTTCTGGTGTAAGTGGGGTTGTGCCTTCTTTGGAATAGTTTTTGGTTTGGCAGCTGGCTGTGGGCAGCAGCAAGACTCCAGATTCTTTACTTGGCTTTGGTAAAGAGGGACTGCAACCTTTTCTGATGAGACTGTCATGCCACAAGTAACTGTTGCAAAAATCTATTGTCTTCTAGCCTTGGATTTAAGGCAGTGCCATAATGTAGCTGGGAAAATTAGGGGTGGAAGGCCTGAAGGTGTTTGCTGTGGTCTTTGCAGGCCTCTGGAGTACAAGTGGCCGATGAGGTGTGCCGTATCTTCTACGACATGAAAGTGCGGAAGTGTTCCACGCCGGAGGAAATCAAGAAGAGGAAGAAGGCTGTCATCTTCTGCCTCAGTCCAGACAAAAAGTGCATTATTGTGGAGGAAGGTAAAGAGATTCTGGTGGGAGATGTCGGAGTGACAGTCACCGACCCTTTCAAGCACTTTGTGCAGATGCTTCCTGAGAAAGATTGCCGCTATGCCTTGTATGATGCAAGCTTCGAGACCAAGGAATCCAAAAAAGAAGAGCTGATGTTTTTCTTGTGGTAAGCCACCTTCCCAACTCTCTCATTCCTAACATGCAGTCCAGGCTCTGTGGGTGAGGTCTCAGCGTCTGTATTGCCCAGGCTGGGAAGATGGCAGGCTTAAAGTGAGCTGGGCAGCCTGATGCCTGTATTCTGGAGCCATGATGTGTTCCACTTGTCTGTGTTGGGTAAGATCCTGCTTCTCTCTGGGGTGAATATTCAGTGTCACTGATTTCACTCTCTGTGGTGTCTCCCACTAGGGCACCAGAACAAGCACCTCTCAAAAGTAAGATGATCTACGCAAGCTCCAAGGATGCAATCAAAAAGAAGTTTCAAGGTATGTAATACAACTAATACTCCTAACTCTGCTGTGTCCCCAGAGTACACAGAGCAAAGCTTAATTAATTTAGATTTTGGAGGTGGTTTTTTGTTGTTATTGTTGTTTTGATATACTAGTGAGAAGTGAAGTATCATGTGACAGACTAAAATGAGCTCTGGCACAAATTTACATTATCTGACAAAATTTCAGAGGCGCTAGGACAGTGCTCAGGACAAGAGCAGGTTTTGCAATGTGTGATGGACAATATGAGCAGCACATGTGCACCATACAGGCTAGAAACCATAAGATTCATAACACAGCACTGGATTTTGTGCAGAGCTGTCTCAGTGGCAGAGCACTTTCATCCCTGTGTCTGTTAAAATTCAGTCTCGTAAATTTACTATGCTGTAAGTCAGTCTGGCTGATAGCCAGGTAGCACTCTTCAGCTCCTCAGGCTGCACTGGGCCAAAATCTTGCACTGTGCAAGACTGACAAGATCTTTGTGCAGCAGTGCCAGCCTACACAGGATGGCTTGCCCAGGGACTGGAATTGCTATGGGGATATGTTGTGTGCTGCACATGTGGAAATTGAAAAAAAGAAATCCTAAGGAAATTCTGCTTTTCACCATATTAGGCAGACATGGGTTGGGCTCCCCAGCCTTAGAAAGGAAAAAGAAAGCACTGTTGGTTGAGTAGCCCAGCTCTCAGTTTCTGCCTCTCAGGTTTGCAGTGTGATGCTCTCAGCCACCTCTGCAGAGGCAGCAGGAGCTGAGTGAGCCCTCTCCCTGTGCTTGCCTGGAGCTCCCTCCCCTGCTGTATCCAGGGCAGCACAAGAAATGAGGGATTTTTTCTAAGAGCCTGCCATGAAAGGCCAACAGCCTGAGCACTGAGCTAGTGACAAATTTCTCCCTTCATGTCCCTTCAGTGACATTTGGTGTGTAGCCAGATGTCTCCTGGGATGTGTCAGGGAAAAGCCATAAAATTCTCTAAGCTAAGGCAGGACTTGTCTGCTTGAGTGACTGGATTGCTTCTTCTAATATTACTACCAGGTATGTTTCTTTGATTGCTTACCAGCATGTTGAAATACTGCATTATTGAGTGTTTTGCCTCTTTTTTTAGGCATAAAGCATGAATGCCAAGCAAATGGGCCAGAGGACCTGAACCGAGCTTGCATTGCTGAGAAGCTAGGAGGCTCCCTAGTCGTAGCTTTTGAAGGAAGTCCCGTGTAGATGTCATACAGTGCCACAACTCTACAAGCATTCCATGTTTTAATAGATCAGTTATATAAAGCAAACATTCTAGGCAAGGGTTTCACTAACAGTAGGGAAGCTGTCTTGTAGAATAAAGTAGATTTTGGAGATGTAGCTCGTATGTACAAATGACCCTAAATAAATCAAATTAAGGATTTATCTTGGTGTATTAATATTTGCATTGGTTGTCCAGCCCAGTACTGTCCCCAATGGATTAACACTAAAGGTCTCCAAAAATTTGAATAGTGTATCATGAAAGGTGGAGAGGTGAGAACTATCTGGTTCCTGTTTTTGCTTTTCTGAATAGTATCAAGCAAAATTAAAAAACTTACCCCTGTAACCATTAAGACAAAACTTCAAACCTGTAGTTTAACTTCAGCTAAAGCAACCTGTTAGCACCAAAACTGGGTTAAATTCTTAGTGCTTGCAGTTGCAGAGCTGTACTAAAAAAGCCTAATTATGCAGCTAGACATAAAACAGACACACTTTTTTTTTTTTGAGAAATAGTCCTAATCCACTCTTATGAACTCACAGTGCAGTAGTAATATTTAAAGGTTCACTTGTTCTGTAGGTTCAATTTTCTTGTTATGAAGTGTCTTGAGGTCTCTTTCCTCCTGAGTGATTCTATAGAAATCGCTTTTTCTGTTGACACAGTTTAATTTAGGACTACCTTTCTCTAATATACACCAACTAGTGGATCAAATGCTTCTGAGGCTTTTATAAACACATATTCTTATATCAGAGCTCTCCAGTTACAGGTAGTAAAATGAAAAGGAACCACGACTTTAAAAATGGTATTTTCAGCCCCAGTCTTTGGTCACTTGGTCCATTTGTCCATAATTACTATTGATTTAACTTAGTAGAACCAATCAGCCTGACTAATATGGCTTGATCTGGGCTTTTTGTCTGTTAGCTTCTTTAATTCTGTAGAAATGCATGGAAATATCACCTACTAGAAAGTTTGACCTGAAATGCCTTTTGTATGGGGGGTAGAAAACATTCCTGTGCCAGCTACAGAGATCTTAAAAGCTTCCATGTTTCATCAGTGGTTGATTAAAGCTGTTTCCTTTGTGTAATGTGTACATGGGAGTTGCATAGAGTTTTCTTGTATGTCTGTAGAGAAAAAGAAAAAAAAAAAACCAAAACCCTTAGCCTCCAGTGCATTACTGTGATATGTTCTGTGCGTGCCAAATTTGAACAGCCTAAATAAATGGGCTTTCCCTCCCCTGGGTCAGTGACTGATTGCTCTCCAGCCTCGGGATCAGGCCTCCTGCAGGGGGCTGGCACTGCTGGATCTGGGTAAGCACTTAGGGAGCTGCTGTACCTTCTGCAGCGACTGCCCTGCTCTGCTCTGGGGAGCGGGAATGGGAAACAGGCTGCAAGGAAGAGCTGGTGAAGGTGAAGGGATCTGGGGGGAAAGCAGGTTTGGCTCTGCAGTGTGTTCCCCGTTTGGCTCTGCATCCCCCTGCTTGCTGCAGGCTCCAGCTCCCAGACAGCACCTCTCTGGGCCTTTAGGCTTTGGGCCCAAATTCCCATTGGCTGGGGGCCGTCCTGGGAGCCATGTCCCTGTTTGCAGTCTGAGCAGCAGGAGCCCAGCCATGTGTTGGTTGTTCTGCACTGCTTTCCCTGTGAGGACCGAGTGGGCTTTCTCTGGCCAGGCCCAGGGAGCCCAGGCAGTCACAGGATGGCGCTTCCTCTCTGAGCTGTTCCCAGCTGTGCAGGGACAGAAAGCTGCTCCTGGCAGGGCAGTGCCAGCTGTGCTGCTGTGTCTGGGGGCCAGGGCAATAATGGGCCATTACCTAAATGAGCATGTGCCCTCTCTGGCCAGGCTGCGTGGTTAAAGCCCTTCATTAAAGACAGGCATTGACTGACCGCTCTGACTTGGCATCCGCACGGGTCACAGGGCTGGTAGCACAAGGTTTCTGATGCAAAGGGACCCATTGGAGTGCAGCTTCCTGATTCTGAGCAAAGCAAACTGGCCTGGATTCTGCTGGGGCTTCTAGCCTGTCTTTCAGTCAACTGGAGCTTTACCCAAGTGTGTAATGATCCTTATGAACAGCTCCTCCTTGCCCAGGTGTCTGCAGTACTGATCTCTGTTCAAAGTCCGTGTGGAGATAAGGAAACCAGTGTGACACACTGGGAGTGGTGCTGCCTGACAAACAAGGCAACTCCTAGCCAAGATCCAGCTGATAGCTGGTGCCTCCAGGCTGCAGGCATTTTTTTATCTAGGCCAGGTGATGCTGTGGTCACTTCTGCCTGAGGTTTCCTTCCTTGGTCAGAAAATTGAGCAGGAGACAATGCTAAAGAGGAAGGATGTCAGACGTGTAAGATAGGAGAGCATTTCCCACAATGTGAAAGCCCTTGGATCAGGGACTTGGGTTCAAAGTCTCAGAATCTTAATCCTAGAACTGAGTGATAAGGGGCGACACTTTGGGCCTTGGGTGGGTGTGGTGCTATAGTTGCAACCAACTGGAGAGCTTTTAGGATCCTCAAAAAAAGTCCCAAAGTTTATTGATCTTTGTTCTCCAGAACTAACCGTAACTCTTAATCCTCAGAGCTACAGTGCTGTGGTCTTAGACACATGGTGGGGTTTGCTGGCCAAATTTCCCCTCTCAGGGTTGTTTTTCCTGCTTTTTGTGGGATAAAACTCTTGTGACTGTTTTTAAGTTTTCTCCCAGACCTAAAAAGGCAAGACAAGCAGGGAGAGACAACGTGATGAATGCTTCCTATAACTTGCCTGGTTGCTGGTGGGAGAAATCACTTCCTAACAGGGGCACATGAAGAAAAAGGTGAAGGAGGCAGCTCAGTCACACAAAGCTCAGCAGGACTCGCTCAGGTAGTGTGAACATTTTGAAGTACACATGCAGGCAATGGTTTCCCAAGCCATTTTTGTCTATTTGGCCTGTGAGGAGATGAGAATAGGAAATGGAGACTGATAATTCAGGCCTAAGTGTAAACAGCAGGCAGTGTAAATGTAATTTACAAGGAGGGCTAAACTGAGTGTCTGCAGCTGTGCCTTGATAAGCCCAGGTACGCAGGCTGAAAGGTAATTCCAGGCATGGCCGAATCAGCAGAAGGATCCAGTGTTCTTATTCCAAGTCACTCCAGCTGAGCAACTTCTTGATCTTTATCAATAAAGGTACCTGTCTGCAGTGCTGGGGCTGCTCTGAGTCATGGGCTTACAAGGACAGTCCCTTCTGTATGGCTGTCCTGTAGGAAAGGAGGTGACTGGGTGGGCACATGGCAAAATCCCACCAGCTGTGGGGAAAGCAGGGGCTGGCCAGGCCTCAGCTCCCTGTGCTCTTGGGCAAGGCGTGGCTTTCTCCTGGCCCCTCAGGATGTCCTTCCCCTTCCATCAAGGTGCCAAGGGAATTAAAACACGGCAACAGTACCATTCCAGGTGTAAAAAAGTCTGATAAATGTCTTTCCCCAAAAAGAGTTATTTCAGCTTTGCTTCACAAGAACAGTCCTCTCTCTTCCTAAAACAGCCAGCTTGGTATTGTGTGCCAGAAGGGCATCGTGCCCTGGGCCTGGGGACATTGGACTGCTCTGGGGAAGCCTTTGGAGCCCCACTGGAGCCAACCTGCTCCGTGGTGCACTTGGAACACCGCCTGCCCTTCCTGCACTGTGCTACTTCTGTGGGCAGGCCTGGGTATCTGAGCTTACAATAAAGGAAAGAATTGTTGAAAAAGCAAAAAACTGCAAAACCAAAGGAACTGCATCACTTCCCAGCACCTGTGGCTGCCGGGCCCTTCCTCCCCGTGGCTCCTGGGGGTGAGAGCCACCCTGCCATGCTCAACAGCCTGCTCCAGCCTGGGCATTGGGTGGGGGTTTTGTGCAAGCCTGACACAATGCAGGCATTCCCTCACTTTTGGGGAGCTTCAGTCCAACAGGTCAGGCATGCTGGGCTGTGGCAAGTGACAGCGCTGACAGGCTGAGGTCACCAGTGGCCCTTGGTTCATGCATTCTTCTACATCTGCCAGGAAGTCCAGGAAGATAATCCACATGCTAACTGTGGCTGTGGGGCAAAGGTGTGCTTCCTGAGTTTGTCCCTCTAGGATGGGTAGAGCAGCCCCTCAGCCACCTGTGCTGGGACAGGGAGAGGGGGACACACACAAGGGTGGGGACAGGGGTGGCTCTCAGCTCCCCATTTTCTTGGCCGTTTATCTTACCTGGTCCCAGCTGAGGCACACACAATCCTCCCCCACCTTTCATCATGGCCCCAAAAGCCACAGTGCTGAGGGAGGAACAGGATGTCCCTGTCCTGTGAAGTCTCAGGTGTGCAGTACAGGGGTTGGTTACACACTGGCCTTCCCCAGGAACAAAATGGAAGCAGGTCTGCCCCTCATCCTCCTTCCTGGCCTTGGCTCTTTGCAGACACTGGAGGAACTGAGGGGCCTTTTCCTCCCCTCTCTCAAAGTCTGCTGATGTCAGCACTGGGCTCAGCAGCTTTATTGTGGGGAGACAGGCACCAAGCTGTCACGTGGCCTCTGCCATTTCCTAAGAAACCAGCTTGAAAATAAAAAAGGGAAAAAAACCCAATAAAATTTAAAAAAATAAAAAGGAAAGCAACAAGAAGGAAGAGCAGAGGGCTAAAGAGCCTGATGGTAACCAAGGGCCAGCACCACCACACAGCACCCACAGGGACACATTACAGGGGAGCATGAAGATTTAAAGCAAGTAGGAGGAATGGTCCATACCGCCACCATGCCTCTAATGCCATGGCAAAAGTGTCCATCCCTCTGCCAAACCCCACACAGGGAGACCAGTCCTGGACCATCAGTGGGAAAACACAATGGGAACTAATAGTTTCTCTCCTTAGTGTGTAGTGAATAAAAACCAGGGGATGGCTTCTGTGAGGCAGTGACCCCCCAAAGCTCTACCTGGATTGCAAACTTAAAAAACCCATCACAAACAAACCTCCAAGAAAAATAAAGCAAAGACAAGCTCTCTTCACTACATCGTTTTAATTGCATTGACACCCAGAAATACACCTGCCAAGAGCCACCCACCCAAGAGGGCATCCTTCCATGGTGGGTCTTACTTTCACACTCCTTTCACTCAAAAAAAAAAAAAAGAAAGAAAAGAAAAAATAAGGAAAAAAAAATATATTTATAATTGCACTGGTTGATGTACAAGCACAGTCTTCCCTTTTCACACAGTGGTGGGTTCTGCTGGAACAGGAGGGTGAAGCCCCAACGCGTGCCCGGCGTGGCCACAGCAGCTCCCCAGGAAACGAAGAGTTGTACAAAACAGTATGAAGATTTTCTTACAAACTGCAGTGTTTACTGGTTGTTTTTTTGGATTTTTTTTTGTATATTTTCTTGAAAATTTCAAAACTAGGTTTTGGGTCACTAATGGCTTGTATCTTTTATCTACAGTAAATTTAGCATAAATTTTTACTTTTAGGAATGTGTAAGGCATTTTGGTAAGTTAACTGTAAGGTCCAGAGTGAAGATTCATCAAACTGAAGTCCCTTCCTTTGAACTGTCCTCTTTCCCCTGGAGAACAAAAAAAGAAGTGGGTTACTCAGCTGGGCCTCACTCTTATTCTCATGGCAGATCAAAGCCCAAAGCATTGCACAGATGGTCCAGGTCCTGCCTGTGGGACAGGGAGGACCTTGATCACCATCTTGAGCGGTTTCAGTGCTTCCCAAAAGCCACCCAAATGGTTTCTGGCAGCAAGGACCACCTTGCCTCCACTATTAAACCCCTGCCTGCTGCACACTGCCCCAGGGCCTCCACCAGCATCAAGGGGAGGGACATGGCCACCACCAGTACCATTTCCTGAAGCTGTTCTTTCAACTTCTTCACCATTTCTCTCTCTTTGGCCAGTTGGTCCTGGGAAACCTTCAGTAGCTCCTGTAGTTTGGTTGCTGCCTGGCCCAGGTCCTTTGTTAATTTTTTTTCTTTTTCAAGTCTTTCCTACATGGCAGTCAAAAGAAGGCACCTGCCTGAGCTTCCCTTTGCCACCTTCCCCCCTTCAAAACACCTCAGGCCACCACGGGTCTGCACCAAGCTGTCTCACTGACCACAGCCCAGGAGAACACTCAGTCCCCACCTCAACAGGGAGAACAGGCAGCCCCCAAAGCTCTCTCTGGCTCCCTGGAGATGCCGTGGGCTAGGACTGGATGGTTTCCCAGTGTGTGAAATGCCCAGCCTGTGTTTGCTCAGGGCATCACACCGATCTCAGCCTGCCGGGATGCAGTGGCTGTGGCCCTGCTATCCTTCGGCCACACTGGAGCTTTCAGCCCTCTCCTGCAGGGTATCCATGGGATGGACCTCGCTCCTCAATCCTCAGAAATGATAAATCATGCTCTTACTCCTGCTTGCACGTGACTTTTGCTATCATGGCACAGCCAACTCACCTTGAGATGCTGGGCCTCCTCCTTGTCTGAAGCTGCTGCATGTTCAGCCAGTCTCAGCTTCTCCAGCTCTGCTTGCAAGCTGCGTGCTAAGCTCTGGGCCTGGGAAGGGACACACTCAGTGAGCACAGAAGCCAACAGTGCCAGCATCTCCCACACATCCTGCTCCAGCCATCCCCGAGTGCCTGCTGGGTGTGTCCTGCTGAAGCGTTGGGTGGTGCAGACACACAGGGCATTGCTTCCACCAGGGAGATGGCATTTCTCACTTGGAGCAGCAGGACACCCAGCTTAACCTGTAACCCTCCAAAGAAAAAGCTGGCACAAGACTGGGGGGGGACTGGGAGAGCTGTATTTGAGGGGCCAGTGATGCCACAAGGCTTTAGCACAGCTGCTGTAAGAAGTCCTTCAGATGTGGGAGGGAACATCTCACAGTGCTGAGATGTGGACAGTGATGGGGAAAAGCCTTCAGAATAATTCTTCAAATTAATTCCTGGGCTTCATTAGCAGCCAAGAATCCAGAAAGGCTTTGCAAACCCTGGTATCCTCCTTGCCCACACCCACCTCCTCCAGCTCCCGTGCCAGCTTTTGCCGCAGCATTTGCTCCTTCTCCGCCAGCGTTTCATTCTGCTCCAGCTGAGTTTTCAACTGTGTTGAGGGGAAAACACCCAGAAATAACATTTTAAAAATATACAAGAAATAAGTTAGCAGGGACATCACCAAGAGAGCTGGGCTGGATGGAAGAAATAAAATCTGAAGCTTTTCCCACAGCTCCAAAGGGCAATAGGTACAAGCATGATGGGGGGTCCTCTGCAGGGAGATTGCTGATGGCAAGCCTTGGGCCTGCCTTAGCACTGCCTAATTTTGCTTGCTCCTCAGGCAGCACCAGCTGGGATGTGGGATGAGAGGCATGCCATAGAGCAAGATGCTCCTGGCAGGCCCCATGACTGGGAGAAGGCTCCAGAGTTAACAGGATTGAAGGAGAACGACAGAGCACTGCCACTGGTGAGAAGTGTCAGCCTGGAAGGGAACAGCTGCTGCTAATGCCCTCAGCCCAGCTGCAGCAGGATTTGTGGAGCCTCTGTAATCCTAATCCTCCCTGGTGGGGAAGGGATGCTGGCACAGCTCTGTCAGGGTGTTGTCCCCTTCCTCTGAGGTGACTCTGAACCCCACAGGTCAGTGCCACATAGCAGTGCTGGCCCAAGGGCTCTCAGCATGTCCTGCCTGCATCCCCCAAAGCTTGCCAGAGGGCTCCCAAGGGGAACAGCCTGGTGAAAGCCAACTGCTATGTTCCCTATGGGAGCAGGACACATGGTTAATGGGGGAGGTGCTGGGCTGGCTGCCCCCCAACACAGGATATAACACACCACAGCTGTGACAGCCCTGAGCAGAGCTGTGTGCAGTTCTCCATGCAGTGAGAGATGGTGACCTATCTCTCACATGAGACGTGGTTAAGGGTCAGAGCCTTCCCAGGAGTGGCCTCCCCACCCTCACCTCAAGGGCTGCCAGCTCACTTGGCTCAGCTTGTAACCCCACTACTTCTCCCTCCTGCATGTGGGTCTTCGCCTCCCTCAGCTGCTGCCTGACCTGAGGGATGAGCAGCAAGCCTGGCTCAGTGACACATCCCTTCACACAGCCTTCACACGAGCCACAGGGGCATACAGATAAAGCCTGACAGCTTTTTGGCTTGCACACGAGCTGGCATGCTTGAAAAACCACCTCAGCTTCTGCCAGACCAGCACAGTGGTATCTGACCTGGGCAGCTGCAGGCTCAATAGCTCTCAGGGGTGCAGAGTAAATGATGCTACATGGATGGATGGATGGACAGACACCCAAACCCCTGCCCCAGGGTGGTGTTGTGGTGACAAGTGTCCAGCGGTGGGGCAGCTGGGTTTTTCTGCTACACACCAGCTTGAGCAAGCCTTGCTGCTCTCCCTTCCCTCCCACCCCATCACAGGAGGAAAGGCAAATAAAAATCTCCTCCTGGGTGCCAGCAATCGCTCCTGAACGTGAGGTCCCCAAGCAGCACCAGGTTAGCCCATGCAATGGCTGTGCCTTCCTGCCCTCCCCCAGCCCACAGGAAGGGTGCTGGCCCCACAGCTGCTTTGCAAGCCAGCCCCAGGTGAAGGACCCAGCAGGGCATCTCCCCGGGTCCCTCCTTACCAGGGCCAGCTCCTTGCTCTGCTTCTGTGTTTCAGTCTTTGCTGCCTCCAGCTGCTCCTGGGACTCTGACAAGAGCTGCCTCAGCTGCCAAGGAGGAAAAGAAAGGGAAAAAACCCAACTCCTTTTATGCACTTGGTTTAGGAACTCTGGCCCAAGGAAGCTTTTTTATGATGCAACATCTTCCCAAAGAGGTCATGGTGTCATCACATGCTGGCCTGTCTGCTGATGCCTGCTCAAGCAAACACAGCCATGGGCCAGGTCTGTCTCACCTGAACCACAGAAACCACACAGGCCACCTAGGAGCAGCAGACAGCACCTCCATAGAGATCTCCATGAGCCATCACTTTGCCCATGACACTTAGCTTTAGGAGTCTACAACCCAGACTGGAGCAACCATCTCCATCTGTTTTCCTCTTTCTTTGCAAAGCTGCAGATCCCTGGGGCACTTCCCAGATGCCCAGGATACTCCTCAAATCCTCCACACGTGCATGGGTGGGGAGCCAGGGTTAGAAAAAGTTGAAGAAGGTAGCAGCCTCCACACTTACAGCTTCAACTTCTTTTGTGTAGTTCTGGCGCTCGGAGCTGGCTGTCTCCAAGTGATTTTCCAGTTGTGTTTCCAGAAGAGAGGTGTATTCCTTGAGCTGCATTAAAAGAGAGGAAAGCAGGAGGGGGTTGACTGAGGTCCAACACATCCCAAACATCTATGGCTAAAGTCTGCCCTCCCCAAGGCAAGTCAGGAGACAGGGCCCGACTCAACCCAAGCACAGTGTGCGCGTCTCTGGCACCGGTGCAGAGACCTCCCCTCCCCAAGAAACCTCACCTGATCTGTGCTCTGCAGATCTGCTTTCAACTTCTCCACCATGCCTTCCAGGGATTTCAGCTGCAGGTGTGACTGAAGCAGAAGGGATCAGAGAAGGACACTGAGCACCTCTGGCTCAATCAAAAACTGGCTGCTGTTTGACTCCCACCTTTCCCACTTCATCCTGTACCCACCCAAGGGGAGCTCCACGGAGGAGCTCTCCTTCCCAGGGAGGACAAGTCTAACACACACAGGCCATAAATGGTGAAGAGCAAGGCAACAGCTGTTGCCTGCAGCATTTCAGGTAGCTGCAGTCAGGTTTCAACACCCAAGAAACTGGCACCAGACTCAGCACAAGCTTCCTGCTGAAAGCACCTTTTAGTCTGGAAGCAGCAGTTTTCCAATGAGGTAGCATGGGCTTCATTATTAAGAGAGACCAAGCTGCCAGAAAAAGCACTTAAACCCCTGCTGGTTGTTGAAGAGGACTCTACAGATCCTGAAGTTTTGGGAAAGGAGGAATTCACGCCCTCTCCACTAAGAGGCAGGATTGCTCTGGGAGCTGCCCAAGGCACCAGATGTTCTTCCCATCACGAACACCGCCAGTGGCCACGTCACCCTTTGCAATCCCACACCAGCCCTCAGCAGGGCTGGCGCTGCAGGAGCCAGCAGTGGGCTGAGAAATTGAACATCTCTTGTACAACACTTCCCCCACCTCCTTGC
This sequence comes from Chloebia gouldiae, assembly GCA_003676055.1. Taxonomy (NCBI): domain Eukaryota; kingdom Metazoa; phylum Chordata; class Aves; order Passeriformes; family Passeridae; genus Chloebia; species Chloebia gouldiae. The sequence continues at coordinate 22,577,973 of QUSF01000008.1, read as the reverse complement.
AGTCCCAGTTAACTCCAAAACCCCACGTGATGTATGGGGAGCAGCCAGACCATGGAAAACAGCTCAATCTCAGCTCTGCATTCAGCAGGGAAGATTCCACATGAGGAGGGCTTTTTGTCAGCTGGCTTGGTGACAGGAGGGGTAGATTTGGGAAGGAAGTTCCTGTGTCTTGGTGTTCACAGCTGGCAGGAACACTGAGGGCCACCAACCAATTTATAGCCAAGAGATCCCCTTCTCCTGGAAGTCTAGCTCCAGGAGCATCAAACTCAGCTGGGTCAGCAAACACGCACCTTTTGGAGCTCCTCTTCAGAGGCTGTGAGCTTTGCCTTCCACACCTGCTCCTCCTCCTCCACGCTCTTCTGTAGGTTTCGTAGCATCCCTTCCTGTGGGCAAAGCCTCAGCTGAGCCCCAGCCTCCCCCAGCCCCCACCAGGCTGAGCAGGGTAAGGGCTGGAAGCCTTGGCACACTCAAAGCCTCTCCAAGGATTTGGGCCAATTTGGGCCTCTCCAAGGATTTGGTGACAGAATTACAATCAGGTGGTGCTGGGGGCTCCTAATCCCTCTTCTGGCTCAATCACCCCAGTCATCAGAGACCCTGCTGTGTCTCATCCCATCACCACCAGCAATGTTTCCAACACAATTAGGCTGAAGAAGAGCTCTAGAAATTCACCTTTATCCTGTTCCTCTGCCTCACTGACAACTACCACACAGCAGCTCCCCCAAAACACCAAGGGATGCCCACTCTAAGCTCATGAGCAGCCTGAGCTGACAGGAGACCTCTCTGGAGGGGTTTCCAGTGGGAAGCCAACACAGTGCAAAGGGCAGGAACTTACGGTCTCTGCAAGGATCGTTCTGTACTGCTCACACTCTGCTTGTAAAGTGCTTTGTGCTTCCTCTGCCTCTTTTAATTTAAGAGCTGAATCCTAAAAGGAGAGGGAAAGGAAGGAGAGATGAGAAGAATACACGTGACCCTCCAGCACACCCTCAGCCCTCCACTTTCCAGCCATCACTTACTGGTGGCTCTGCTGTGATCATCTGCTGCTTTAGCACAGCCACGGTCTTCTCCTTAAACTCCTGTAGCCACGTGTCATAATCCTGAGTTCGGAAAAAAGAGAACAAGAAAGAAGGAGGATGCCTAGACCTCTCTCCTTCCCATGTGGAGAGGCTCTGGGGAGGTCTGAGGAAGCCCATCCCACCTGCTGTGAGGACACGGTGACTCCCGGGAGGGCGGAGAGCAGCATCTGCTTGGTTCGTGTCTGGAGGGCGTCCAGCTGGTGGGCCAGCTCTTCCTGAAAGAGGGACAAACTGCAATGGATGGAGGTCTTGGGCACCTGCTGGCCTGGCTGACAACACTGGGTCCTGCTTTTCTGTGCCTACAGGCACCAGCCAACACAGAAAACTGCTGGTGCTGGGAACCACAAAAGCATCACTTCCAGTTCAACCACATCCATGGTTCCCCAACCATGACCAGTACCAGGGATGCACTGCCCTCAAGAAAAATTCTGGAGAAGCTTGCAGAAGAGTTGGGCCAGCACTGTTCCTAAGCAGGCAGGCAACCCAGGGCAGGCCTCCCTGGTGGCTTGGGGAAGCTGAATGTTTCCCTCCCAACACCAGGAAAATGCCAGGCTCACCTTTGCTTTTGTAGCAGCAAGCAGTTTTTCCTCACATGCCTTCTCCACCGTGGTCAGTGCTTCCATTGCCTTCCAGTTCTTTTCCCGAAGGTCCTGTGGAGACCACACAGACAGGGCAATAAGCCACATGCCATGCCAAGGGCCACAAAGCTGCTTGCTGGCACTGCAGAGGATTTCGAAGCCTCTGCTTAGGGAACTGGCTTTGGTCAGGAGTCTTCCATCCCATGCCCACAAGCATTCCTTTCTCCCCTGGCTTTTCAGTGGCTCCACACACCCCATTGCTCTGGCAGTGCCCTGGATGGGACAGGAGCTCCAGAAACAAGCTCAGGATGCCTGCAGGGGACACAGGCCAAGTGCAGGGATGCAAGGTGGCCTCCACACGAGTGACACCACCTTGCAGGAGAGGGATAAGGAGGAAAGGAGCAGGAAGGTGTGAAGGACCCTTCTCAGAGACTGCCTTGGCCCTGCCAGGGTAGGATCTCTCTGGCTTACCAGGTTCTAAACCTTCCAAGAGAACAAGGGACAGACATGTCACCTTAGGCAGCCCACCAGCTCAAGCTGCACAGCCTGCCAGGGGTATTCCTGCTCTCTGGCAGATGAGACAACGCCTGCAGGGCTCCCTGGGGCTGCAAGAGCCTCTGGCCACACCCTGGAGCCATCAGGAAGTGACCATGATGGGCTGTCTGTCACCCACTTACATTGTTTTTCACCTTCTGTTGCTCCACTGCCTCCCGCAGCTGTGTGGCTTCCCTTTCCAAGGCTGAGAGCTGGTTTGTCTTCTCCTGGAGCCTGGAAGGGCAGGATGCAGGAGTGAGCCTGAGCAGTAACCTCCCTCACGGGCAGCAAGCTCCCGAGATGGAGACACAGCCCTTCCTATCCTGGTCTGCCCTGGGATCTACACACAGCAGGAGGAAGAGGGAGCAGGACTGAAAACCACAGCCATGGCAATACTGGAGTGGGATCTGGTTTTCTACCCCCTTACCAGCAATAAAAAACAATCACTTAACTGGCTGGCTGTACACACACAAAAAGAGGAAGAAGCAACCCGATGCAAAGGCCAGGAATTCTGGCTTGCACAACTGGGGCTCTCCTATCTGTGGCTCAATAGGCTGAGAGAGCCCACAGCTCTGCATTTTGAAAGTATCATCCCACTATCTTGAGTAACCCTAAATCAGGGCTGCCAACCAGACAGCAGAAAGCTGCAGGTTCCCTCCACACCCTCAGATCCGCCATCTGCCCTGAAGGGACACTCAGTTTGAGCAAACCAAGGTTCAGGTCCTTGAGAAGAACTACACACGTTTCTTGGGGTCTCAGGACAACTCAACAGCTGCCTTCCTTTAGAGGGATGCTGGATGCTTGCTGGCATCTGAGAAATCTTCCCCCCACACAAAGCCTGGGCCTTCCTGGAGGTGCCCAGCACATGGACAAGGAAAAACAGGCAGGACTCATGGCTTAGGAAACTCCTGTTCAATACCAGGAAACCTTTCTGTGCTGGGGGTTGAAGGAAGAGGTTATCAAACACTGGAATAGGGACCCAGAATGGTGGTGAATCTCCATCCCTGAAGATACCTGGAAACATCTTAAAAAAACTTCCTCTGGTTGGGCCAGAGCAGGGTTTTGGACCAGAGACATCCTACACCCAGCACCAACACCAGCAGAACCCCCTGTTCTGTAGGAGTGGTCAGACTCCATGTGCCTGCTAGCAGTGCAGTCCTGCTTCAGAATGCACTGGCTGTTATATGGGGCCAGTACCAGAGCAAATTAATATTTTAAACAGCACTGTTGGCCAGGATTGACCTTGATTCCCCAGATGGGCAGCCCCAAGCCTGCCTGGAAGGCAGGAAGCCATCAGCCACAGGCTCAGTGCTCGAGGAAGCCTGGGACACATGGACAGCAAGGTGGAGGTGCCACTGCAAGATGTACACCTGGACCCACCTTGACTGCAGCTGCTTCATTTCTGCTTCATTGGCTGCCTGGAAGAGAGAAAGCACTTTGATTACCTGCCCCAGGCACGTAATACAAATCAGCCCTTTCTGTGGCATCCCAGAGAGGATGCCAGAGCAAAGATAACTCAGGAATTGTGCAAGCAGTGTCACCCACTCCCCACCTCCCACGCCAACTAAACGAGCACACAACCTGCAGGTCTCTGTCTTTTTCTGCCTCCCGCATCTGGCCTGCCTCCAGCAGAGCTTCGATGGACTTGATCCTCTCCAGAAGCTTTGCATTCTCTGAGCTGGCATCCTGCAGTTTCCCTTTCACACTGTCCAACTCCAGCAGCTTACTTTTAACCTCTGCCTCGGAGCTCAGCAGCTTGGCCTGCAGCTCTGTTGGAGGGAAGGGTGACAAACACAGTTGTGCAGGTGCAAACAAACCTGGAGACTCCTCACCCTGCTCTGTCCACGCAGGATCTTAGCCAAAGATGCCTTCCTTGTCCATGGGTGCTTTGAGGAGGCACAGAAAGGGCAGGCAGGGATGCAGGCCAGCACAGGAGAGAGGCCTTGGAGTAACACCCTGGGCAAGAACCACAGACCAGCCCATGTCTTGCTCACAACCACACCAGGCAGCCTAACTCAACCCTGGATCTACTTGTCCTGCCCCAATGACTCCTGCAAGCTCTCAAAGCCTCCAGTCTGCCCTACAGCTCTCCCCATGCTGATCCCAGTTCCTCACCAGCAATGCTCTGCTGCTGCCCTTTGGTCTTTTCTGCATCTGCCAACAGGCTCTTGTAGCTGCTCTGGGTTTTGCGGAGCTCGTCGCTGACCTCATCCAGCCTCTTCTGCAGCATCACCTCTGCCTCCCGTTGGTAAGCCTGCAGGGCAGGAAGAGAAGGCTTCCTGGAGCATGACAGACACCCCAGATAGTTTGAAGCACAGCTTCATGTGTCACATAATCTTATTTCTAAACTGTGTTTCGGGGGATTAAAGTCATCCTCCTGCCAAGCTCCCCCTGCGCACCCTGCCTTGTGCTCACATTTTATCCTGTGCCAGCCCTCACATTGGGAAGCAGACAATACCCAAATGCCTTGGTCCTGGGTCAATTCCATGGCCAACCTCTCCTCTGGAGAGCTCTGAGAAATCTGCTAGAGCTCTGGTTCAAACCACCCCAGCCCAGCAGGGAGAGGTGCTGGCACAGGGCTTTGGAGAACACAGACACCCAACCACGTTTCCACAGGAGGAGGAATTGTCTCTGCAGTTTGGGACAGGGAATACTTTTTATTTTCCATCATGGAAAGCAGCAAGGAAGAGGCTGGCAAGGGCAGGCCTTTTGAGGGGGAAGGCAAAGGAGGAGGAGGATGAGTTGCAGCTTTACAGGTACAAGTGGCACCCTTGCAGAGGGAGAAAAATTGCTTTGCATGGCAGGGACAGGAAAAGGGAAACCAGCAGGTCTGCCTCTGTCCAAGGGATGCTTTCAGCATCACCAGGAAAGCAGAGCTGCTCTGGTTTTTGAAGATTTGACTCAATATCCTCAGCTCAGAGTTCCAGGTGTTACTGTGGATCACATTCTCCCTGACTTTAGAGTCAGCTAGTGTGATTTATTTAATTAGCATTTAAGATGTGCAGTGAGCTGACAGCCCTGGAGTTCTCCCAAAAGTATGTCTAGAAGCTCCTGCTTTGAGCCAGAGAGGCAGCTCCTGCCTTCACACCAGGTGTCAGCTCACATCACCCTCCTAGCTCCTCACCTGAAAAAGCAGCAGGAGCCAAATGCAGCCCACCAAAAGGAGAGATACATCCTCAGGCATACAAAAAAATTAAGAGCAAGGATATGGAAGGCCCCTTGCTCTAGGAACTCCTCTACAAAACTATTTTGGCATGTGCAGATAAAGGTCTCTTCCACCACAGCCCCTTCTTGAAGAGGCCAAAGCAATTCAGAGACACCCGTCACCCTGTCTGCTACACCAGGACTAATGCTCCCAGCACACAGCTTAGCAACATCCCAGCAGGATCCCAGCAGGAGCACTCTCAACATCCCAAGAAGATGCTTTTCCCCGTGTGAGTACAGCCTGCCTGCCAGCAACACACCTCTGTGTGCTCTGAGGCTCTGCTTGGGAGGTGTCCTTTCAACACCCCTAAAGGGTGTTGAACCCAGCCACTCCTTGCTGGCAATGAAAAAAGCCACAAGCTCCATCTCCTACACAAGGGAGAGAGAGCAACAAGTTAAAACCATCTGAGTTTTAGAGAGAGTGCACCTGCAGAAGAATGGCTTCAACCAGGGCATCCTGCTCCCTGGGCTCTGACAGTGATGCTACACAAGGGTCACAGGGAATGTGACAAGCTAATGGAGGGGAGAGCAATTAGGAAGCCTGCCAGGCAGCTTTCTTCCCAGCCATGGTCACTGATCTCCCTCCTAGCCCTTCCCACAGCCCAGTGCATGGATCCCCTGCCATTCAGCCACCCAGCTCTGCAAGGGGAGGGGGTTTGTGTGCCTGACCTGCAGCTGCTCGATTCGCTTCTCCGAGGCCGTCGCTTTGATCTCCCAGCTCTTCCTCTGCTGCTCCTCTTGCTGCAGCACCTCTGACTTCTCAGACAGCTCTTTCATCAGCTTGCTGCACTCCTGCCTCAACTTGGCCAGCTCAGCATTTTGCCTGCAGCAAGAGAAGCAGGGTTACTTCAGCCCACAGGCCAGCCAAGCCTGGTGCTGGCTGGGGGAAACACATCCTCCTGTGGGCCTGATACAGGACTTGAAATGGTGAACTTTGTTTGCCTGTTTCTAGGACACTCCTGGTCCTTCAGGGAGGGGGTGGAAAGAGCCAACAAATCACTTTTTAAAAGCCCTGTTTCAGTCACAGGAGACATTCCTTTCTTATGAAGTAGAGGACACATGGATCTGTGTTCCCAGACACAAGAGGAAGCATTACAGCTGGAGTCCACTCTGTAATTATTTGCTTGCTGTTAATCACCAGTCATTTCAGGCTGTCTATAAAAAGGAGTGTGAAATTCTTCTACCTAGCTCCTATTCTGCACCTACTGGGCTGGGCTCTGTTCTCTGCAGCATCACTCCCATCAAAGAGCTGCCTGCATTTCTTCTCAAGTTTGAGAGCATGAGTTCCCCTATGGGGGCAAAACACCACAGTGCCTTCTGATCCCCTCTGCCCCCTCCACTGCCTGTTGGTTCTGGCATCAGCACAGGTGACCCCAAAGGAGAGAGGGATTCCCTGCCCTTTCACTTGGGAAGAACATCCTTGTTTCTCCTGGTGTACCCCTAAAAGCCATTTGGCAAGCTTTTCCTCCCTCATTCCCTCTTCCACCTACAGCTAGTTGGGGTGAATGCAAAAGTACCTTTGGGAAAGGGGGTGGTCAAGCCAAGGTCTGCCAGAGGGCAGCCCCAGGCTCTGCCCCTCCTCCCAGCCTTACTTGCTTTCCATCTGGCTGGTAGCCTGGTTGAGGGCATCCCTCAGGATGGAATTCTCCTGCTGCAGGCGAGCCAGCTGCGTGTTGGGGCCATTTTCCAGCTGTTCCTGCAGGGTCCGGATCTAGAAGAGCCCAACAGGGGTTAATGTCACCACCAGCCCTTTTGCTGCCCCTTTTTCTGTCCCTGTAGAAGCCCAAGAGACGAGCAGGAGCGACTGGCAATGCAGGAGAGTGTCTGCTGATGCTGACAGCCCTCAGTGGTGTGACATCCCATGAAGATGCTCCAACGTGCCTCTTCTCCAAAGATGTTTGGAAGGAGATTAGAGGTTGGGGGGATATTTAGGAAGTGTGGGGGGTATTAAGTGGGTCTTAGAAGAGTGTGGGGGGACCTGAAGGAGTTTGTGAAGGGCTCTGGGGGAGTTTAAGGGGTGTTTAGGGGGGCCTTAAAGGGGTCTGGGGGAGAAATTCAGCACCACGGCCCAGGAGCACCACAGGCTCTTGCCCCCTCCCACAGCTCAGCCGTCTCCAGAATGTCACACATGTGCCACCAGCAGCCACTTGGCAGAGGAAGGAGGCAGGTACAGAGCACAGCCTGGGTTTCACCTTGCCCTGGAGCTGCTGGGTCTCGCTGACATGGTCCTGGTAGCTGGCCTGCATCCGTGCCTGCACCGCCACGATCTCCCGCTCGCGGGCCAGCAGCTGCTCCTTCAGCTTGCCCTCCACGGCCACCGCCTTGGCCCGCTCGGCTGCCAGCTCCTTCCAGGAAAGGAGGCCCCCAGTTAGCCCTCAGAGCACAGGTTTCCCTATTTTAAGAGGATGTGGCCTCGTAGCTCAGCAGACTACAAAGTTTAGCCCTTTCATTGCTGCCCCCACGCCCAGGTACATTCAGCAATTACATCGCCTCCTGCATTTTGTTTTGGGCTCTGTGGCCACTGGATGCCACTGTTGTTCCATGTTGGGCCAGCTAAGAGAAAGGAGTAAGACAGCCTGGAAGTTTATTTTCCTCCCCCAGGATAAATAACATCACACAACGTTAGGGGCAAAGAAGAAAAATGAAGCAGATGGACTTGACAGCCACAAGTTCAGCATGGCAGAGATCTGTTCTGCCTTCAACACCCAAAAAGAGGTGGGGGCAGGGAGTCAGGGAAGGGCACTGTAATTAGGATCAGGTTCCTTACAAAAGGATCATCTCAGCTCAGGGGAGCTGAAATGAGGAAGGATTTGCTTTTCTCCCTGAAGGAGAAGAGAGCTGAAATGTCTTACAGAAAGGGTTTTCCCCTGCTTCTCCCATAGCTGCCAACGGGCACTACCCTGCGGTTCTCCGGGCTGGCACCTCCCCAGACTGGAGGAGGAGGGCAGGGGGGGATCTGCTCCTCTTTTTGGGAAGAAAACAGCTAACAGGTGAACAAAGAGCCCCATCAGGGGGCTGAGATGTGGGGAGCAGGAGGCACATGGAAAGCCACCATGAGCAGAGGGCACACTGGGGATACCAGGAGGGCCACCCAGGGCTTACCTTGCTCAGCTCCCGCAGTTTGTTCCTGGCAGCAGCTGCATCCTCCTGCTCGGCAGAGAGCTGCTTCTCCTTCTCCTCCAGCTGGCGTTTCAGGACAGCAACCGGGTCACCCTTCTGCGTGGCCTGCCAGCATGGAGTGGCACATCAGTGGGGACCACCACCTTCAGACCCATCCCCTCCACCCCACACACACGACATCCTGCCCTCTGCGCCAGGGGAAAATTCAGCTCTGTTCTCCCAGAGGCTCTCAGGGCCAGCTTGCCTGAAAATGGGGTGCCTTCCCTCCCCTTGCACTTGCTGAGGCTGGGCAGAGCCCTACCGTGTGCCAGGTGTCCTGGATGATTCCTGCTTTCTCCGTCAGGATCTCGATGAGCTGCTGGGCCTCCCCCTCACTGAACACCATGCTGCTGACTGTGGACACGAGTGTCTTGTAGGGCAGGTACAGGGCCCCATCTGAATCTGTGGGTGCTAGGGAGGAGAGAGGAGGGATTGGGACTTCTGGGGACAACAGCAGAAATACTGTATCATCAGCTGGTTTCAAGCCCACAGCTGCATCTCAAACCATCATCCACCCAGATTTCCAGAGTCACAGTTGGTACCTCTCTGAGGGAGAACAGTAAGAGAAGTGGTGGAGATGACACCACACACATGTCACCTCTGCCTGGCTCAACAACTGGTCCCAGCACCTGCCATCACCCTCTACCAAATGGAGAGACTCAGCAGGAGCTGGGAGTGCTCTGCCAGTGCCAAGAGGCTCAGACAGGTCAGGCATCAGAAGCTGGACCACACCAAAATACAACCTTGCTGAAGGATGCAGTGATGTTGGTGACAGCGAGGTCATCTCCCACCTTTCACCAGCCAAGTTTGTTCCAGCTCTTTGCTAAGGGAGCAACATGACTCCAACCCTTGCCCTGCAAACCTGGGAAAGCCAGGGAGCATCAGGCACCATGATGCTGTTGTAGGACCTCAATGCACATGGTCACGATACACAGAGGGTGGCAGGCAGTGGTTTAGGGGTTCCTGCATGTATCTATGGCCCTGTGGGCTCATTTTCCTAGGAAACCACAGAAGGAAAAGCAGTCTGGAATCCAATAGCTCCAGAGCCCCTGAAGCCATTAACACCAGAGTCTCCTGAATACGAAGCTTTGGATGCCCCAAGCAGCAAGGTTCAAAGAAGGAGGAGGAGGAGGTGCTGCAGGTGCTGGAGCAGATTCTCCTCTAGAGAATGGATCCCATGCTGGACAAGGTTCCTCCCAAAGGACTGCAGCCCATGGAAGCCCCCGCAGTGGAGCAGGGGAAAGGTGTGAGGAGGAAAGAGCTTGCAGACGGTGGTTGTAACAAACTGACCACAGTCCCCATCTTCCTGCACCACTCAGGGATAGGAGGTAGAGGAGTCAGGAGGGAAGGAGTGAAGTTGAGCCTGAGAATAAGGGTGGGGGGAAGGCATTGTTTTACCTTCTAAAAATAATCTCTGTTTCTCATCTATTTTAATGGGAATAAATTTGTTTTCCCCAAGTCGAGTCTGTTTGGCCAGTGACAGTAATTGCTAAGACATCTCTGGTAGATCCATTTGGAAGGGCAGTGCCAAGCCCTGGCAGCAGCTGTGTCTGTGTCCCCAGCCACAGCCACCTCCCGGCAGCACAGCTCCACCCCCTTGTGCAACCAGGGCCAAGGCTGGGCTCACATTTTACTCATGCTGGCAACTGCAAAGCTGCAGGACAGCACATGGCATCCCCTGGCTCAGCCCTGCTGTGTGCAGGGACACACCAAGAGGAATTCCGCCTCTCTCCAGGTGGAGTCGCAGGAGAAAAATACCCCAAGCCATTCCTGTCAGTTTTGCCATCTGTTTCAGTGCTGAGAACGTGTCCTTGAGCACTTTGAACATCCATTTTTATCTGCCACAGAATAATTAGTTCCTTTGCATTTGAGGAGGAGAGACCACAGCTGCTTGAAACACGTTGGTCGAACTGCAGTTGGCTTCACGGCACAAATCCTACCAAGACTTTCCTTTGCAAAATCTCACAGAAGCACCTAAGACATCACTCTTCACTTTCAGGACCTGCAGGATTGGCACTTCATACCCAAGGGAATCTAAGTTTAGAGCACCCAAAAACCTCCCAACTTAACAAATGCTAAAAGGTCATCTCCCAGCCACATTCCCTCAGCTCTTACAGCTTGGATTTAGGGCCGTGTTTTTCACATGGGTGCACGCAACAAACCAGTCACCTCCAGTTTCCCCAACACCACCCCTGCAATACCCTCCAGGAGCACCTTCTCCAGCTGTTCCAAACCCCATCACTCTGTGGAGATGGCCTTTAGTAAAATCCTTCCCTCAGAAGAGTAGATTCAAAGGGTTTAACCCATCTTTGAAACCCAGCAGCTGCAAATGCCCTGCTGAGTAGCAGGCCCTCTTCCAAAATGTGGATGTGGAAAGTGCCAGGCTGCACAGCAGGTTTGGATGTGCTGCAGAAGGGTAGCAAGAAGGGATGTCTTTTAGTTTGGTGTATTGGGTTTTTTTTTTTTTTGGTAAAGAAAGAAATCCATGCACATCACATGACATCTTTGAGAACACCTGAGAGATGCCATGTGTCCACACGGGAACCCTTCCACAGGTCTGAAGCATTCACGTTTTTAGTGCCTGTAATTATCACTTAACCAAAAATAAATCCCAAACTGTTCCCACTGGTACAATGAGGGGCAATAATCTAGCAGGATAGCTGATTTTCCCCTCCCTACACCTTTTTTATACTCTGCAGAGCTCAGGACCATCTGATCTTTTCCATCTCTGAATCAATCAAGTAAGGCACGACTGATGATGGGCCACTTTTCCCTGTGACAGACCCAAAGTCACTTCCCTCTAATTACAATCAATCCCCTGCAGTATGAAACTCCATCAATCCTCTCTGCTTGAAGAATCCTTCTTCACCTCCACCAAAGGAGGAGGAAACATTAGCAGTGACCCAGCTCCATTGAGATGTGTGGGAGAGCTACTCTGTACTTTTAACAGTCAGGATTCTATGTGGAAAACACCTCATCCTGGCTTTCCACCCAGATGTGCAGCACCTTGGCAGCTGTCCCTCTCCCAGGACAGGGACACACAGCTATCTCTCATTCCCATCTGCAGAGCCCATAACACAAATCCCAGAGGAACCTGTAACTCTCCAACACCCGTGTGCTGGACCAAAGGGATACAGACAGAGGAATCTGGCCTTACCTGGCTCGCTCTTCTTCTTGGATGCAGCTTTCTTCTTGGCAGGTCCATCATGCTTCTGGTCCTCCTGGGCTGGAAGAGCCTCGGTTTTCTTGACGGTGACAGAGCTGATGACCGGAGCACTTTGCTGAGTGCCAACTGGGGGCACTGCCACAACAGGCACCTCCTTAGGGGCCACCTCCCGCACGGGAGAACTTTTGGGGACGCTGACAGGGGGCGGAGCCAACACTGGGCCAGGGGCAGGCTCTACCTTTGCCACCTTCTTCTCCTTCTTCCTCTTCTCCTTAGGTGACGGAACAGGTTTCTCCTTTTCCTGGGGGACAACTGCCACGGCTGCAACTGGAGTCTCAACGCTTGCAGGCTCAGGCACCACAGCAGGCTCAGGAAGCACCTCCTTGGGAGGGTCCGTCACTTCCTGAGTAAGCTGCTGCTCTGGGATCTTTCCATTTGGTTTCTCTTCCTTTTTCTTTGCTTTTCCCTTTTTCTCAACTGGTTTTTCTTTCTTCTTTTTCTCTAATTTCTGCTGCTGGGTCTTCTCAAGCTCCTTGCGTTGCTTGGCCAAGGCTTCCTCGTAAGACGTCTCCTTCATGGAGAAGGTGGACACCAGGAAGATCCCAATGGCTGAGATCACCATGAAGCCTCCAAAGACCATAACACCCAGTGTTTGAGGGTCGTACACATCCATCCTGCCTCACTCTTCTGTGCCTGCAAGACACCAGGACAACAGTTAGGGGGCAGGAGGGGAGGAAAGAAATGCAATGGCTTTTCTGAGAAGGGTCTTCACAGGGGCATCTGTGCCTTCCAATGGCACCGTGCACTGGGAAGAGGAACACTCCAGATTCACGTGGCTCAGGCTGACCTGCCTGCACACCCCTGAGTCTGTGCTCCTCTGCTACACTGCCCATGCACAGGGGTCCAGCTGTACCTCAGTGACTACATTTCATTTCCAGAAGAACTGAAGAGAAGGAATTAAAAAACAGGGATGCAATTAGAGACAGCCACAAGCCACGTTCTATGTATAGTGGGGTGGTTTTGTACGACCTTAAGCCATACCTGCAGCAGTAAGAGAGCCTACTTTCAGACTGCTGGGAGCAGGTTGGCCAAAATCTGACCTCTCCCTGGAGCACCTGGCTTTTTCACTGCCTCCAGATGCATATCCAGGTGTCATCTTTGGGATGAGAAAGCTTTGCAGCAGCCTTTCCTCCTTCCCTTTCCCAGCTGTACACTGCTGCTGAGCAGCAGCAGAGACCACACTGCATGCTCTGAGCTGTGGCAAGCAGGGTTCAGCCACACCTGGGGAAAGATGCTGCTATCTCCACTCCCCTTAATGGCTACTTGAACCTATCCTGGTTTCAAAGCCAATTTTTGCTGGCCCAACCACGTGTTTCATCCACCAGAGCATCACTTCCCCATAGCTCTGAGGTGGCTCACAGTTCCCCACCTGATGGTGTCAAGCAGTTAATCTGGGAAGGGACATTTTCCAGGAGTTGCCATGGCTGTGGTTCCTCATCATTGTTGCTCAAAAGAGAATTAGCAAAATGCAGGAAGGCCTCAGCTACCAGGAGTTCTCAACCCCATGCTTAACTGTGGACATTATCAAATTTCCTCTTTAAGGGGTTGTGGGTCGAGGAGGGAGGGACAGGCTGAACAGAAGGAGGCAAAAATAAGAATAAAACTAAGGAAATCAGCATCTTTTGAAACCTCTGTGCTTGGAGGGAGACACCTCAGAGGCCCTTCCTTTCTAAGAGCTGGAGCAGCAAACTTGAATCCGCAGCTCAGCGCTGCTTGAGGTGGGGACAGTGCAGTGAAAACTCATTTCCAGCACTCAAGCAGGGGGTGCAGAGCGGGGAGGAGCTGCAAATTTCCCACTGGAGATACCCAATCTGCCTGGGAAAGGATGCTGTAGCCCAGCTCTCCCTGCCCACTTCTCCAAGCACCCCAGGTAAAGCAGCAGAGAGAGAAGCTGGCAGGCAGGAGGGCTCTCCATGCCAGCTGGAACCAGCCAGCCCTGTCAGCGCCAATTTTCTACCCCAGGGCACCGCTGGAGATCCCAGCTGATACTGCAGGCATTACTTATTACTATTTCACATCTACCCTGGCCATTTTGCACCTGAATGGCCTCAGCCCACTCTATCCCAGCACAGCTGGTGCCAAGTCATGTCCTCCTGACTAGGGAGCATTGCTTTGGGATGGTCCCAACCAGGACAGACAGGAATTCCTCTCCCTGTCAGTAAATAAGAAGTAGGGCTGGAGAACACATACCCCCGATCTTGGGCTGGGTTTAGGGCTATACCAAAGCACCCAGGAGCTGTTTTAGGACCAGAACAAGGCGACCTCACTCAGCAACCCCAACATATTTGTAAAAATAAGCCCTTCCTGATCTCACAGCACCACAGTTTCAAATCTAGATAAAAATCTGCTGCTCCAGCTTGGGGCAAGGGCACCCCCAAGTGCTGACAAACACACTCCAACCCCACCTGCTGGTACTGCCACTCTCCAAAGCAGCTTGATGGAGCCCACAGGGGATAGGAATAGGGCAAGAAATCCTAATCTCCACTAGGGATGGATGAGACGACAGAGACAGGGGTGGTGAGGTGGGTGAGATGGCAGTGCTGGATGTGGCACCATAGCATCAGAGTTGTGTGCCTGCCCACTCGTTACCCCACAGGACTGTCTCCAGAAGCCCTTCCAGAGCCCTATACCCTCTCTCCCTCACAGAGAGCCTCACCCAGCTCTCCATGGGCTGCAGTAAAAGCTGCCTGTACCTTGCCTCCTGCTTTAAAGGCAGGGTGAGATAAGGATGTAAATGAGCACTAAAGTCCTGCCTAGTGAAACAAAAGCACTCCAGCAACCCCCTCCAGACCAAAAGCAATACAGGAACAAAGCAGCTGGGAGCACTGAGGAGCTGTGGACCTGCAAAAGAGCCCTGGCAGCTGCCAGAGCTCCTGAAAGCAAATGAGATGCTCAGAGAGGCCATCCAAGCTCCCACTGCTCGACCAGGGGGACCCCACGCTGTTCCTGAGGACAGATGTGCTGGCAGAAAATCCACAGGAGGAGCAAGAGGTGCCAGCCAGGGACTGATCCCTGCCAGCAGCACTCCCATGGCAAACCTTGGTCCTGTCCCAGCGCTCGTGCCCCGCAGCCCCCGCGCCAACTCCGAGGAGCGAGTTCTACCTGTAGGGTTCCTCCTGTGGTCAGGACTTGGCACGACCAGCCCAACAGCTTGTTCAGGGAAGAGCCCATCTCTCCAACGGGGCAGAGACAGCCACAAGTGCTTAAATCAAGCCAGGTTGGCCTTGGCATTTGGGGATTAGGAAAAGTCTTCCTGCAGAAACTTCTGCACAGATGCCAGAAGCATTTATGCCAAGGTGTTAGCACCCAGGAGAGAGGCTCTGCTTTGACATTTCCTGATCTTGCCACCTCTGCACTTCCAAGGGCTGGAAGTTTGTTCCTGGATTTGCACAGCAAGACACCATCCCCCCTTGCAAGGACGTGTGCCCTTTGGCAGGAAAGCCCTCCCTGTTTCCCACCTGGACCAGGTCTTAGCCAGGACACAGCAAAATAGGGCACCAAAGGTAATCTCACATGTTCAGCTTGACAGCCACGCTTTGGAGAGGCTCAAAGACTTCAAGATCCTCCCTCCTGCAGCTTCTGGTCCTCAACAGAGCGTCACTCCTACGATGGCATTTTTCCATCTGCCTGGGAGAAGGCTATGTGCCCAAGAAGTGAGTGGACACCAGCAGTCATCAGAGTCTATGCTCAAAATATCAAGTTCACATCCAATACTGAGCGCATAACTTCCATGACGTTTCTGGAGCATCCTCCACTCCTCTCCCAGCCAAAACAGCAGAAACCATCTAATATCTTCATACACAAAATCCTTCCCCAAAACAGCTGGTCCAGGTAAAGCCTTTCCCCACCATCAGAACAGGAATAAGGTGAACTTCACTTGGTATTCATCTCTCATGTAAAGGAGCTGGCTGAAATGCTGTGCTCTGACTCTTCCACTCCTGCGGCTTTTTCTTGTTATCCACCAAGCTTCCCAAAATCCCAGATAACAGCCCAAGAGACCTGACCTCCCTCACCTCCCTGCACATGCAGCCACCTCTGTTTGACCTGAGCAAAAGTCCAACTCACCCTAAGGAAGCAGAACCAGAAAAGCACTCAGCCTCGCTGGTTTTTCAGCACTAAACAATTTCCAGGATGAACCAACCCAGAGACATGTGACATGACAGCACTGGGGCCACGCTCAGTGTCTTGTGCTCACATTTGTCACTGACAGCTGTGGCAAAAAACAGGCTGGAACCGTACCACCTGTTCAGCCTGTCCTCCCATATATGAAATCCATGGGAATTCAGCATCTTTAAGACCCAGACCTCCACCAACCCTTGTTTAAATCACCCAGGCCACACAACAGGTGGGCAGGAGCAATGGAAGAGTCAGGTTGTGCAGTAACTACAGAGATCTTATTTCTTCCCACAGCCATAGGAAAATACATGTTATCTCCTCCTGGCATCAACAGGTGCTGCAGACAGGAAAAGATGCTCTTTGCAAGCAGGACATTGACCCCCTGCAATCCAAGTCTTCCACTTTGTGTGGTGTGAAGGTGGCATCTCAGTTTAGGGCAATGCAGCAGGGGTGATAAGGGGCCAGAGGGCAGAGGGAGAACAGGGTTCACACAGATGGGCTCTGCATAACCCACAGCAATGCCTGCCTGTGAAGCTCCTGCAGCATCCCTTCCTGTACGTATCCCAGCACCTTAAAAAAAAGGAGGGAAAGGGCAAGGATGAGGGAACTAGGAGGTCTGACCAGCAACAGCACTGCCAGCAGATAAAAAAACAATCACCAGATACTTCTCCTGGAATTTTTCTCTCCAACCTGTTGCAATAGAGACAAAAATTAAAAACAAGCAAGAAAAGCCTGCACGCCGTGAGCAGATCCTGCCCACGCTGCCAGCAGTCTCTGTTTAAATACATTTTCTGTGTAAGTGACTGTGCACTTCCAGCCTCCCAGCAGCATGTGCTACTCCACACAGCAACTCCAGATCAGCCCATCGTCAACAGTTATAGCTCGACTTAATTGAACGTGTCTTAGTGCTCCATTAGCTCTGCCAGCAGCAGCCAGCTGGCTTGTGCTTGCCAGCAGCGCTGCCAGCTCCCTTCCTGAGCCCAGGAGTGAGAAAACAGGCAGAAAATACGTGTATATATAGGAGAAGAGTGTAACAGCACCACAACACAGCTGCAGCTTGACTAAACTCTGCAGCGGCTATTAGAAATTTTCTCTTTCCTGCCTGGCCCAAAGAGGCATTTCACTGCCGGTCCTCATCAGCTGGGGCTCACATCCCAGGTAGCCTCGACTCCTTCCAGCCATTTCCCGCTGATGCAGGGCTTCGACGAAGGTGAGAGCTGGCATTCCAGGCACGGACAGTTCTCCATCCCGCTCAGCCACGTGTGCAGCACACGCTCTTCCGCTGGACCGCTTCCCCGGCAGGGCGAAGAGCCGGGCAGACCCGCGGCAAGGCTGCTCCGGTCCCGGCTGGAGAGAGCCCACGGTGGGCCGGGGTCTCCACCTACGGGGTCGATGCGTCTGTCTAAAAGCTCCGCGCTGCCGGGGGTCTCCGGGTGCCAGCGGAGTTTCCTCGGGGGGGGGGGCTTAGTTAAGGAATGAAAACGGACAGGGGACAGCGGCCCGAGCGCCGGGACCTTCTGCCAGCGCGGTTAATCAGATTAGCAATTGTCACCGGCCGGCGCTGGGGCGGGACGGCGGCGCTCGGGGCCGGGGGCAGCGCGGGGCCCGGACCTCGCCCTGCCCGCACACGCCGCCATTCCGCGCTCGGGGCCATTCATCCGCCCGCCCCGCCGCGCGGACCGGACCGCGCCGGGATCGCCGCCGCTCCCCGCGGCTCGGGGGTCCCGCCCCGCCCCGCTCCGCTCCGAGCGCGCTGAGCGCCGGGGCAGCGCCGGCCGGGGGTGCCGCTGGCAGCGCGGGGGGATCGCGGAAGCGCTGCTCGGGGAAGGGGCCGGGGGAAGGAAGGGCTGCCGCCGCCCCTACCCACCCGTGCCGGGTCGCGGTCCCTCCTCGCCGCCGCGGCCGTGTGGAGTCGTGGCACTTTCCGCCGCTGTCTCGCCGGGCTCGGCCGCCGCGTCCCGCCCCGCC
>QUSF01000008.1:22409498-22559715 GCA_003676055.1 Chloebia gouldiae | reverse complement strand
TCATCCCTGGGGCGCAGCGGGGAGAGCGTGGCTGCGGGATCCGGGAGCTCCCAGCCTGCGGTAGGCTGCTGCTCCGTGCTGGGGACCCTCCTCGAGGGCTGGGTGTGAGCACCAGGGAGCAGATTGGACCCGAGAGATGCCTAGCTCCAGCGGGAGCCTTTTTTCAGGGTTTGCAAACGCTGTGCGGTTAAACAGCGCTGGGACTGGTCCATCACCCACCAGCTTGCGGGTCCCAGGACAGGGAGAAAGCCATGGCCGCGATGGCCAGTGCTACATAGGATGGCAGCTGTCCTCTTGGCACATGCCTTCCGTGTGTCTCCCGGCCTGGTTGTGACCTCCCATGGCAAGATTTATCAATCAAGTGCCTGTTCACACCACAGGGAGTTTCCTATCTGGAAGTGGGTCAGAAGGGACTCCCTTCACGTCAGAAGCAGCCGCTAGGCTGAACCATTGGAGAAGAGCCAGAGCATCTTCAGGAGATGCTGCACCCTGCCAGCCTGTAA
The DNA here is from genome assembly GCA_003676055.1 of Chloebia gouldiae. Lineage (NCBI taxonomy): Eukaryota > Metazoa > Chordata > Aves > Passeriformes > Passeridae > Chloebia > Chloebia gouldiae. The sequence goes on along the minus strand of QUSF01000008.1, from coordinate 22,559,212 downwards.
TCAAAATGTGAGAACCATCTCAGTCCCATCTCCCCAGCAACGTGTGTCCAAAACCAACCAACACCCCGACACCCAAACGAGTGGGAGTGTGAGGGTTGGCAAATAGGGTTGGTCTGACAGGACAGAGGTTTGCTGCCTACTCTGTAACACACAGATGGCATTGGCTACACTTTTTACCCCAAAACAGACAAAAGGTCTGGTCTTGTGTAGGAATATGCCTCCCATGCCTCCATACCTTCAGCCAAGCTCGGAATCTTCTCTTTCCCTACCCTGCATTCTTCTTGGCCACGCTGTGGTGCACAACCAAGCTTCTGCACTGGCTGTGGAGTTAAGAAAGGAATCTATTTAAAAACTGGCTGTGAGGGAGCGATAATTCACCATCACAGCACAGGCTGTCGGGACCTTCCAGCCTCCTGGCTTGGCACATTAACGTTATTGTATTTCAGTGGCCAGATCTTCTCGGGGGTGGCCATTGGGGCTGCTCTCAGTGGTGTTCCTGCGACTGACATCAGCTGCCGCTGGATTGTCACCCCCTGCACGGAGAACAAGCCATGCTATTGACGCCAGGCTGGGGAGGACAGCAGGTCCAGCCTGCAGCCTGGTACATCTCGACACAAGGGCAAGGGGAGAATAAGTGACTGTTTCATAAGGGCTGATGTGGTGGGAGAAGAGGAAAAATATGCTAATGGAGAAACATTTCAGCTAATTATGATAACACAGCTTCTGCAAGGGGACCTGGAATGGGCACAAACACTTCTCGGCACTCATGAGGACATAGAGGCTCTTCTGGGTTTTCTTTCGGGGCAGGGCAGGACTCCCCACTCTGAGAAGGACCTGCACTCGGAATACCCACGATGACCATGATGCCTCCAGGCAAAGGCATAAAGGTTTGGGATCCATCCCTGCCTCAGTCCACCTGGGATCATCAGCTCATTAGACTTCCCAGAGACCTTCTCCAAACCAAAGCACCAGGATGCAGGAATACAGGGGCTGAACAGCACCGATGTCCCCAGCCCTGTCAATCCCCATTTCCCTGGCTACTTTTGTGGTGGAGCGTGCAGCCAGGCACCCCTTCCAGCCCCCTGCCGAGCCATGAGCATCCTGGGACACCCTGAGTGTCTCTCTCATACCTGCTGGGTGTGAGACCTGAGGCTGGGCTCTCTCAAGCTCTCTTAACAAGGCACTGAGCCCTTCACTGGGGCAGGGACGGGCACACACAGCCCCAGCCACGCACCCGGGCCATTCTCACCACCTCCAGCCAAAGGAACAACTGAGCGTCTGCTTCAGCATGGAACAATAATGAAGGCAGAGCAGAGAAAATGCACAGTGTGGGGTGAAACCCCAGGCAGACAGAGCTGAGATGTGAGCCTGGGTGCCTCTGCCACCATGGCACAGATGTGATCAGGGGCTCGCTCCCTCTGCCCCTTCCCCAGCTGTGTTTGGGATCTGGAGACAGATGTCTGAAACCCTTGCTTGCCCTCAGTTCCCCAGCCCCTCTGTGGCTGGAAGCTGTCTCATTCCAGAGTGTTCTTCCCAGCACCCACAGTCCCTACTGGTCTATTCTTGGATCTTTCCCCTTTCCCCTTTATAAGACATCAAGTGGATACCTCCCATCACAGTGTTTCCCCCTGCACGTATGCTGTTCTTCCAGACTACTGGGATAACATATTATCAGTGTAATTTGATTTCACCTTCATAATGAAGGCATTCTCCTTAAATACTAAATTCTCCTTAAATTCTCCCAACTCCTGCCCAGAGGCAGAATCCAGCCTAAATCCAGAGGTCTGTGTACCCTGTTGTTAAAACAGCCAAAGCACTGACAATTTTCCACAGTCGTCTTCACTACTAAAAATTTTTTTTTGGGTTCAGTTTGAAAATGCTTGCTCCAGCTCAAGTTTTTCAGTTTCTAGTTATTTTTGCATCCACAAGTCTTTGGCTGTTGGTGAAGAAGCTGTTGTTTAGCCCTGGAATGGCTCCAAATCTTTCCACTGGGTGTATTAGTTATCCCAAACTCCTAACCATAGCTGGGGTATTTTTAGCTCTGCGCAGCAGTCATCAAACAAACGCTGCCACAAGGTCTGCAGGACTCCCTGAGGTCCCCCACAGCTCAGCACCTTCTGAAGCTCCAGGCTCAGTTGTGCAGAGATGACCATGAAATCCCACCTGGGGAGCCACCCAGGACTGTGACCAAGGGCTTTGTGCCACCCTCGTATGATGCACATCCAGGCTGTGGCCGAGCACGTCAACAGGCACAGCTCGTGCTTTCTTACAGAAGAGCAGGGAGCCCTGCCTGGCCTTGGTGGTGGCCTCATGGAGGTGTAGAGGTGCTTGCCCCCCCTCACTCCCACCATGGAATACCTCCTGCTGCAGAAATGCACCAAGAAGCTGGTAGGAACAAGAGCAGGGCAGCCCCTTGCTCCAGTCTCGGCTGCTGCCTGCTCTGTGGATGTGATGCTGCATTGTCTCCTGGCCAGGCTGATCCTCCAAGCAGCCTGGAGGATCCACACTTATCTTTTTGAAGACTCTGGAAGCAGCCTCCCCTTTTTCATAAAAGAAGGAATCAGCCTGTCTGGCCTCCCCTTGGTTCCCTGGCAGTTCCTCCCAGCCTGCATGCCTTGCCAAGCACTTGCTGGTCTGGGTTTAATAAGCAGCAGCTCTGCTCAGGGATGGAATTAGAGGTGGATGCTGCAGCAGAGCAAAGTGCAGGGATGTGGTGGCAAGAGCTTCCGGATCCCTCCTTACCCATGTTTCTGCCATGGCACAGCTGAGGCCTGGCTTAGAAAATGCACCATGCCACAGCTGGATTTGCTTCTGGAGCAGGGTGTACCTCCTGCATGGCCTCCTTGTTTTTCCACCTAACTCCACATGGGATTGGAAAATACCACTGGAATATGAAATATGAACCAGAACCTGCAGGATGACCCCATGTCAGTGGGCTAGCAGCCAGAGAACAGTGGGACAGCCCAGTTCCCAGCAGACACTAAATCCCTGCGTCTCTGCAGCTGGGCTTTGCCCTGGGTGTTTGTAAAATAACACTTTTCCAGGAGCACTCCTGGTGTTCATGCCTTAGATCTCTGTTCTGCTGTTCCCCTGTCCCGACAGCTCTGCTCTGTGAGGTGCCCCAAATGCTGGCAGGAGGAGTGCAAGTCAGGCAGTCACCAGAAGTTCAATGAGTTCATCTTTGGGTCCAGCAACAGTGGAAGTGTTGTTAGAGAAGTAGATTGGTAAGGAGTTTGGAGTTAAATCAGCTGATGAAGGGTTTGAGAAGGGAACCGCTTGCTTTCCTCCCCACCTACTTCCCACTGGCCTCATTGTGGCATCCTTGCTTCTGTCCTCAGGGCCATAACTGATCTCCCATTCAGGTGGAACCCCATCTGAAATTGGTGGAGTATTGCTCTGGGCCATCTCACGGCATGAATAACAAATGTGGTTTGTAATGGGGCAAGGTTAAATATCCATGTGCTTCATCCATTCCTCCATCCTTCACTGGAGATGTCTGAAGCAGAACTTAAATCTGTTGTCTGGGAGAATTTACTTAAAACAGCTTCATCTCCACAGAGGGAGGGTTGTGAAGCTACACCACCCTCTAGGTCAGCCAGCAATGAAGGAGTGTTAAAACCATCTGATTTCAGACCCCTAGATGTATCTGCTGTAGATAAGGCTTGACACCAAAGAGATCTTCCAACCAGCAGCTTCATGCAAGCAGTTCCTGCTCTCTGTGGCACTCAAGAGCCATTAAATCAGGGCCCCTGATTACTTTCTCTGCGTGTGTGTGTCTTGTTGGCACATGGAAAATATTTTGCATTCTCCTGTTAATTCTTTCCCAGAACTTTGCATTGTTTCAGCTGAGAACAATTCCTGGCAGGAGGAAAGCAGGAACAGGTGAGTGACTGGCCAAAGATGTGCTGGACAGGCTCAGACCACATTTAGGATGCCTTGAGGTACCAGGGATGTGCACCTCAGCCTGTGCCAGAAGTTAACATTCCCTCTGCCACGATGACAGGGAGCGGGATGCACTCGTGTCCTGCCTGCTGCTGGTCTCCATCCAGCACATACCACGGTTCCCCCAAACCTCACCAAAAAATTTTGGGCTCTTTGGGGTTTTCCATACATTGGTGGCCTGCAGGGTTGTAGGACCAGCAGGACCAGTCTGTAGCCTCAGCATCAGCCTAAGGTTACTCAGAAAGGGCAGCTGGTGGACTGCATGTGGCTGGATCTGTCCAGATGTGAGCTGTGATGCTGCCGTGGAAAAGTGTATCCCTGTGCCAGGGCAGGCTTGTAACAGGAAAAGCCAGCCTGAGGGCAAAGCAGGAACAGAAGCTAATTTGGGAACACAATAGTTATGCTAATCAAAACACCTTCCAGAGGAGAAGGGAAGGAAATTACCTAATCCTTCACCGTGCAGCACGGTGTCCACGCTGAAGGACCAGGGCTATGCACAGCTTGGAAGAATGGGCATTTCCATTTAGACAAGGAAAAAACCCTGGGACCTATTCCCTCCAGACTCTCTCCATCCACATTGGATGAGAGAGAGGGAGAGGGGAGAGTCCTCTTCTTCCCATCCCCAAACTGGCTTTAGGTCCCAAAAAATTCATGCTTCACTTGAAAGTTTGGCTGAACACAAACTTATGTGACTCAGGAGCTTAGCAAGAAACTTCATCAGATTTTGTCAGATGAGCTGAGAAGGGTTGAAGCAGTTCAGGGACGTGCAGCCTGCCTTGCTCCACTGCCAGCAGACTGGGATGGGGCAATCACTGGCTCTGCCAAGGGAACTCTTCCCACATCCCATGGATGATCTTAGCAGAGTTCATGCTCATTGCCTGACTCAACATCTGGAAACTGTAATCCAAATTTAAAGAGCCCAGGAAAGCTCTCCTAACAAGCCAGGAACAAGCACAGCTCCCAGCTTTGAGAAATCCTGGGCCAAGGCCCCAGATAGAGAATTCAGGTATTCTGGGGATGCTCATGCTACGGAGCGTGAGTAGAGGACAACAGTGCACTTTCAGCATTCAATAACAAGCCACAAAGTGCCTCTGGCTTAGAAGAAACACACCTCAGCTGAGGACAGCCTTCCCTGGCTGAGGGTCTCCCACATTTCCAAGGCTCCTCTGCCTACTGCCCACACACCTCTAAGTGAAACCTGTGCAATGCCTTTTCTCACCTGGCTCAGTCCAGGAGCCAACAGGGGAAAAGTGTGAGCCAGGTCAAGTCAGAGGTTTGAATACACTTGGAGGGACTGCAAAATACAGGCATGACAGCCATGAAGGGAAAGACAAGAGCTGAAGGGGTTTTTCTTCTGTTTCATGAAAAAATACACTCTATAAGTGGAATATTTTTCTGGATGAGAAGAACCACTTCATAGAATATGGATTTTTCTTCTGCCTTCATCACTCCAAATTTTATGTGGGAAAAAAAGAATTAACTTGCCATTTTTCCCTTTGTCCTGTTTGAATGTTTCTCCAGCCCACAGACACCAGAAGGACACCCATGGAAGGTGTCACTGATCTGTGTGACAGCAGGGGAGGGGAGATGGGAAGCCAACCCTCTGGTCTGATGGACAGGAACCTTCACTGTGTGAGCTCAGCACCATCTAGGCTAACACAGCTCCCATTGCTCATTCCTCTTCGGCACCAGCAGAAAGCAGCCAAGCCCTCCACCTGCATTTTGTTAAATCTCTTTATTCCCATGTCACTTCAAGCCTCCTCTGCTCCACATGAATCTTAGAGTGAATTTCTCTTGCTGGGTGCAGGCATCCAACACACCCCCACTGTTGCAAAGAGGACTTTGCAAAGGGCCAACAGCCCCTCTCTGTCTCTGCAGAAAAAAATCTTACTTCAAATGTCCTGGGATCTGCCACATCAGCATTGAAATGTACCAGGTCTCTAAAATAAACACATCTTGGGATGATTATTTACCCAGAGAAGCAGGAGAAAAAAAAAAGAAAAAAAAAAAAAGAAACAAAAGGATAATTTTTAAATTGTAATTTTTAAAGCAGCTTCTCTTCCAAAAAATATAACTGGAAACCTCAGGATTGGGGTTAAACCTGTGTGTGAGGTGGCACTGAATAAGGCCAAGGTAAATCCTAGCTCTGAATTAGTCTCCTTAGAGCAGAGTCATGCACCTGCACAGTGCTGTCCAAGAACTTGCTGTGCTCTCTGGCTGCACACAACACTTCGTACTCAGAAGCCTGACTCTGAGCAGAAAAGGGATTTTTGTATTAGCAAATAAAAACCAAATAAATAAATAAATAACTCCTCTCCAAGTACATATACAATTACACCCAGGTGCCAGGCTGGCATTTTTTGGCCAGGTAAGGGGCTTGAACCTGTTGCTGAATGTGGGTCAAAGCAAGCCCCAAATCTTGCTGCAGCAGCACAATGTGAAGGCTCATGTTGGCGTGTCAAAACACGGTGTCTGGGACTTGGGGGAGGTCTCTGGGTGTGCAGGGGGAAGCTGCAAATTGTGGAAGGAATTCAAAGTCCAGTTTCAGGTTTGCCAGAGGTGTCTCTGTTGTCCCCCTACCATGACACAGGAGACTGGTGTCAAATTGACACTGGGGTGTTGCTTGTACCCCCCCTGTGCTTGGCTCACTTGCTCCTCACATTTTAAGCTCCCTGGATAGTCCTATACCATCTCACACACCAGTGACTCCAGCCTGGCTGACACATCACTGCTATCTCCTTGTTTTTCAGGTGTGCTGGAACAAAACCTGCCCTGAAGTGGAAGGCACATCCCCAGCCACTCACACTTGGGCTCTGCTCTCCAGCATGGCCCTGAGCACTGGGAAACCTCCGGCTCACATTCAAAGAGGACTTTTGGCCAGCAGTTGCCTTGGCAAGGGGCAGTGTTATTTGGTGTTTGACAAGGGCCTTAAAAGTAAAACTGGAGCAAAGGAGGTTGAATGGGAAAGCTGGGAATCAGGTCACCATGACTCTGGTCAGTTTGAAGTGCTCTGACACAGCAGAGCTGTCCCGTGGACAATGGCCTTCGGCACGCTCATTCCTCCCGGGAGCTGAGCATGGATCCCTCCCAGGCAGCAAAAGTGCTTCCCATTTCCACTGCCAGGGGCAGAGGCTCTTGCAAATCTCTTCATACAGCCTAATTAACTTCTGGGAATGGCTTATAAAGAACAACATGTTGCAAAATCCAAACATTCAGATGTGCCATAAGTGCCGAGATTATCTTTAAAATCTCTGCAGTGAATCCTTTCAAATAACACATTTTGGGGTCTCTCTGACATTGCAGCACATGCTTAAAACTTAACAGAGGGCAGGGAGGTTCAATTCTCAGACTTTTTCTCAGCCATCCTGGTTAGACACACACATGTATATTTATACTGCAAGCTGTACTTTGACTCTGTGTACTGAGAGAAATACAATGTAAAGCTTGTCTGCATTGCTGCCTCCACTATTTGGATTTTAAAGACCTGTCTTGACTCCTGGATGAGATGCATTCTCCTAAAAGTGTCACATTTCCATCAATGCCTAAAAAAGCAAGAACAGGTACTTGTCAGCCTGCCCTAGTTCAAGTGGAAAAGCAAGTCACAGACTTTTTTCCAATAGCCAAGTCTGTAGGTATTACTGAGGGCACTCTCGTGATCATCAAAGCCCTGCTCAACCATCAGCACCTGTGCTGCTGGCTGGAAGGCTGGTGTTTCCAGTGATGGCTCTCCATCATCTGATGGGGATCCAAGCAGGAGGATCCACAGGCTCCACAGTGGCTCAGACCTAGCCCTGCAGCAGCCTATGCTCTCCAAACTACCCCCTCACTCTAGGTTCCTCTATTTTTAAATGTCAGGCCACAGTCTTCTGTTCTCCAGAAGGGGCTGAACACCCGCAGCCAGGGCTTTCGCTAGAAAATTTTCCTCATTTAATAACAGCCAACCAGAACATTTGATTTACCATTGCGTATTGATTCATCGAGTGTATTGATGAGGCTACATTTGTTAATTCAGCCAGCTGAATGTTCTGCCCTCCTCATATGACCCAACAAATAAACAAAGAATAAACTCAGAGCAAACATCTATTCCAGGAAGCTCCTGTCTTTGTGAAGGGCTGTCTGAGGCTCAAAAAGAAAGGAAAAATATTAATAATGCTGCCTGATGCTGCTGAACCTTCCTCAACTGCACCAAATAATTTGCAAGGGGCAAGTCCATAGTGGATCTTGTGAAGTTTTAAGATTATGTGGGGCCAGCTGGAGAGGGGGACACCCAGGGACGTGCACAGCCAATTTTGAGAGAGTGAAGCCGCTCCTGTACCAGCAGCTGCCAGGAACAAAACGTTTTTGCAATCAGGAGTTAAACGCTTTGCCAGCGGGAGTTAAAGAAGAAAGCAGCCTGGCAGTAAATATACTTAGCAAATTCAAACAGTAAAAGAGTTCCAGGAAACTGAGATAACCCTGCAGGCACAAAGATCCTGATCCAAAGCCCACGGAAGTTGGTGGAAAAGAAAATCCTGTTGACTTTTAGATGGAGCCCAAGGAAAGTGAAATAAGAGGTCTGGTCCCAATGAGTCTGTAATTCTTCCCAATCAAACAGCCACCCAAATCCCACACACCTGTCCTGGCAGCACCTCCCTTGCAGCTTGCCCCCCCCACAATGGGAATTTGTACCCATGTTTGTACCTATACATACATTTTTCACTCACAAACTGCTCCTGGGTCCTGCTCCCCGGCAGCTCTCTGGCAGCTCTCACAAGACTGAGCATTTAGTGTTTCTCCTTGAGCTTCCTGTAGTTACAAGGGTATTTAAAGATTTCCAGAGGCAGGAAAAAAGCCCCTGAACAACGCCAAAAGCAGCATATTTCCATGGATCTCCACAGTGCTCCAAACCCGTGTGTGGGATCCATGGGTCACACAGTGGGGACCAGCATCCCACAGCATGAGGAGGACACATGACAGGAGCAGCCAGAGAGTTGCCAGGTTGAAGAAGGCACACTTTGCACAAGGGTGCAAAACCCTGGCTTAAGTAGGATCCTTGTTTTGGCTGCTCAACAGCCAGTGGACCTGGCTGAGCACTTTACTTTTAAAATAAAATGTGGGGCTTTTATTTCACTCCTTTTAACTGCAATTGCCTGGAATAAAAATTAGCAGTTACACAGAGCCTGCTCCAGAGACCACTGACATCAACAGCAAATTGTTCCTGCCTTCAGTGGGCTTTGAATCAGATCCTAAAAATGCAGCCCAGCCCATCCACATCTGCAATACCACAGTCAGAAATGAGCTCAAGCATCCTAGTAATCCAGGGAGGCGGGGGGAAGAAACCCCCAAGGTGACATCTAGGAAAAGAAATGTGCCACGAGCCAGCAGCTGCCTTGGAGCTCTGAAGGGGGATCAGGAGAATGGGAGGGGATTGCTTGGCACAGCCAATTGCCCTCTTAATACCAACATTATCCAGCCTGGCCACCCAGTTTCTCCATGCTGACAAGTTTTACTGTCACTGGGCTGTCAGGGCAAAGCTAAGCAATGGTTTTCCAACAGAAAGACCCTTGTCAAAGAAGAAAGTGGCTTCCTGAGAACTATATGTTTATATCAGAAAATACAGACATTTGGTTTTTAAGCATTCCCTTCCTCCTCTGGATTTATAGCATTAGAATTAATCAGAGAAAAGACAGGAATGCTGGGTTTTTTTAATTACAATCTTTATCAAAGAACAGCTTTTATGACACTGGAAAGGAAATCAAGTTGAGACTTCAGACAGCTTTTCCTGGAAACAACTCCTTTTTTTTTTTAGTGTGATTTCTTAAGGCCATCAAAACCAATGCAAGAGCTGCATCTGCTCAGCATTTCCCATCTTTTAACATTTTATCCCACTGAATCCTTTCAAACAGACATTTCAAGAGTGAGAGAGTTTTCTGGGGAAAGGACTGTAGAGAAGAGCTCATACAAAGCCTTCCCTTCCCAGCAGAGAGGCAGCTGGGGTGGGAGGGCATCCAGCATGGCACAGCTCAGCTACCACAAGACCCAGAGGAAGGCCAGTGTGTGATCAAGGACAAGTTAAGCCTGCTTCAAGGCAGAGGTGCCTCAGGTTCCCCATGACTACCAGAGGCTCTCTGGAGGCCAGGTCCCCAGGGAATGAAGCAGGCAGTGGTTTGCAACCCACACGCTCCTACCCATCACACTTTCACCTCATAGCAGAGCCAGTCTCGCCCTGCTTGCTCATATTCACCCATCATGGAAAGCATCTCTTGGCTGGCAGCAGGGAAAGCCCCAGTAGATGCTCTGTCCTGGCTGGGGGTAGCCCCCCTGGCTGCTGATGTGAAGAGGATGTGAGCTACAGCTCTTCTGAGGGGACAAGCCCTGCTAGAAACTCACCTGCCTCCTTCCCGCTGTTTCACCCCCACCACAGTTCACCCCTCACCAAATCAGAGGCAGCAGATCAGATCTTACTTGCCCTGGCCAGGTCTGCCTTGTTTCAGTGTTCCCTGGTCCCTCTGCACTCAAAGCTCTCCATCAGCACACATGGCTATCAGTAAAGCCGCTCTTTGTCTCCCACCTCAGCACTGGCTCAGACCATGTGCCTGCCAGAACTTCTCTGAAGGCCAAGACCAAAGGGCCCCAACCCTGAAGGAGATTATTACAATTCTGTGCCAGAAGAGCTGAGCATGGTATCTCCTCCAGCTTTCCAGGCTCAGAGTTTCTATTGTAACCACCCCCAGAGGCAGCTCACATTTAACAGATGTTCAGCTTTGATGCTGCCTTGGTGGAGTCCTGGGCTCACTCTTGCTTTTTGAGCACAGTTCCTGCCTGAACACAAAGGTTCCCAGCTGTTTGCAGTCTCTCAGGGAGCCACATCAGTAGGTGCTAAAAATCCTTGGGCCAGACCACCTGCAGCTACATCTCTGCCTCTCCATAAGCTGATCTGCTTCTGCTCATCCACCAGATCACCAAGAAAGCAGACCAGGCTTCTATTTTCTTACAGATATTTCCTTTTTCACATAGGATTTTGAAGCATCAGGAGTTTTTTTTTTCTTTACACAAAATGCTTTTCCCTCACCCTTGGGCAGCTCAACACCTAAGGGCAACTCCTTTACAGAAGTCTTGTGGGTTAAATTATGTGGTGTCATAATTTCTGATTGTCATTAATAATACTGGACTATTATTGTCCTTACTATGTCCCTATGGAGATTCCCATTCCCTGGGGCTTTCTGCTGAACTCATGTGCTCGCAATTTCCTACTGGACAAATCAGGACAGGGATGTAGAAAAGGTCTGAGAGAAACATCCTTTCCTCTTTGCCAACTAGCCAAGAGGAGTTGGCAATAAAGACCAGTTATGGCTGCTCCCCACTGCTCCATTTCATTTGTGTTTCCAGCACATGGAATGATGCTGTTGAGGCAGGATGGTATGAAAGGACTCCACTTCAGAAGGTTTGAGAGTAGAACTCTGATTTATTTCAAATATATTGCTCTTTTATAGAGAGTATTGTCCAGACCAATTCTATTGGTCCCAAAGTTAAACCATCTCACAGCATTGGTGTGCAGTGAATGACGCTCAGTGGCAGAACCTATCTATAAACAATGTGAACAACAAGAGAGATAAAGAATTATTTACATTCTTTCTCAACTGTTTCCCTGGCTTCTGCCTGGTTAGAAACCTTCGCTTTCTCTCTGACTGAACTGATACTATCTACAGTGGAAGAAGACTTTTGGTGGGCACAGATGTATTTTGAAAGGCTGATCTTACAGCCCATCAAGCAGGCACTGTTCAGAGTTTAAAAAAAAAAAAAATCAGTGGCCACCCAGAGTATACAAAAGGGAGGAACTGACTAAGGTCAAGCTGCAGCACAGAGCTTAAGATGGGGAATAGGAGAAGAAGAAGCAGCTGTATTTTCAAACACAGAGAATTAGTGATCTGTGGACTTCACGTTGCTGTGTTAAATTATGTCATTTAAGCTGTTGTCTGAAACCAGTCACATCCAAAGGTCCTGTTGCAGGTTCTCCTCACTCATGTCCAGCCTGAGCCCAGCTGTTCATGGCGATACACCAGAAAACACTGCAGAGCATTGCTACCCCTTTCTCTGAAAAGTTCCTATATTAAAAATAAATCCTGGGGAAAAGATGCACCCTCTGGGCTTGAGAAGGGTGTTTGTATGAAAGCAGCACCTCAACAGCAGAGCATAAAACCAGCTGAATTCTCATCAGCACTGCCAAAAGCCTTGACCACCAGAAATGCGTTAGCACTGTTGCTGGTAATTCCCAGCTGGCACATAAAGCAAGAGCCTTCACATAATCACACAGCCAGCCCAAATCCTGGCATCTGTCCATATCACTGACAGCTCAGTGATAGCAATTTGCCTTTCTGGAAAGAGGAAACAGGAGCTGACACAAGAACTGCATCACTGCTGGTAGCTGCAGCCATCAGCAGCTGCAGAGCTCATTCCCTTTCTCTGCCTCAAAGGAGCACACACACCCAGGCTGGCCAAGAAAGCCAGGACCAAGTTCAGCTAAGGCTGTGAGCAAGCAGGTTACCAAATCAGCAAGGCCACCCTGCAGAAGAACCATGGCACCCTGCCCAGGAACAAGAGCACGTCAGGCTGGGAAAGGGAGTCCTGAATTAGGAAAAAGAGAGGTCTGGGATCAAAAGAAGCTTCCTCAGAAACACAGAAAAAGATATTATCAGTAAATAGTCCAGTCAGCAGTGCAGCATTTAGGCAGTGAAAAGCACATAAATGGTGCTGCCCACATAGCCAGATGCAGCTGGGAGTACTGCCATAATTAATAAGAATTGCAGGTGACAGCTGATAAACTCAAAAGGAAACAAACACACTCCCACTGAGAATCAGCCCCCACAAGAAGCCACTGCTGAGAAAAGCCTGTCCTGTACCCCACTACAGCCTGTGCAGAGTGAGACCACATCTCTGAGGTGTGGAAGCCTCAAACTCCCCTTCTAGAAGCACAGAAATCTGTCTGAAGTGCAGCCACATTGCAGGAAAAGGGACCTTTACTGTGACAGCTCCACCCCACTCATCCCAAATTCTCCATGAGGGGCACTCAAGCTGTCTGAAGGGAACAGAGGTGTTCACATCAAAACGTTCATGCTTTTCTTTGACTGGAATGGCAAAGATGACTTTGGCTTCAGTAAGGAGAGTCCAGTCTCTACTTGCTTTCAGAAAGGGGGTGTCCCCAGCAGGGATAAACCACTGCTCCCCACTGGTGCTCAGAGTGACAGTCATTTCTGCAGCTGGCAGCAGGAATGGCCAAGCCTGGATCATGCAGAGGTTTCCCTGGCACTGCCTTTTTTCAAAACAAATCTTCTGAAAGGAAAGAGTGCTGGTGAAAGCCTTGTCCCCAGAAGAGATCTGGGCAAGGAGCTCTTCCATCCTGCCCTGCTCGTGGCCCATACTGGAAGTCCAAGTGGCTGCCAGCAAACCCGCAGCCAGAATGACACCTGTGATGGGAAATTCTGAAGGTCACAGATGTAAACAAATATTTGATGAGTTGATAAAATGCAGCCTTGACCAGTGCATGCCCAGCATCGGGAGGACCCCCCTGTGCCATGGCTGAGTGTGAATGCCCTCCAGCAAACCACCCACACAGTGTTTGAGCTGCCCTGCTGTGTGCACACCGCTTGCTTTGTTAATGTTTAGACTTCCCCCAGAAGGCCTGTCTGGGCTCAATGAGCAGCAATCAGCAACATGAATTACCAGGAGACAAAGTGTCCCCAAAGGCTGTTATTATCTCTCTTCTCTAGGTGAAGGAGCCACGTTCCTCCTGGCCTTGTCTAGGTGACCTTTCCCTGCTCAGCTCTCCTTCCCCTGGGATCCTCTGACCCATGTTTCACCCACTCTGGCCACCAGAAACACACCTGGCCACCTTCTTTCTAACCCTCCTTCCGAGCCTGACCAGCCACAGCCCAGCTCCTGAAAGAATCTGAAGGGCACTGAGGGGAAAAAGGCATCAGCCCCGCTGTGATGAATCTGCGATGCTGGCGCACGTGTGACCTTGCCCTCAGTATGCAAGAGACTGCTCACAGGTGCATGAGGGTCCAGAGCAGTCTCAGGGTTGTACTTGAGCTGCTGTTGCTGAAAACATGGATTTTGTCCCTGTAAAGTTGTATAAGATGCCAGGAAACATGATTTTGACATGCTCAGAAGCCTGTAACCTCAGTCTCTCCTTGTACCCAGCTCTATGCCTCTCTCCATCTTTGCTTTGCCTCTTCCCTCCCTTGTCTCCTTCCCATTTCAGTGGGATTTCTTTCAGCCCAACTCCAAGGACAACCAGCAGTTTTGGATCCTAATGCAGGAATATCATCACTTTGGGTGTGCCTTTTGCTCCCTCAGGACCTGCAAAATAGGGAAAGTTTTTCTCCCCTCTAAATTTTGTTGTGGGAAGCCTAAAAATTTTATGTCACAATGTTCTCACATGAAGGAAACCTCCTTCATGACATGAAGAAGAAGTATTTTCCTGAAAGAAGAGACTTGGTGGGGTGGAGTTTAAATCTTGTTTCCTGACTCCAAAAACTTGGGTGAATCCAAGTGTGGATGTACCTCGAGTGACTTCTTGCTCTGTTGGGAGTTTTGTGGAAAGCTAGAAGAGGGAAGTTTTAGAGTTGCTTTACTCCCTGTTCCCTGTAAATTTTCATATAGAAAAATAAGCCTAACCATCCCACAGGTCCTCCAGCCAAATTTCCTGCCCCCTCACAGTGTGGTGACAATGAAACCCACCAGTTTCCTCCAGCTCCCATCCAGCACAGCTCATCCAACCACAGCACAAACACAGGGTTCTGCTATCCTGAGGGAAGTCCAATTTAAAAGGAATTAAGAGGATGCTACAGCATTTTTAGAGGCTTAGTTTAACTGATATCTGTACCTCAGACAGCAACAAGCCCCAATGCCTTGGTGAGCTGAAATACACCTTACTGCAGGACCTAGATATTTATTCTTGCTAAATACTCCCAAACCCTCCTCAGCACAGGGGTGCAAGAGCAACAAAATGCCCCTTGGACCATTTTTTTCCCCTGGCCCTGCTGCCTCATCTTCTCAGCAAACCATGTATGCAACAGATTTTATTTGAATTTTCCAGCTATGTGTTTTTTTCTTTTTTAATGCCTGGTTGCCCAAGCACAGCTGTGGGGCTCAGTAAAGCAGGCTTGATTTTCAGCCTTCGAGATGGTTTCAGACCTAAACCATCAAAAATTTTGGTGCTAAAAATACAGCTTGGCACTTTCAAGAAATAAAAAAAGTAGTTGTGTTAATTCACCTGTCGCCTGGCTTTAGCATCCCCATATGTTTGCAGGGAGCTATTTCCCATTCTGAAGAGGCGTGTTCTCTTGTATCTTTTTTCACTTTTGGTATTTGTAATCTGTGATGAAGAGGGCATTTAAAAAGGCATCCTGCTCTTCTGCAGCTGTTTCAGGTGACCCAGCTTCTCCAAGCCATGCAGCTGCATGGGTTTCTGGGCAGAGGCCTGTGTATAAGAACTATTTTTCTTGAAAGCTTCTAAAAAATGCCAATGGGCAGCCCAGCACCAGGATTTCCAGGCTGACAGATGGGTGTGATCCCAACCTGCCAGCCTCAAGCACTCTAGGGCTGGTGCTTCCCATCTGGGTTTGGGGCAAATCTTTCACTTATGGACCCTATCCAATCCCAAACCATCAGGACTGAGTAAGCTGACAGAAGGAATTCCCAGGTTTCCCTCTATGTAACAACCTGCCTATGCTGCCTGGTCCAGCTAAGGCTTGATGCACACAGCTGCAGGGCACAAGGAGGATGTGAAACCTGGCTCAAGGGCTGGATTTGTGAGCAGGAGTATCCCAGCCTGCAGATCACCAGCACTTCCCACACCCACCTGGGCACCAGCTCAGCACCAGCAGCCCCTGCACAGCTGCTGTAAGCATTGCTGCTGTCACACAAGTCAGGTCACAGCACTTGGCATCCCTGTCTTCGGGGTCACTGGCATACCTAGAAGACAAATGATTCAGTCTCAGCTGTTTCTACACAGTTAGGCCAAGTTCATCCTGCATCACTCCAGGATTTGTGCCATGGGAATGCCCTGCAGTTACTGAGGTGACATCACAGAAGTGATGGAGCACTAAAATTGGAGTCATGCACCAAGGGCTCTGGCTTGGCTGCAAACCATGTTTTAAGATTCTTGTATTTTAGCTCCTTGCCTGGGATTTCTTGTGTAGCTCAGTGGGATTCGAGCAAAATTAGACAACAGCTGCAGAAGGGACATTTCCCAGCCCTACTCTGCAATAAACCCCACCAACAGGTGGGAATCACCCCGACATGGTGCAGCAGAAATGTGGAGTAATTCCCCTCCTGGAGGCCCTCTGGCACAGTGCAAGGTGGGTCTCAGCCTTTGCCTCTGCAGCCCCACTCCGGTGGTGGCTCAGGTCTTCGGTGGCCTTAAGCAGCAGCTGAGCTGCAGAAGCTGTCTCTGTGTTTGATCACCCTGGCTGGAAAAACAGCAGCAGATGTCTGTTGGCTGAGGCAGAGATTAACGTGCTCAGGGCCAGAGGAAGGCAGCAAGGGGGACTCTGGCCACTGGGTTTCCCAGCAACATGCCTTGCATGAACATGTGCACCCTGTCACCAGGGCAGAGGCAGCAGCAGAGAGCCGAGAACATCCCCTGCTCTCGTTACCCACTGATGGAAATGTGTGAGAAAAGGGGGAGGAACCATTTAGCTCAAGTGAAGTGAAAATTGATATTTTGAGAGACAAATGGTAAAGCAATGGCTCCTACAGTTGTCTCTGTGATTTACAGAGGAGGAGGCAGCTGCAGAGGGTTTGGTGGGGCTTTTTTAATGTGAAACCAAGCGGAGGAAGTGTGAATCCAAACCTCACAGAGCCGAGACTTTGCATATTTACACGGAATTACAATGCACAAGGTGTGCCTCTCTAAGTATTCCCCCATCTTTCCTGGACCTCTAACACCAGCTTGCAAGGGCTGCATTCTTCAGCAGGCAACTATGTCACTCTAAGTGACATCCAGGGACCACCATCAACTCAGATCCCTGGCACACCCTTAGGGCACCTACCTCTCCTCTGGACTGATCAGAATTAGGCACTCTGGGGTCTTGCTTCCCTGTCCTGGCTCTTACCCTCTCCCAGTCCCAATCCTGTCCAGGGACCCTGCCAGCAGTGCCATTCCCCCACCTCCTGCTTGGCTTCGCCTCCACGCCGGGCCCACGTCACCACCCACAAAGAAGGGCCTGTGCAGGAGCTGGGGCTCATGCTGTGCTCAGAGGAGTCATAAAGCTCCTTTTAAGATGTCCAGCACAAAGCTGAGCCTGTTCAGCCGCAGGTTGGGGGCTGCTGCCTCCCCTCCCTGCCTCTGCCAGGCACTGAGTCATTGCCCTGCCGTGGTGCTGCCAGCCCAGCCCTGGAGAGAGGGCCAGGGCTGGTGGCCGAGGGCAGCAAAGCTGCCCTGCTCACTGCTGTGACAGCCAGAACCTGTGCCTCAAAATACTGCTCCTTTCCAGAGGTAAAAATAGGAAGCATTATGGAAGAGACCTGGGGAAAGGGGCAGTGACGTGGAAGGGGGGTCTGCCATGGGGAAGGGGTCATGTGGGCTCTTTCTGGGGTTTGTGTTTTCCGCCACAAATCGCCCTTGATGCTCTTTTTGACACATGGAAGGACGCTAAGGTTTC
This sequence comes from Chloebia gouldiae, assembly GCA_003676055.1. NCBI lineage: Eukaryota > Metazoa > Chordata > Aves > Passeriformes > Passeridae > Chloebia > Chloebia gouldiae. The sequence continues at coordinate 22,541,624 of QUSF01000008.1, read as the reverse complement.
TACCTGTGTCCTTTTATAAGGCAAGAGAGGGAAAGTTGGAGATATTTCCCAGCTTGCAAGACTCATGGCTCTTGTGGTGTGGGCTTCTTCCTCAAAGACCAGAGCCAGGACTGCAAAAAATTTCTGATGCTGTTTAAAGCAGCACAAGAGACACAATCTTCTGCCCAAATAGGAAAAAAATGGTTAAAAGGTGGATTCCAGTACTCTTTCAAGTTTGTAAAGCACTTTCTTGACTCTGCCCTTTTTATGACACTCTAAGCTGGCAGGAAATCTCACAGTGGTGAGATTTCTGATTACTGGTACCCAAGGAATTGAGGTGCTGGTTCTTTAGCTCTCTCAAAAAGTAAAGTCTGGTTCCTTAAGGGTAGATGGAGACCTGTAGAGATGTGATGTCTATCATGAACAGACAGGAAGCAGAGCTAGAGATACACACTGTGACTTCAATCTGCTGTGAAGTCATAGAAATAAAAAAAAAAATAAATTTAAAAAAAAAGGCAGGATAAAGCTGGGAAAAGGGTCCTGCTCACTCAGGGCCAGCAATTTGAAGTGTGTTGGAGAAAGGCACTCCTGACTCCTTTACTCTCCCGTGCCTGCAATCCAGGTACACACTCCCTTAAAGGCCAGTTAGAAACAGCAGTAAAGTGCAGCAGCCAATTTAAATTGAGCGAAATAAGAGACTTGGAGAGAAAGAAAATAAACTCCTTGAGCACCTCACCTGTGCCCAGCTGTGCAAGCTCAGCAGCTGGGAGCCTTGGGCACTCGCTGTTGCAAAGGCTGAGTCACACTCCTAAGAAAATCCCAACTGCCTGGTTGCACTGAGTAATTGCCTTTTCAGATCAAAGAATTGAAAGCAGGAGGTGATGGGGGAGACAAGCCAAGCAGCTTAGAATCTGCAAGGTGAGAGAAAGTAACTTAAAAGAGGGACTCAATGCCAGGCAGGAGATCCATCCTCTTCATTCATGCTTGTCTTCCTGATTCTGTTTTTCCTCTCTCTTTCTCTTCCAAGTTATTTAAGACTGGAGAGCCTCTGCCAGCATCACCCTGATGTCCTTCTGAAAATCTATAGGCAAGGCAAGCCCCAAGGACCAATTTATAAATTGGCATCAGTGCTGTATGAGCTACTGAAAGCTTCCCACACTGTGCCCTGTGCTGCATCCAAATCCACACCATTTCTGGGTTCACAGATATCATGTGTGTTCTCTGACAAACAAGTGGGGGTTTGTCTGATGCCATGATCCTGTCTGGACTCACGTACATGTCCTTCTTACAGGGATCTTCTCACAGATTTTAGTGTTGACCTCCCTGGTCACAGGAGGTAGATCAGCCTTCACACACACACAGACACACACCCCCCCCCCCTTCTTGTATTCTTAACTGAATTAATTGATTTTTAGCCGATTTTGCAGGGATGCAGGCTGGAATAGGACTCACCAACAAAGCTACTTTAAACCAGGCTTTCCTTCGCTTCCCAATGATCAGCAATTCCCTCCTCCCAGGAGGATGCTCTGCCCACACAGCCCACAATGCACTGGAGCACTGAGGCACAGGGAGGGGGGAGGGCCGGGAATGCTGGACCATGCAGGACTCCCAGCAGCTCTTGGCTCAGCCCCCAGCTCCACTCTCTGCTCCGAGCCCTGGGGATGCTGGCCCTGGCTGGGAATCTCAAGTTGCAGCCATGCCAACAAGTCTGCCTGAAGATCCCTCAGCCCTTCCATCACAGCCAGCCAGGAATGGTCTCCCCTGAAACACATCTGGCAAATCCAAGCTGGATCGTTTCAGGTGGACCAAAGGTGGATTTGCCATTCAATGAGCTCCGTCAACAGCACTGCACAATATTGCAGACTATAAAGAGCAGAACAACCAGCTGAGTCACTCCCTGCCACACTCAATTTGCCAGAGGTCCAAACTAACCTCACTGCAGTCCTTCCCTCTCTGCAGCTTTTGGAAGTCACTGCATCCTACTCCCTGAGCCCTGGCATCCACCTCTCCCAGGCCTCCTCTGAAAGGGCATTTCCTTTCAAGGAAAATCCCAGGCAAACCATATCCTCTCCCTTCCTTTAAACACACTCCTGTTTAACTTCATAACCTCCTTGGGGCTGGCTGTGCACCACAGAAAATCCATGTGGGTATTCCCACCTCTGGGCAATGCTTCACCCAACAGGAGGTGTGAGATTTTGTGGGGTACTCTGTGCTACTTAGAGCCAGACGCTTGGTAGGGGGGAGAGAGAGAGAGAGAGAGAGAGAGAGAGAGAGGGAGGGACAGAAAGTGGTTTCTCAGTTGGTTCCAGCTCACTGCAGGTCAGCACTTGTTCATCAAGTTTATATTAAAAGCTACTTGATTTTGGTGGCAATCCTTTCCTTTCCCCAGTCAAAAAAAGTGAAGCCAACCCTGCTGCTCATGGCAGTAGCTTTGAACACCTTTCCTTAGAAAAGAGCTTGAATATGTATTTCATTCCAGGCACACAATAAATGCACAAATCAGACAGGAGCCTGCTCAGGGGACCTCCAGGCACTGCTGTGCACAAAGTCCTCACCTGGTTGAGCCCTTTGTGAGGGCCTGACCCACAGCCTCCATCCAGCACCTGCATGGAAGCACTGCCAAGCATGAGGAGCTGCTCCTGACAGCCCTGCACAAATCCTGCTCAGGGTGTCAGCAATGAGTGAGTGTGCAGCAGCCAGGGCAGAGAGCTCTCCCCACAAAGGTGGATGCAGTCTGCTCCCAAGGCACCTGCAAAGGGACCAAGGGACTGTGACCCTTGGGAGGGGCTCCAGTAGGCTCCTTCAACAAGAAGAGCCTGCCCTGTCACACTTTGCCCTGACACTTTGCCAGCAGGCAGTGGGCAAGGACCTGCAGCTTTGGCTTCCCACACGTGACCGAGTTTTACAGGGCAAGAGCCTCCAACAGGCACAGGTCTGATTTGGAGAAACTGCAAAATTCCTGTTGAGGCACTGCTAGAGAATGAGCTGCCCAGGCTTGGCATTTGCAGAAGGCACTGAGGTGAAGAGCTTAGTCCTTACCCTATAAAGGCAGCTAAGGAGTGACACTGCTCCACCACCCTGCTTCCCCAGCTTCTCTTCAGGAGACTTTCTTGAAGCCCTTTCCCCAGTATAAAGGTCCAAGCAAAAGCAGCCCTGACTTCATGGATGAAGAAACTTGGTCTTCTGCATCTCACTCACACAGAGAGTCACAGAAAGTCCCAGAAATTCTGCCCAAGGGAGGTAAGAAACTGCCACCCAAAGTGACTGAAACATTCTTCCAGATCCCCTCCTCCACCCCCATATCAATTATTTTCCTTCTTCCCACACTTTACCCCCTAACCTTCACTTTTCACATAGTCTCAGCCATGCTCGCTAGGGATGCTCTGGCTAACCACTCTCATGGGAGTGGGAAACTCCACCTCAAACAGGATCTGAAAAGAAGGCACAAGCCCCTCACAGTGTGGAGTCTGATGGGGTGAGAGTCCAATGTTTTTCAGAGTAGCTGGTATGTGCTCTCTGATGAGGCTCCTTGGCCTGCAGAGACCTTCCTGCTCATCCCCTAGGACAAGGAAATCCTCCTTGAAATCCTGCTTTTGGGCAACAAATGGAGCAGGGTGGACCTCTCTCCAGCTCTGATGCAGTTGGGAGGGTGAGGCAGCGGTCCCCCCACCATGAAGTTTTGCCCCATGCTGCTCTCATCTCTTGCTGGCTGGAGATGGGAAGGAAGAACCATGGTGTCTGTCTGCCAGGGATCCTTCCCTTCCCCATCATGCTGACATTGGCAATCATCTTCACCCTCCCTTCCTCCCACTTCCCTTAATTTTCCTTTCACTTTTAAAGATTTTTCTCACTCCCCTCCCTGCCCTTCCTTCAAGCCCCAGACTCCTTCTGTGACTCATTGCTGGGTGCCAGAGGTGGCTTTTTTCTGTGTGGAGGCAATTTTGCAAGCCAGCCCTCACACGTGTTCTGCAAGTGGCCGACAGCCACCAGCGAAGGGTGCAGAAAGTGCCTGCAGTCCTGGCCCAGGGAGGACAGCACAGCCTGTTTGGCTGCAGAAGGATGATAGAATTTCTTGAAAGAGCTCATTAAACTCACTTTGGTCACACTCCAAAGCATGTTGAAAGTCAGGAGAGAGCCCCCCATTGACATGCACAGGGTTTGGATCAGGGTTAATTCCATTAACCAGGGTGTTTGGTAGCTGCTGAGGCCAGCTGAGTCCTGGGGTTATTACTGTGCATGTAAAGCTGTCCCTAATAAAATAAAGAAGACAAACTGGCCACCTGTGTTTAATAATCCATGGTGACTTATGAATCATCTGTGTTTGTTAAAACCCATCTCGTACACAGACTCATCTTTCTCTCACTAGCACCCAGCTCACCCTTCCCTATGGAAACCACAGCCAGCTTTCCTGCAGGAGGGGAATTCCTTTTAGAGTTGCATTTAATCTGCTGCAAGCTACCCCTTTAAATACAGCCTTTTACATCGTTACTCCAGAGAATACGAGGAATGCCTCTGCTGGTTTTTCACTGAGCCTATTTAGCCTTTTTTGGACAGAAGGAAGCATCTGAGAGGGAGGGTGCATTTTTCCCTCTTTAAATCACAGAAAGAACACCACAGCTCATTCCTTGTCTCCAGACTGCTTAACTCTTCCCACACCCCAGCAGAGCCCAGCTGCTGCTCTGATGGCACTGGAGCCCCTGGCTGTCCCTTTGCCTCCTGTCTGAAAGCCTGGCACACAGCTGAGCTAGCCTGGCAAACAAAGGTGTGGGCTTCTCCATCCTTTCAGGTCTACAGCCAGGACAGTTGTCCCCATCTTGATCCTGCCATTCAAGCCCCAGCCTGACATGCAGCCAGCCCCGCAGTTCCCTGCACAGCAGAGCCCCAGGCAAGAGAGATTTTTCTCTCGCTGAAACAAGGAAAGAGTGTTTTTTCCCTTCCCACTCGTTTATGCGCTGCCACAACAGCTGCTCTCCACGGGCTTACTGCAGAGCCCTCAGGCTTAGCTCGGTTTTCAAGAGCACTAAATTTGCATCCACACCACATGACCCAGGCTTTAAGCCTGCCCGCATGGCTGGCAGCGAGCTCCTGACTCTAAGTTTGGCTGCAGGCAGCGACTTTCTGATGACCATAGCATTACTAAGAGATTCCCTCACCCCCCTCTCCTCCTCATGCTCCCATGGGATGGAGTGCCATGCCAAAATTCTGGGCTGGACAGCACAGGGAAGGGCAGAGCACCGGTTGTGGGGCTCCCATTTTATGTATTCACAGAAGGTGCATACATAATTGTAATATAATTTTTTATTATATATAATAAATATATATATAATTTTCCTAATGTTTGAGTAGATGTTAATTTATGGATACAAGCAAAACTAAGGATAAAAATGAAACAGATCACATATCTTTGCTGGAGCCTGAAGAGGGACAAAAGCTGGCCACATTCTATAATCATAGATTCTGGGGGGGGTTGTATACCATCCTTAAGTTAAAGCATTCCCCAAGATGACTTCAGGTAAGCTTACCCTGAGATGTACTTTTTAAACCAAGATGGTGACTAAGATGCTTGTTTGGTAAAAGCCCTGCTCTTAATAAATAGAAAATCCCACATGACAAAGCACTGACAACATGAAAATCTGACAGATGTGCCTGTTTGAAAGGCTGCAAAGCGAAATGGTGCAGCAACAGTTTTACTCTGAAAAAAACCCAATTGATTTCAGATGCTGCAAGATGTAAGGACTTAAAGAATTCTCACATCTCAGCTGTGCCACATCAGCATCTGCACCTGCACTCCCAGCAGTGGGGAAGACCCAGGGATGGAGCAGCACTGCCTGCTGTGAGACACAGTCACAACCAGCCTCCCCCATCCCAGCAGGCTATGCCAGGACTCAGGGACAGCATCCCAGTGCCAGTGCTGACTGTCTACCACCAGGAACACAGCATCTGTGCACCAGTCCACTCAACAACATACATTTCATCTCAGTTTTTCATAAGCAGAACACCCAATTAGCCGTGGTTCATGGAGTTTATGTTGTCTCTGTGCAGGAAAACAGCAAGCCATGGTGCAGTCAGTGGAACACAGAGACAGGCAGCTCCTGATGTGGCACAGGGCCTTCCAGTCAGACAAAAATACTTAACAAATCTGAACCAGAAAAGTGAGTTTGCATGGGTCATTAGTGCCTTGCATCACAGGGCTGGGATATTTTCTGATGTGGTTCCCAGGAGCCTTGAAACCACAGCCGGCAGCTCAGGGAAGGAGCGTGGCAAAGGACAGGAGGTGGCACAGGATTTACCATGTGACAAAAGAACACAGCTGTCCTCGCTTCATTCTGGAGGGCAGAGCCTTGGAATACAGTTATGGGTGGACCACACAGATGAGCAACCAAATTTGAGCTCTTCCAATGTGCTTCCAGAAGAGCTTAAGATACTTAAAACAGTAAAAAAAAAAAAAATCCAGCAGGAAAAAACACCTACAAGGTTAGAGATCCCCAAGATGGCAGGACAGCAGCTGTGTAAAACACTTCTAGGCTGACCAAACCTCTGCAGTTGTGATGGTTTCTGCAGGTGGCCAAAAGGACAAGAATAGTCTGTTTCCCTTAACAGCTTCATCAGTCCAAGGCCAGGATTCCCCCTCTGAAGTGTGGTGTGCTGAGGGAAGGAGCCTTCCCAGCACTTACCCTTTCAGGAATAAAATGAGTGTCCTATAAACACCAAACCAGTGATGTGAGATGCAAGTACCCAACAGGTTTGCAGCTCCCCAGTCACCACCATTTGCAAGGGTGGGTACCCAGCAACCAAGGAAAACAAGAGGAGGAAATGTGACCTCCAGCATACTCTGGAATCTCCTCTGGAAGAGGAAAACCTGCTAGAGAACAGCAACAGCACTTCCAGCTCTTCTCAGGGGTTTTCACACTTCCTTAGGTTCTAAATAAAGAGAGGCTGGCAACCAATCTCTGGCAGAGGTAGAGATGTGTCTGCAGCTGCATGTTCCAGCAGGCAGGAATTGTCCTGAGCCCCCCACAGTGCTGCTGTGGCCCTAATTACCCACTCTCAAATCATGTGAAGGCTGCAGCCCTTCTTGCAAGCAGGTTTGATTGCCCTGGTGTGGGGTGGTTGTGACCCTGTGGCTGTCACACATGTGCCATTCCCCTGAACACCCTGCTGCATGCCACCACCTCCACCCACACCCCGGCTGTGACTGGCAGAGCACTGCTGGGCTTCAAACCAAGCCACATGGGCAACCAGGCTGGAGAAGGGCTGGCCTTGCCTCATTTAGCAGGACATGCAGACCTGACCTTTCTCCCACAGGCCAGGCTGTCCCTGCTCACACTCAGGCAAAAAAAGCCAGTTCCTCATCTGGGTCATCCCACAGCAAACCCACAAGGAAGGTGACAAATGGGGAGAACTAAAAGAAAAAACAAAAACCTAAAAAGTCTTCCTCCCAGTGCCCAGACAGGCAAAACATATAGGCAGAGTGTGGCTGGACTTGCCAAGACAAGGCCATCAGCTGTCCTGCACTGAGTAAAGAAAGGTGACAAGCCATTTCTGAAAGTGCAGCATCCCTCCTTTCAACCCAGAAAAGCCATTAATAAAACTACCTCTACTCTCAAAAGAATGAGCACTTCCTGAGGAACTGGGAATACTCTGTGTGAAAACATGCAAGTGGAGGAGGCAGAGACTCACCAGTAAAAAATACCAGCTGCCTCCTTGCCTCTTCACATGGGCCAGCCCCTTCTGCTGCTGCCTTCCCCTTCACTAGATCAGAATAGACTTTTGGACTTTGTCACAGTGTTATACCCCTCTAACCAGGAGTATTGTCTTGTCTTCCAGACAAGACAATCAGAAAATGGAACAGTGTCAGACTCCACCTGGTGCATCATTCAGACTTGTTTTGGCCAATTCTGGGTGTAATAAGGGGATTGGGGCTTTTTTTGCCCAGTGATACACTGTCACTACCTTCAAAAGCTGACATACAAACAGAGACAGCTGCATATTTCTCCAAAGCCTTCTGAGACCATGTTTGTGGCTTTTCAAGCACCTTTTTGTCTGTACCTAAAAGCCTAGAGCAGTTCTTAGGAAGTCCACCTAATGTCTCTGACCATGGCCACAATCTCTCAGGTGGAGTGACACCTAAACCATCCATTCCAGGTTATTTTTAGCCCTGTTTCACTCCTGGCCTCACAAACTGGTGTTGTGGATAAAAAGTGAGGCAAGGAGTTTAGATTGTGTTGCTGCAAAGAGAAACATTTGGTAAATCTTTCCCAAAAAGATATTCTTTTGCTGGAGCAGAGAGAGGGTGGGTATTCCTGAACAGCACTAGATAAAAGGATGGAAATGAAATCTTGACCCCAGCAGAGGTGAGTAGTGCATGAACACCCAGGGATGCTCTTCCCTTTGCTTCACCATGGGAGCAGCCATCCTGCTTGGGATGCCTGACATGCTCCAGGCTGCTGCAAGGGTGGCATTAAGCAGGTGCACACACCAAAGGCTGCAATGGAGAGGTGCCCTAAAGGTGCATTTTACACCTTCTACAGTGATTGCAGCAGTTTAGAGATGAAGAAATTAGGGTAATGATTTTCATTGTGCCTGGCTTGTCTCCTCATCCCTCTCCCTTCTTTCATCTCTGAGTGGGATGAAGACACCGCGACAGTTTTTTGTACAATGGAACAAGGCACGTCTGGGTTTTGTGAGGATGGTGAAGGATCCATCAGGAGGGAAGAGGGTTTTAAACTGGAGCACATCCCTGATCCAGTCCACCACACAGCCACTGATGGGGCAAGGGTAGGCAGAAAATCACACAGGTTACAACCCTCATGCTCTGGATCCAAAGTAATGCTGATTTATCCACACATGTAGAAGGAAGGCTGTTATCCAGACAGGAACTGCCAAGCAAGGTCCCCACAAAGTTAAGGCTGCTGAGCCTCAAATCAAAGCCTCACCATCTTCCTCTGTTCCACATGGCAGCAGAAAGCTGCCCGTAGCACTGGGAATGTTGTTTATCCCAGAGGGGCCATGGCTCTGCAGGAATGCTGGCAAGGGCTGCCTGCCCACCTTTTCCTGCCCCTGGGCAGCTGGGTTACCACAGACCCATGGTGAGGCTCACAGAAAGAAACTGTAAATCTGTAACCACTGGGGCTGGCTGACTCAGGAAAGCAGCAGGAGATGAGAGATTAGACATGTCATTAGCAAGAGCCCTGTTCTTTGCCTACAAACCCCAGTACTTCAAGCCTAATGCACCTCCTGTTTTGCAGGCAGGTGATAAGCTCAGTGCTCCATAAATCCCCAGAGGAACGTTGCTGAGACTGTGCCCCTTGGCATCAGCACACAGCAGAAGAAATCATTGCTGTTCCCTCTGCTTTGTTACCCCACAGTCCCACCAAGAATCCTTCCTGCACAGCTCCTGTGAATAGGCTGCACAGAAAATTAATTCTGCAAATGTCTGTTGCCTTCTGCCTGTGCAAATACCAGGCTGTTGATTGACCAGGGAAGGATACAAATATTTACAGACAAGGTGAGGGTGGGAGCTCTGCCACACATTGTGCTTGTGGCTTCAGCTGGGCAGCAAACAGAGCTGCCAGGGTACCTGTGGCCTGTGCCTGCTGCACAGACAGACCAGGCAAACCACAAATTCAGTAACAAATATTCTTTTCTTGGACTGATTTCAGAGCTTTTGGTTTAAAGCTGGGATGCTGATCTGAATAGAGCTGAATAATGGGAAAAACAATCCCATTAATGTGCCAAACAATGACAGGACCTAGTGGTACATGAGGTTCTCCAGCACAGGAACCTCACCACAACAGCCCATATCAGGCACTGGGGCCACAAGGAGCCTGCTGCCCAGCAGGAAAGGCTGGCACATTGCAAGAAAGATGAGCAGCTGCAGGAATCCCACCACCACCTCCCAACAAATGCCCCAAAAGACCTTCCCTTAGTTCAGTATTTTCTTGTCCAGGCAGTGTTGGAGTTTAAATATTCTCCTGTCCTCACAAAGATCAGCTGGGACAAACCAGCCTCCCACTGGATCAAAGGGAGGAGGAAGCAGATTCCGGATTGGCTGGGAGTTGGAACCATGGCTGTTAAGATGGAACCTGCTGTGGCTTCAGCCCATGGCAAGGAGCTTCATCCTGCAGGAATCCAAGATTTGGGAGATAGCATGGGTCAGACAGCACTTCCAGCAGCTACAGGGACATGGCTGGGGGCAATTCAATAACACACAGACTTGGGCAGACCTGACTACAAAACACCCTTACATACCTTTAACTTCTTAACAGCAGTGTAGCCCCCTGCACATTCCTTTCCCCATCAGGAGACCTAAGTACAAGCACCCTGGGCTGGGTGGAATCTCTCTCATTCCAGTTTTTGCAGGGACATTTATAGATTCCTCTTTGAGCTGACCTTTGCAGCCATCCAAGGCCATTTTCCTGGGGTTTTGCCTTTCCTGAGGCTGGAAAGCAAGTTGCACTTGCCAGAGAATCACAGCCTGCCTTTGATGCTTAACAGGGAGAACTTCACTCAGCATTGCCTCAGCATATTCCTCCCAAATTTGCACATTAATCCTCCTCCCCCCCTCCACTCTGGTGTCCTTGTCACAGCTCATCACCCTCCACTTTCTGCTGCTCATTCCCCAGCCTAGTGCTTCACTACAAGAAGCACCTCACTGAAACATGCCAAGTTATTTTTCCAGTCCCTGCCCTTACTGGCTCCAGGAAATCAGCAGTGATATTGTTTTATGGATCAGATTTCTGGGCTCCATCCCTCACCACAAAATAACCCATATGGCAGGAACACATCCAGGAGGCACAGGAGGCCTAAAGGAGTGGCCAGGCAGGGATACAAGGAATGGTGGAGCCCATAGGGAGGTTCAGGGCAAAGCAAAGGTCTTCTTTACCCTCTCCTTCCACCAGGCAAACAGCTTGTTCTCCATCTGGGAACCGAGTGGCTGGCACATGGACATTCCTCATCAGCAAACACAGCAATCACAGATGTGGAGGGATACACCTCTCTGGGCCTGGAGGAGAACACTGAAGACACATTATTCCTGCAACCAGGGGATCTTTGATTTATCCCAGTGTTGTGGGTGACACTGTCTCTCCCCTCCATTTCCCCCCTTGGATCTGTGCTTGTTCACTGCAGCATTACAACTCTTCCCTTTAAGAATTCCTACAATTCCAGGCCAAGAGGATGGACCCATTTTCTTGGGTCCAGCTCTGCAGAGCAAAGAGCCCCAAAGGTTCAGAGGACTCAGGAAGCACCTGCTCCTGGGCTGATCCCTTAGAGCTGGGATTGGGACTCCTGTACACAAGGTGTTACACAAACTCTACCAAAGGTCCCGCCTCGAGCAGCCTTGCAGCTGAGAACACTGAGAAGCAGTTTTCTGTAAAGCCAGTGTACCCATGATGTATCCATGCTCTGCAGAGCATCCAGGCTGACAGTATAGGGACAGAAAATGCCTCTTCCATAGAGCTCAGCAGGATTTGACCTGCTGCCAAACCCACTGTGCAGCTCAGGGTGTTGATTGACTCACTGATTCCCCATAGCATGCTCTGGGCAAAGCAGCTCCAACACATGTCCATCCAACACAGCATCTTCCTTACCTTCTTGGGAGAGCAAGGGAAACCATCTCTGAGCACTGAAAAGTCACAGGACTGTGCTGTTGGAGAGTGCTGGAGCTGGGGAGTACTGCCATATCTCTGGTGAAATTAGTGAGGAATCAGCACCCCACCATGCTGGACCTCCCTTTGCAACCCCCTGGGGGACAGACACCTCCCCACCTCTCCCCTGCCTGCTTTGTCAGGCCTTTGCAGAGCTGCAGGACAACCACTTAAACAAGGATTGTGTAATTTCAGCCCAGAGCTCAGTCATTCATCCAGAAAACAAGTCTCCTTCCGGTGCTGCCTTATCTGTGGCTTTGTAGGCACAGGATATGCACACACTGGCATAGAGGGGCAGGCAGAGGACAGGAGGTGCACTCAGAGCTCCCATTTCCTTCTCTCTGTTGTGCTTTTAAAATAAATGGTCCCTTTTTATACCTCCAGCAGTGTCCCCACAAGTGCTGTACCTGTCCAGCTCACAGAAGACCCCAGATCCTTTGTTCCAAGAGCAAGGAATGGATCTGGGGCTATCTGCTGAGCCTGCTCCCCAGGCCACTCTTGCAGGCCCCTTCTTATCTGCACCACCCACTCTGGAGCGGGTTACTGAGCACCAAGCAGGAATATTCAACAGCACAATGCCAACACGTGATAACACAATTCCTACATCCTTCCTGCTGTGGCTGAAGCTGGGGGAGGAAAGGGGGCAGGAAGCTGTCACCACCTCCAACTTTCCCCAGAGCAATCCATCTCTCACCAGCCATCAGTCAGCAGTGTCCTCCCACTGTCTTTGCTCATTTTTTAGCTGCTTTAAACAGAGACAGGTGGTTTATTTGCAAAGATTTCTCCAGCTGAGACACAGGGATGCCTGTCTCCCACAAGAACTCCCTGTTTGCATTGTACCTCCCCCTGCTTGCTGTGTGCACCAAGGAAGCTCTAGCACTTTAAGCCTTGTGTCCTCGCACACCACACGGCTTTTATGATTAACCGGTTTCTGCAGACCAAATCCTCCTGCCTGAGGAAAGCCTTCCAGCCAAGCATCATGTTTCTCCCTCCAGAGCACATCCTCCAGCTTGCCATTTCACTGAAGCACACAAATACTATGTGCACAGTCCCAAGGAGAGCAAATAAATCTTCCATTTTCCCCTCATCTCCTCAAGCAAAGGCTGAGCCATGTACAGCACCCAGATGCCACATTGCATTTTGTAGCCCAAAGATTTTCTAAGTCATCCTCTCCAGAGCCCCTTGAAATGTCTGACATAAAGAGATGGTGTGTGTGTATGCAAAAGATGGACATACAGACAACCACCCAGCATTGGTTCCATTAGCATTGCCTCCTGCCTTTCTCCTGCAGAACACCAAGCTCTTGATGTCCTTTTTGCCAATCAGTGCCACAAAGGAGGAAGATGCTGTCACGAGGTCTAATGCAAGAGATTTGTTTACCCCCAAGCAAGTTCTTGAGCCCCTACTTTTAACAAAAGGATGTCCCGATTCTCTAGAAAATTAAAAGAACAGGCTCCATACAACACACAGTTTCCAGAATGGTTGTCATTAACAACCAAATTGAAGATGAACAAGACCATCTCTGTTTTCATTTATTGCTTTTTATTCCTCCTTTTGCACCTAAGGGATGGGCCAGGGGTTTCTTTTTCACATGGTCTCATTGACATCAGTGAGTGGTTTCCGTGACACCTTGCACATTTTACAGGCCAAAGGCCTAAAAATACTCTGGAATCAGGTGGCCCTAAAGAAACCCAGCCAGGCCCTACACCAATGGGCTAAACAGTGCCAGTTCAGCCCCAGAAATAAGGGCAGCATTCTGCAACAAATAGATGAGAAGCTTAAAAAGCCCGGCCTCCCATCAGGGAAGAAGAACCCCATCCCAGCAAGTTGAAGACACCTAGAACACACAGCATTCTCACCTATTGATGGGAAAATAAAGCAGCACAGAGGGTGGGACTTGACTTGTGCAAATATACCTAGGGAGGGCTGGTGGTGGAAAGGAGGAGGTGGCACTTTGTGGTCAGTCATAAAAGGAAGACATGGATCAGGTGGCCTTGTGGTGACTCCAGACAGACGTCACAACTTGCCTTATTCAGGGCTGGGCAAACACAGCCAGGGAGCCCTGCTGGTGTAAATCAGTCTTGCATTGACTTGAGTCAACACAGCCATGCCAGGTGACATCAAAAGACTCTCTCCCAGCGTGAGAAGAAGCAGAGCAAGAGGGTCGTTTGAACATTCTGCACTGCATCAGAGTTGGGCTGTGGCAAGGCTGGGAACAGCTGCAAGGGAAATCTTGGAGCAGCTTCAGGAAGAATACAGGAGTTCTGAGATTTTTATACCATTCCCATCACACTGGGTGCCAAAGGTACCTTAAATTCACCCACAGTGTCCCTATGAGCAATTCCAAGAGGGGTCCCCAGAGACCCTGCTGCTGATTTAACACATCATGTTGAAAGCAGTGACTGGTGTACAAAGAGAAGCTGATGAGCACAGCTCCTTTTCCAGCCAGAACACCTCGGTCTACCTGCAGGAACATCCTCTGAAGCCTTGAAAGAAGTCAAGTTTCATGAGCATCAGCTCAACAACTTGACTCAGAAAACACTGCCAAGCAAAGGCTAAAGCTCACCAAGTCAGACATGGCCTTCTCTTTTTCTGTTCCAAACACAACTTGGGGTTACAATGGTGTGAACAGCAGTGGGACAGAACTAGACCTGAACTAAACAACGGACAAACCTGTCTCTGGAAGAAGGGAAATTCCTGATCCAGTGGTGATCAGTATCTACAGGTGATCAATAATCACTGGTGTACATCATTGGTAACCTGTTTATCTGGCCTCTGAAGCAGTCCACAGGCAAGAATGACAACCCTGGTGGTAGTTGAGGTATTTGTGGGTTGGCAGCATCCAGGCAGCTCAGCCTTTATACAGCTTGATGATGTTAATTAACAGTAATGGTTTGACAGAGTTAGTTAACCCACCACAGCCTTGTCTGGTCTCAGCTCCTGAGGGAACTGGATCCTCCTGCAGAGCCTGCAGTGGAAAGGTGGCACCAATATGTCCTGAAAGATCTGTAAGGATCCATCCCCATACAAGCCACCAATTGTCGGTGCCGGTGCTTGGCACCAATCAACAGTGGATGGGAACTGTCATCACCAGTTTGTTATCTTACTGTAAGGCTTTCCTGCCTTCTCTCTGGGAGTTCGCATGGGCAGCTCCTCACAGCTCTGACTCCTTTTCTTTCTTCTTCATGGCCAGCTGGCTCCCTCCTGTCCCTATTGCAACAGCCTAACTCTTTCTGTCCCCAGCAGCACATACTGACCCTTACTGGCCCTAGCATAACTGCCTGACCCTCACAGCAGCCAAGCCAACTGACCACAACTCTCCTCTCCAGCAGCTAACCCACTCTTTTGTAACACCCAACCTTAATGGACCCTCCTTACTGGACACAGCTGTGGCCTGTTAAAGGCAAGGCTGTTCCTCCTCTTTGGTAATTAGTACAGCTGCAACTCCTCAGGGGTGAGATTGTCTTCAGCACTGTCTTTATTCTCCTACAATCCATCTTCCCACAAAGATCTGCTGCCTCTTACCCATCTCATAAGGACAGGGCAGCTCTAAACATCTGGGTATTTGCTGGAACAGATGGCCAGCTGCTTGATTGGCACACATGGCCCAAACTGGTGTTCCCACCTGCAGCAGCAGCAGCCAGGATATGTTAAAGATTCCAGGTAGAGAACACAGAGCCAGCACAGCACAGAGGCCTGCAGCTCCAAGACAAGAAAAGGCAGAGAGGAAAGGTAGAGGGAAACGGAAATTAAAGGAGCTGCAGAGTTAAATGGAGAGACATACACTGAAAGTTTGCTAAGTTATCTTAACTTCCAAGTGAAAATCCCTCCTGCTTCTCACAATAATCAGGGCACTTAAAACTAGTCCCAACCAGCTGCTCCTACTTCCTTTGTGCAGCTCTTCTTAAATGCACAAGCAGCCCACTAAGAAACAGAGCAAATATGTGCAAAGATTTGCAGACAAAGCCAGAGACCTTTGGAAACCACTCAGTAGAAGCAAGCACCCCTCTCCCAGCACAGAGGCAGCTGTGCTTTACAGTAGGACAGTTTCCAATGTTTTCTTTCTCTGTGCAGACGAGGGATTTCCTGTCCTCCATGGCAACCACTTTGCATTTACTGAAGGAGGCTGTGCCAATAATCTCCAGAGCAGAATGAAAAATTTTAAAGTGGCACTGCCTCTTAGCTCCTGGCTTTAACTTGCAGATGTTTTCCACACACATGGTTCCAGTCCATTCTTCTGCCCTCCTTAAAAGTGTTGCCAGTTGGGGTAAGACTCCAGTGCTGCATGGCCCATGCAGAGGGAGTTTCTCAAGCACTGGTCACACAAGTCTTTCTGAAGAAGTCACCAACCACCAGCACCTCCCAGCAAGAGCTGTCTGTGCACCTTCCAAATGACAAGGTTTTTGCATTTTCCAGCAAGGCACAGCTCCCAGTTTGAAGACAGTCCCTGTCATGAAGACAGCCCTGGACTTTGGTGGCCCAGGTCTTCCTGTTATAGGTTTAGAAGTAATCTTGCCACTCTTTCCTGGAAGGGAAGCACTCAGTGGACCAGTGCTGGTCCAACAGTTCCAAAACACAGTGGAGCCACACTAAGCCTCCCCAGCAAGGTGTCCTTCTTCACCCACTCTGAGTTGCCTTTGCTTAGGTCTGTGTGCTTCTCGGCTCCAGGGACACAGATTCAGTGCAGTGACTTGGCAAAAAGCCTTTGTTTTGTTTTGGCCCATCTCACACCATTTTAGAGAGTTACATCAGCTTGGCCTGAGGCCACACGAACATCGGGACCAGCCCAAGGCATGCAATAAGAACAAAATAGGAGGGGAAGTGAGGCCATCCCCTTGCAGTGACAGTGAGTTCATAATGAAACTACATCCATTGCTGTCTCAGGTTCTACTGTACTAGAACATCCCTTATTAACCCCTTACACTGAAAGATATTTTGTTTATCAATGCCTTCAAGGAGGAACAGTTCAAGAAAGAGCTGGAAGCTCCTGAGTAAATTGTACTAAACCTGAGGTACACTTTTGGGCTGAGTCACAGGTGCAATCTAAACTCCCTCTGCTGTTCAGAGTTGAGCTCTCTTCTTTCTACTTTTTTCTTTTAAAATCTCTTGGCAAGGGAGCCGAACAAAATTGATCCTAACTAAACCAGACATAATAAAGCAGGACATTGTTTTCAAAGCAGGCAGTAGACTAGCATTAAACAGGAACCTTAAAGTTCTTTTTCACTCCTGTTTTATGTCAGTGAATCAGACTCCCAGGGGCCTTTTCCTCAAATGAAACAGGAATGTTTTTTAGTAACAGCAAAACAACATTAAACACAAGGAACAAAAACAGAATGAGAATCCCTGAACTGATAGGGAAGATTTCTACAGTCTTACCTACAAGAGGTTAAGGTACTACAAGCAGTAAGTGCACACAGTCCACTGCTCTTTAGCTTTGAGTGCTAACATAAAGCCAAAGCACCAGCACAGGAGCTCTCACAACACATTTCTACCTGCCCTGGACCACAGCAGCCTCTCTTGCAGAAAGTGACCTTGCAATTCTACTGCCAAGTAAAACAGACCCACAGAAGAAAGCACTAAAAGTCACTTAAACTGACTGAAACACTTCACTGCACTGGAGTGGAGGCAGAACAGTGACATTGGCAGCTGCCACATCTGCACAGAAGAGCAGCAAACCACAGCCAAGGGACAGCCAAACTCAAAACCACCAGCATTCATTTGACTGCTTCCAAGAGCAGTTGATCAAGACAGCAGGAGTCCTGGAATGGAATTTCAGATTCAAGTTAATTTCCTGGATCCGACAAAAACTCCCCATGGAACCAGAGGCAAGTCGCCTTCTCCACACACCATCTGGATTCCCTGTCCTATAAAACAGGCACCGTTCCTGCTGTTCTGTTTAAGTCATGAAGCACTCCTAACAGGGATTATTTTTAGCATGCAAGCATGACAACCCAGCTGAGCTGGACTCTGATCTCAGCTGGGCCTTCTCATTGGCTTTGTAATATTAAAAGTAAACAGAAAGCAAAGCTGAGCCCACACCAGAGCTCAGCCACCGGGCAGCATTTTGATAGCAGATGAAGCACAACTTTTGGTAAACAGTGAGCTGCAGATCCAAAGCTGCAGCCAGCCAACCATGTAAGGGATTACGTGGATCCCCAGTGGCTGCACTCGTTCACTGGTGAGCAGTGATCCACCAATGGACTGACTTCAAACCCATTTCAGACACTACAGTATCACCAAGCAGTGACGCAGGTGTTCAGGAGGACAAACTAAAATCACTCTTAACTGTGCTCTCAACCATAGCAGCAAGTGCTGGGAGAGCAGGCAAGAACTGAAAACTCTAAGAACAGGAACTCTACAGAGCTCTCTGCTTCACAGCACAAACAAGCGGCTTTTCCCAGTCTATTGAAAGAGACAGCAAGTCAGAAACTTAATACCTGCTGAGAAAACCTTCCCAAGTCCATGTTTTGAGAAATTAACATTTGCTATCAGAAGTGCAGCCCAAAGGCCTCAGATCAGAGCTCCTCTACAGAGTGTGCAATCCAGAAGAAAGGATGGAATTGGGAAAAGCAGAATAAATTGGGATAAAGAGCACATGCCCATGGCTCTTCCAGGCTTTATGTATCCCAAAAGCACATAAAATATTCTCCATTTTGTTTACCAGCCTCAGTGATGTGTCTTCCTAGAATCATGACTACTTGGATATGTCAGGGCAAAGTACTTCCTTCCTGAAGTACATTTGATTCTTAATCATTCCTTTTTTCTGCCTACAAACCCTTTTTATTGCAGCACCTGGAATCACAACCTTGTACAAGAGGACATGTTTCTGAGCCTCTCTTATGGGACTAGCTTGGTTCCCATCTGCAGCTTTTCCTACAGCTGAATGTTTAACACACCTTAGTGTTTGACCAATTGACCAAACAGTAGATTTTTCTCTGCCCTCATTCAAACAGGGGGTGAAGAACTGACATCTGCAGCGTGTGGCTTTTCCCAGCAGTTACCATCACAGTGATAAGGCTTGTGCCTGCTCTCAAAAGCCAATTTTTAACTCATAAACTAGAGGAACAAGCTTGCAAAGTTCAAGTTAACCTGCTTTACAGATGGGATCAGTAAATATACATTAGTCAATCCTTGTTTGTTTGAAACATCTGTGAGACTCTGCTCTCATCCACCCCAACCCCAGCCTTTTAAAGTAAGTCTCGGCAATATTTCTAAAAACTTATTTTCACACTGATACGCCCAAGCTGATCTTCATTCTGCTAAGGCTTTATTCAAAGTCCTGCTATAAGAAAAGACAGGTCCAGTGATGTTACATGCCTTAAAGCAATATTTCTGTCCTTCCTTATGAGCAGGCTGCCTTCATACACAGCTAATTTCTCTTATGAATCAGCATCTGTCCTGGACAGGTAAGAAACTGTGCGGTGCAGCAGCCTTTTCAGAACTTCACCTCAACTCAGCCTGAGAGGAAAGGCGGTAGCAGGTAAGCAGCGGCTGTTACAGCCTGCCACCCACTGGCCTCCAGAGGTGTGAGCTGTGCTGGCGCTTATTTTCCAAAAGTCGCCACGCTGAAGCTGACTGCAATGCACTCTGCTGGCAACAGCTGACACGCAGCAGCTTCCTTCAGAACAACAGTGGCATTGGCAGACTGCTTTACAGCTTTCTTGCAGCTACTGTAAATTAACTGCAACTACAATAACTGCAACATCAGTATAAAGCCATAATTACAGCCATTTGAAGTGTTTAACATACTTTTAATAATCTGTTCACATTAATATCTTGACTTGAATTAAGGTATGTCAAGAATTTAGAGTCCCAACCACACAAGAACAAACATCTTGTGGAAAAGCTCCAAAAGGGTATTTGAAACAGAAAAAGGGTCTCTCAGTTTGCTTCCAACACTGCTACTGGCAGTACATGAAATCCATCATAATCTGGGCCACTTCTGGGGTTGGGACATAAAGTGTTGCAAAAAAGTGGCAAAAACAACTGCACCCTTTCTCTGGAGAAAATGAGAAGAGCCTGTGAGCCAGATTGAACTAGTTTAGGATAAACAGTATGCTTTTTTAGGAAAAACCAAAGCTTTGCCAGCATGAACCATCCAGTTTGGGACCACTGATGGCCCCAGGACAAGTGCTAGGAGCTTATTTGACATCTGCCATAGGAAGCATCACTGTCACCTATCAGCTATATAGAGGCTACGTATGCACAAACAATGTGCTTATGGCAAACAACCCCAGGTTGAAATTATTCCTGCCAAACAAAGGAAAAATGAGTTCACACATTCTTCAGCTCCTCTACTGCATGATAGTGTGGCTGGCACAAGCTGCTCAGTTTTCATGGAGTATCAAGAAGAAAAAGCAGTAGGTCACAGGAAGCAAACCCTTAGAAACTGCCACAGAGCTGCCCATTCTCAGAGTTTCTCTGGTTGAAGCTGCTTCAGGCAGTCTGCCCAGAGCACAGCCACAGAGCCCACTTTGAGCATGATTAGAAGTTTAGTCACATGAAATTAAGCAAGGCTGAGACACTCATCTCACCCAAAAGCTGCCTTTGGGAGGGTCTGACTCACTGGCTTATATCCACGTATGCCAACTGATAGTAAACTGTCCAGTAATGACCCTGGGGTTCATGGGCTGGGCCACCTCAGCTATGGCAGTGTGAGCCCAGCTGTTTTAAGAGGTTTATACCTTACATAAAGCTGTCCAGGCCTATGCTTCCAGAGGCCCTGAAGATTTAAACAGCCTCTTGCTGCTAGTAGGAGGATAAAATTACTTTACAGTGCTGTACATGCAGCACAGGTGAAGTAAAAGTTGCAGCCAGCCACTCAAATAGCAATGTGACTCGAAGTCCACACGTTTCATTTCAACACCCATTCCAAGAACAATCCTCTCAAGTCATCCAGTGATCTGAAGAGCTCCAAGAGATGAGTAATTCGTGATAGTTCTGTGTCTGAAGCCTCTTTATCACTTTACATCCCACATAAATTCTTGCCATACAACAGCTTGGCGTGTCAGACATCTTTATTTGCTGTGTTGCCCAAGTACAAATAGTGAATGTAGTTATAGAAATTCAAAATATATTGTAATAGAAATCTGTCTGGGAAGTGGAATGCTAGGATATTCACTTTATAAAATTATTACCCTTAAGTCACTCTCACTTGGCAACTTTTATATATATCAGGGCCATGAAGAGTCAGATTATGATCCTGCAAAAAAGGAGTTCTCAGTAAACGTTTTCTGCTAGATGAAGTCAGTCAATAGCAAATTAATTTCTCACATTTGACTCATTTTGAGTTATCAGCCAACAGGATGTTAGCTACATCCAGACAATTCATACACAAATCAGCTCCCATTTATACCAATACAGTCAATGTATCACTATCAACATACATTAGTGAAACAATCTCAGTGACAATATTATTTTAAGCTAATGAAGTCAAGCCAATAAGTTGCCCCTGGCTATTGAGTGCAATTGGTGCTTTTGTCACATTTTCAACGTAAGATCCTCAGTTCTTGAACAAGTCAATACAGCTCTGCAGGAGAGACACATTGTTCTGCAAAGGAAGAAAATTAGTTTCAGATGAGGATGACTGATAATTCAATTCCTGCCTTTCACAATGAAGTAGCTTCCCAAATAGTGGGTCAGTCACAGGATTTTGTAGCCTGTGCCAATGCTAACGATTTCCTACTGCAAAGACAAGCATTTAAGCAGTAAAGAATCAAAACCAGATCACACATTCTGCAATCTCCCTCTTCCTGCAGGCCTGCAACCATGCATCAGTTTGTGATAAGGAGAGGGGTAAGAGCCAACAGGAAACTTTTAAAGTGGGCCAAAGTGAGCAGGTTGTCAAGGCTTTGTGTCACATTCCAGTTCAGCACTGAAGTAGATGCCTGTGGTAAAGTCCAGTACTCTCAGGGAGTGAGAGAGACATTAGACTTTCCTTCTTCAAAGGAAGCTGAGGATGCACAGCTACTGCTTTGTTCTCTACACTAAGTTAACAGACCCTTCAAGCCTGCCTAGCAAAGCTTGGCAGAGGTTGCTATAAATCCAACATCCCCTCCACTGACAAGCCAAGTGACAAGACTGACAGCCTGATCACAAGCTACAGGATGTGCTCCTATTCCAGCACTCAGGAACACTGGAAGCAGCAGCTGCCTCTGGTAGTAGGGCTCAAACCTCACAGATGAGGCTGCCTGATGGGAAGTCAGATGACCCAGCAAATCCTCCCTGTTACATACTACTCATTTCTCTCATCCTATGCCTGTTAAATTCCAAAGAGAACACACCTTTGCATGTTTTATTTCCAGTTCTGCCATTTCAATTAAGTTTTTACGAAATGCTGCTATTCTCTTCTGTTTGAAGCTCATCAGTTCTGTAGAGAAGGAAAAAACAAAGGTAAGAGATATATAAAGTGTGACAAGTAATGCCCCTGATGTTTCAGGAGATCTGTTGTGCAGCTCAGAATACAGTATTTGATAAAAAAAAGGTTAAAGAGTTAGTCATGCTGTTTTTAGACAGAGATGCAGTCATCACATGATACATAGACAGCTTAAGACAGAAAAGCATTGTAGGAAGACAGCTGGAACAAACCAGAAATAAGCCACATAAGCTCTGTGAGAACCTGGATCATTTAAAAGCCAGATACACTAAAGGAATAGCATGTATACCATGAAAGCATATTGCCTCTGCTTTATATTGTCCAAATATATAAATATATATACACACCGATACTCTTCTACTGAGAACTAGTGTTTAAAACTCTGTATAAGGCACTCAGCTGTACTGGGGCAGAGCAAAAGCCTGTTTACACAGTTCTGACTGAGATAATTAGTTACCCTCTAGTAGTTACATTCACATGGAGGTTGAGTTCAGTCCAAAAAGCAAATACTAGGGGGCTTATAAATAACGTTGGTGTAGTACTGACATAACTCTGCCACAGAAAATTACTTCAAAAAATGTTTAGTTGCATTAGTTTTACAGCATCTATCTCTACTGTCCTTGGGATGTCCAGACTGTTCAGGAGCCTTCAGCAGCTGAAGCTCAGATGAAGACCTTGGCTGCATTAAGCTCTCATTTAAGCATAAGTTCAGCAAAGCCCGTCTTACCTTGTTTAGCAGATTCTGAAATCTTTTCAAACTTCTGACAGCAATCCTGTTGATGTGCCTCAGCCAGCCTGACGTCCTTGCTCTTTAGTCTGGCTTTGTCTAGAGCTTTGTTCGAGTTCTCATAGTCAACAAGAGCCCTGGTTCGTCTGTACAGGAGATCCTGAATAGACAGAAATAGCACACCAGAGCCTTAGCAGGACTACTTCCCAAAGTGAGGTTACAACCACCTTAGCAGCAGGAGGCTTCACTTCTTTCAGCACCAGATTCCGCTTTTTCAAACAAGTTATTACAGCCTGCTCTTGGCAGCTTTTCACAGTGCAGCACTACATTTTTCAGGACAGTCAGTTATGCCCTAGTGAAGGAAGCCTAAGGGCTACTATAGGCATTGTTTCTTCCCTTAAAGTAGTTTCTCCTGCTGTAAGGTGGGAGGCTCCTCTAAGAGCAAAAAGCACTTTCTGAATTCCCTCAGTCTACTTTCAGCAGACATTTAATTTGTTGGAGATATGAGTTTGACTGAAGCACTGCACTAACCTACACAGGAGAAGTAGCACAAGTCTCTGAGTCAATCCCTTCCTAATGTAGCAGGAGTACAGTTGTGATGTCTAAATAACAGCACACCCCAGGGAGGGAGGCTGGAGTGGATGTTCTGGGGTACCTGACATTAAAGGTAAGATACTAGATGAAGAGGACCAGTAGGTTGTATCTAGGTACCTTTTTGCAGCATAGTCATCATCCCCTGTCAAATCAAGTTTTGATTAGAAAAGAGTTGCCAGCAATGCTTTTGCAGTCACATCAATCTACCAAAGCCCTATTGGAAGCTCAGACTCCAAGAGTCTTCACAAGTTATGATGTACTTGTGCTAAGGTACTCTAAAAATCCTGAAGTCAATCACAACTACTAATTAGTCATCACTGATTTTATTGGCAAGTCCCTGAGTACTCAGGCAGGGAACAGGAAAGAAACTGCTGCAGACTTAAATTCAGTTTGCACTAACTTACAGAAATTTAATGAGTTCTTCCACTTTACATGCCAAAGGAAAATTGGTCCAAGGTCTTCTCTAAGTGGCTGGGCTCCAGCTAGCTAATATACAGCGTCTATATTCTGCTGTGGTTTAAGAGTCTCAGGTTTCTTAGGCAAAACAAGGGTCCACTTTCCTGTCTTCTTAAAGCACAAAGAATACCATGAGTGAGTCATGTTGCCCGTAAAAAAAGTAAGCTTCAAAAAGAAAACTGTTCTCACCTTAGCAGCTTCTATATTGAGCATGTAGTATCTCAGTAGTTCAGAGAGCTTTAAGTCTTCATCAGATGAAACTCTACTCTCCACCTTCTGCAGAAGGGGAAAAAAAAAAATCAGTCGGTGTGTAACAGAACAGCAAGATCCAGAGTCAGAGATTCTTCTCCCCCACACCTGCCCCTAGTAAAGCTTCTTACCCTGAGTTTCTCAAAGAGCTCTGCAACTTTCAACAAGTATCTAGTGAAGGGAAGAAAAAAAAAGGCATAAATAAGTTTGAGATACTTCTTAGTCTGATAAATGCCAGGATCAATTGGCAGGAAACCAGAAAACTGAAGGCTGAAGTTTACTCCTGTATAGAGATCCCAACAAGGGCTTGAAAAACACTCATTTAGGCAAAGAGAAAAGGTTCAATGTGTTGGATTTCAGCTTACCAGAGTAGTACAGCTGAGCAGCTCAACACCATTTAATGTAACAATGCTGATCTCCAGAGCATAAAGGTCTTGTGGAGAATCCAAGAGGGATGAGCTGACTTGTTTATTCAGCTATACACTCTGTTTTAACAAGGTCTTGGTAAATTGATAGCAAAGTCAAAAGGTGGAAGAAATCACCTCAAAAAAGGCAACTGGGTTCCCCTAGCTTAAAAATCCCCTACTATTCTGGAAGTGCAAAGGTCCAGAAGATAGTACAGACCTAGGGTAAGCTGACCTAGTGCAGTTATATTTAACAGCACGTTAGAACACACACACATAAACCCTTTCTTCAGGGGTCTCCAGCAGTTTGTGACATGAAGAGAATCAAGGAGATTTCTGTTTAGAAGGAGTTTGATGACCAGCACAGGTAACCTCTAGGCCACAACTAGCAAGTGATCAACTAGTTCAGAGTTAAGTGCAATTGATAACATTAGGTCTGCCACAGCAGGAGTGCCAGAAGAAGGTAAGTTTTAATGCCACTTGCATGCAATTCAAGAACCTCAAACCACCTATGACTCAATCCTCTGGATTTTACAGAAGAAATTTGGTATTCCCAGACTCAGGATATGTTTATGAACAGTTGGAATTGCTTACTTTTTGATAACTGTAGGCTCTTCTAATGCCAGGCTGTTCAAACAAGCTGAAGTATAAATATAATCATCTGCAACATCTGCAAGAACAAGACAAGGTTTTCAGGCTGAAATTATCAGAACTGCATGATCTCTCGAAAGGGCTTTGAAAAGATTCACTTTTATGAGATCTTGTCATCTTATCTGCTTTTGCACATGCATCCTTGATTCTGTTGTAGTAGTTCACAAGGAAAGTCTTCTCTTGCTCAAAAAAATCTTCTACTTCCTGAAAAAGAATATGACCAGTTAAGTCAGTAACTGCAGAACACAAGCTCTACCCTATTTTAGGAAGGGCCAAAGAAACAACCATAGCCTGGGCATGAGCTTCAGGCCCACTAATCCCTATGGAAAAACTGCTCAAGACAAGATGTGAGCCAAGGGTTGACATCCCAAGCCACCTGGCGAATTTCTTCCTCACTATGCAGTGAAGATGAAGTTGACTCTCAAATACTGATGCAGGTTGTCTGAAGCAGCCAGTAAATTATGAGACTGCACTGAGGAATCCCAACTGCTGGAATTTTATTTCCTAGGCCTGTTGCAACAATGTAGCTAAGGACTAAGCAGTTTTCAAGCTTGTTTCTCATCCACACCAAACATGATACATATTGTAATGTTTCATGGCACTGCTTATAGGACTGTGAGCTTGTTGGGAAGCACTGCCGTGGCAACACAACACAAAAACTGGAGAAAGACCAGTTACAGGAGTCTTTGGTATTTGATCTTATTTAGTATAAGCAGAAACCCATACATCATGTCTGTTCAGAGCTCCAGAGCAGACAAAGGCCACAAGCACATTTCCTGAACATATAATTCCTTCCTCTCCAGTATCAGGTATTAAGGTAGGATTTCTTCACCCAGAAACTTTAAGTATACACTGAAATTGAACAGCCTAAAGCTACAATGTCTTATTTCCATAGAAATCAGAATTAATACAGGCTACTCCCTTCAACTGGGAGTAGCAGTAACAAGGCAAGTTAACGTCACTAGCTGAGCCTCAAGCACAGCAAACCTGAAGCAGGAAGCAAGAAACATTCAAGATTAGGGTAAGAAACAAAACAACAACGGTACCTTGACTCCAGAGAAGAGGACCTCATCAGCACTCTTTACTACACTTTTTAAAAAACCACCAAACATCTCTTTAGTGTTTTTCCTCCGAACACTCAGCTGTAATAGAGAGGCCAAAGCAGCTTTAAAGTTACACCAGGGGAGGGAAAAAAAGTGACTGTTTTGATACTTGCAATGTTAGTAGCATGCTTTACAATTAGCATATATCACAGAAGGTTGATTTCCAAGCCCTCCATAATACCCATATAAAAATGCAGCATGTAACACTTGGCTTGGCTACAAGTAGTTCAACTGTTCTGTGCCACGGATTTTTCCAATTCCAATAAACAGCTCTGTTTCTCCCTGCACATCTTGGCTCAGCATCTATCACTCATAATTAGGTGTGACAAAACATATGCAGGAGTGACTTGAATACACCTCCATTCCTCCACTTTAGGACCATGCAACACAGCACAGGTACACCAGAGCCATACATGTTCCCACAATAAAGACATGCAAAGGTGGCTTCCTAACCAACTTGACAAGGATTTAGAAACACAGTGAGATTTACAACAGAAAAAAGTCTAAAGGGTCAGGCTCTCACCCTTGAGTCATCTCACAGAAATACTTGCAATATCTCCTTATTGATGCTGCACATAGATCCACACAACATTCTGACTGTGCCCAGCAAAAATAACAACATTCCTAACAGTATGCCTCGCTTGGAAAGGGAAACAAGGAAAAAAGTCTCACATCTTGGTCATACTCCAGGAAAACATGGAAATTGCGATCTTTGCTGAGCACAGGATGAGAAGCAATCCGCTGCAGGAAGATCTCATGTGATGAAACAGTCTTCTTGAAAACAGCGAGGTATTCACTGCAAGGAAACAACAGACTGAGATCCTCTTTGTACTACCCTCTTCAGTATACAAAGAACTGATTTAAGTTTAGCCCATGACAATATTCAACTGCAGACTTCTGAAATAGCCACCTTGTGATAGCAAAGCTACTTTCAATCTCTTTAGCTAGGAAGTTTTCCATCTTGAAAGCTGGAAAAGCTGGGCCACTCCCCAGCTCCAGGATTTTCAAGACACCCTTCAAAACAGAGACACTCAAGATCAGTTATCACCAAAGGAGTTGCTCTCCCAGAAGGCTTCTCTAAATGCAGCTTTTGGCAGTACTCATTTTACTTACGCTTCCAGCTCTTGCTTCATCTTGGCAAACTCTTCTTTTGTCATGGACACTTCTCCTTCCCCCAGCTTCTGCATCTTCTCTCTGGGACCATCAAAGTCAGGCTTTGAAGGTGCTGGAGGTATCTAGGCAGGGAATTGGTTAGTCATGGATATTAGCAAATGAAGTTTTCCAAGACTACCACTAGCCTTCTCTAGGAGGAGGCTCTTTTGCCTGGTCATAGGAAAGTGTGGTAAAGAGTGCCTGATCCAGGAATTCTAGGTCCCTGGTTTGTGTTATCCCTCCCCAAGAGGGAAACAGCTTCTGTAATCCATCCCATTGCCAGCCACCTCTTAAAGAATCATGATAGGAAAGAAAGCCCACATTTAATAGATTATTTCAGTATGCCATCTTCAGGCAGATATTAATACCACCACATAGTCAAGGACTCCCACAGCATCTTTCACTGCTCCAAGCTATATGGAAAGTTAACACAAATGCCATACCACTCAAGTTGTTTAGGAATTAAGGCAACAGGAAGCATAGGGAACACCCAAGTCACAGAACACCAGTTATACTGGTAAAATATACTTCATGTCTTTATTAGTAGGCACTTTAGATTGCTACAGTTTTTCACTCAGAATCACATTCTTTAGGAAATACTTACAATGAGTCCTGCATACTCTTCAGTTTCAGTGAGTGTATCATGTAACCACACAAAGTCTTCGTGCTGCCTTGTAACTGAAAACTCAGGGCTTTGAAAAGCTGGCAGTGTAGTCTGGAAGAGAATATATAGAAGGCCTACTGTTTTGTAAATCAGTGCTTTTAGAAACAGTTCTGCCCATTTCCAAAGGAAGCTATTCTGCTTACTAAGAGCCTTGCCCACTCCGTTTTAGCTGATCTGGCACTTAGTCAACAGCACCACTAAGGAGACTGTTAGAAAAAAAAGTACTGTTGTAGAACAGCATTAATGCAGTTTGTTTTGCGACTTTTCACAGTAGCTCCCTTCCTAGCCCCCAGCCTTCTGGTGTCTAGCTAGGATTCCTTAGCAAAGTCAACCTAACCATCAACTCCTTGCCTCTGTTTAGAGAGCTCAGATCCTAGGAAATCTGAAGTTTCTGCATATATATACACATCCTCAGGCCACATTTAAATAGAAAATCTCCATCTAATTAGATTTTCTTCATTCCCAGCCCATCTTTGCAGGTATGTGTACTGCAAATACATGCGTTACTTGCACAGCTTCTTTTTGCCCATGACCTTACCTTAGTGTGTACAGTGAACTTGACTCTGTCCTTTTCACTTAGGGCATCAGGGATATCAATTTGGAGAGAAGGATCAACATTCAGGTCTACAGAAACAGACCTCAGCTGCAAGAGAATTTGCAGAATAATCCTTAATCAAGCATCAAGTATGTTTAGTAAAGCTGACTGATCATCAGCCATGAACAAGAACCACAATGCACTATACACCTGCCTTCAGGTACACACCTATGACCAAAATTCCTTTCCCAGTGCTTCAAAGAGCCATAAACTCAGCCAGCATCTTCCTTTGGGGGTTTATTCTTTCATTCCAACAGAATGAACCAGAACATACTTTCAAGCCTATTCAAACTTTTAAAGAACAGTGGAACAGCTTTCTCAGTAGAAGATCCTCCACATTACACATGAAGACTATCTTCTAAGAGGCCCTCCCTTGCTGCAGCCTGAGGAATTGTTGTGTTCTGCAGAAGGGAGAAACCAGCAGAGATCAAGGTCACAACACAGGAAGTTTGCTGAAGAGTGACCGTCAGAGCCAGGAGGAACGCTGAAGTTATCCTTTGGAGATAATTCTGAAGGCCTTTTCAAAAAAGCGGGCTGGAGAACTGCACCAGGACTGCTATCTCACCACTCTGCAGCACAGACCACACCAGCCAGGAGCCTGCTCCTACCTTGCAGTGCACACTACGCTTCAGCACCCAAGGCCACAGGCAAATGGTGCCAGGATCTGAGCAATCCTATCATATCACAGATGGCTAAATGCTGCCCCAAGCCTCTGTAAAGCTGCCTAAGAACTCTTGATAGGCTGCCTGTTATAAGGTGAAACTTTGCTTCCAAAAGGCTCTGGAAGCTCCCTCCCCCTAGGCTGGCCATCTGCAGCCCAGATCTGGTATGTGACAAGTCTCTCTGGCTGCCTGCAGAGGACAAAGCTGCCAGGACAGACAGCATTTGCCCCTGCCACTGGTCTCCCCTATGATCATGCATAAGTAAGGGATATGCCATGCATAAGTAAGGGATACCCCAGCCACTGCACCCTCCAGCCATGCTAAAAACACTTTATCTGCTGCATCCTCACTGTTAGCTGGAATTAAAAGGAAATAAGTAATAGATAAAACTTTTTAAGCCTTACAGCTATGAAATGACCTTGCATGCAGCACATTAAGCTTCCCAGAAGATGGGAAGGCCAGAAGACTTTTAGTCCATCCTGGGCATTGCCTTGGCAGTGAGCACACTTACAGAGCATGCCCTGGAGCACAGTTCCTAGCAATCCCAGGCCCTGTTCACATCCCACAGGACATGGTGGGACTCCAAACTCTACAGGGACTCCAACTGCAATCACTTCCGTCCAGTCCACTTAGGACAGACTATCATGCTCCCATACAGGCAGGCAAAGCTGGTCCCTGCTAGGAAGGCACAGGCCAAACAGAGGTGCATGGTTCAGAGGTCACTGACACGGGCTTGGGCAGAAGCTGCCCACCCCAGGCACTGCAGGAAGGACAGGCAGAAGGCCACCAGTCAGGCATTAGTTTCTCTGGGAGCACAGCTCACTGTTTGTTGCCAAATGAAAGGCAGGCTGGTTGGTGTTTCCCATTTCCCAGCCAGATAACAACACCAGTCAGAGCAGCAAGATGCAGACCCCAGTATTTTACATCCTGCTTACTTCTATTTGCTGTCCAAACAGGATCAGCAGTGCTAACAATATGAACTGCTGAGTCTGGAAAGTATGATAAGCCAAAGGAAACCATTTCCTCTCAGCTAAACTAAGGAAAGGATTACACAAATCAGACAGTCCTGAATTTGTGAGCTTGCTTTCTTTCTTGTGGAGAAAGTAACCCATGATTAGATGCTGTCTAGACCCCTCCATGCCTACTAGTTTCTTACACAGGAGACATTAGGTGGTCCTACTTGGTCAGATTAAAGCAGTTAACATGTCACAAGCATGAGTCTCCTGGTAACCTGCACAAACTGCAAATGGATCCTAGAGCTATATGAAAACAAGAATTGTAAAGCCCTAGTCTGCTCTAGTCCTGTGAAGGTCACTGTGGGCTCCTAACTCCAGGCCAGAGACCTTTAGGATTACAGAATCATGGCTCAGACTACAAAGGCAACGTTCACATAGTCAGACTTCAGGAGAGTGTGCTTTGTTTCCCTGACAAAAAGTGCTGGAGCAGCATTTGTTCCCTGAATTGGGGGGGGGGGGGGGGGGAAGCAGAAAGCCCCACTCCTGTCAGCACAGCTCTGTAAAGCACTAACTCAGGGAACACACACAGCAGAGGTCTCACACCAACCCCTGACCCATACCAGCTCCTGCTCTGCAGCACCAACAGCTCTGCACACAGGACCTTTCGTGCCAACAGCTCTCCTGCACCCATCCTACAAGCAGGAATGGGGACCAACCTCCTCATGGGCACATGAAGGCTGTGCAGAGCAAAGGAATTAAACATCCATCTCCAGGCCCCAGGCTTGTTGTTTTCCCACAGCAAGCATCCAACCCAAGGCTTTCCCAGGTCACCCCTCCATCTTCACTCTCTGGCAGCTCCTTCACACTCAGAGGCATTTCTCTGCTAGGACATTACTGCTTCCTCCCTGGACTCCAAGCAGTGGGGTAAGAGAACTGAAGGTTCCCCCATCCAGTTACCAGAAACCAGTCTGTCACTCCTTACCCTTAAGGGATATAACCCAAGCTCAGCAGCTGGGAAGGGATTGTTCTTCACTTGTAGCAGATGCCCAAATAGGTACAGAGGACACACAGAATGGAAACAGCTGGGTTGGACTGCAAACTGAGACACTCATCCAAAACCAGCACAGTACTCTCGTTTCTCTTCCCCAGAAGCAGCTTCTGGTTTGCAATGATTCCAGAAACTGTTACAGCTTCTCTAACACCTCCCACTTCTAAACTCAGGACTCGTCGGAGACTTGTTCCAGGATTCCTAGGGTTTCTTGAGGATTCAAGCAAAACTACTCCCTGGTCAGTACAGATACTGTCCACCCATCCAACTGATAAATCAGAACAAAGCAGAGCCCTTCACAATAACATAGACATCATACTGGTTATCATTTCTAGGTTTCAGAACCAAAAGACTATAAATAGATATTATGGTACTAATTAGGACACCATGATAAAACACCTGATCTAGAAGCCCAGGCTACAGCAGAGATCTACTGTGCCCAATCCAGGTAGAATTTTAGAACACTTGCTTTTTTTTCTATTTGTTAGAGATGGTAGGGAAAAAAAAAAAAAGTTAGATCACTTAAATACAAGGCAGTGATGACCATCAGCTACCCAGACTTCTGCCTGACATAAACTACATTTCTGATCAGACCTCACCCAAATGAAAACACATCTTGATACCTGCAGACACCCAGTCGGAGGAAATGCCCTCAGCCACTGGAGTCTCTCAGTTCTGGTGAGAGGCCTGAGCTGCTGCTTTTACAGCTCCACCCTTTGCAGTTTTAGCATCAGCTCCAGATGACTTCGGTGTCACTTCTGCATTCTAACAAAAGAATCTGCCAGTTGCAAGCAGCTGAGTACAACTTCTGACTGCAAGTGAAATATGTATTTGTTCTCAAAGACACATTAATCCAGGGGTTCTCCACATAGCTAGGCTCTTGGAAGGAGCAAGAAGCCCTTCCACAAGGGCTCACATGTCAGAGTTTTCTGCTTATTGTCAGCTACCTTTAAAAAAAACCTTCTCCCCTTACTGATTACCTCCCTGCTGTCATTCAAGCAGAAGTAATTACATCTGCCACTACCTAAAAACCATTACTTTTTACAGAGCAGGCTCGCTAATTAAAGTTGTTTAGGTGCTCTCCAGAGAGCACTAAAAGATCATGGTGTTTTCTGGCAGTTTATACAGAGCCCTCAGTTCCAGAGGGCCTTGTTTTGACACCCAGGAATTAGCCACCAGAGGATCTGGCCAGCAGATATCAGTAGCATTAGCTGCTGGAACTACATTTTAGTCATATTCAGCACAAGCAGGTTAAGTTTCCTTTTAATCAGGATACTAAAAAGACATCTGAAAGCGCACTGCAAGCATGCAGCACTATGGAGCACATGTGAAGCTTGGCTTTTGCAGCCTTTGTGGCAGTGTGCTGTCAGCACTGACACTGAGCTGAACAGCCCTGAAGTGGCCTGGTTACACACAACCACGAAAACTGAAGCACTGCTTACTTATGCCATGGAAAACGCTTCCCCAAATTTGTGACTTCAAACTGAAGAACTCCAGTGATGCAAAGGTTTAATTATTTTGCTTAAAACACCAATAAAGAGGGAATAACAGCCCAATGTCACACTGAAATGGCATTCCTCAGCAAGAGCAGTGCTTGCCAAGGAAGCAGAAGGCCCAGAGCACCTGTTGCCTCGGGCTGTGCAATAAACTGGCCCTCTCCTGCCAGAGGGATCTCTGCATCACTCTCTGCAGGAACTTGCAGGTTACACGCCTCCTGAAAGAGGGAAGGACTCTATAAACCTTCAAGGATACCACATTCCAAACAAAAGTCTTGCTGGCTCACCCTGTTCCACCAGCAGCATGCAGGACACCTCCACCCAAGCCAGGGCTTCCTCAGCTGGAGAGGCCAAGCACAGCTTTGGCCATGCAGGGCAAGCCCCCTGTGTGCTTGCAGAGCACAGCCTGGGGCTGAACACTCTTGGCCCAGCTCAAATGGAAATTGTGCAACATCAGCAAGCCCCAAGCCACAGTCAGCATCCCCGAGAATGCTCTGCTGACCTCCTACAGTGACACCAGAGCTGGTGGCAGGAACAAGGCAGCCTCACCGTGCTGGCTTCACCTTCCACTAGCCCAAATTTCTGGGCCAGCTCCGGGGAGGCTGTGTGTCCTTGAGAGTGCATTATCCCTGTCCAGGAGCTGGCACCCTGCTAGCAGCTCACCTCCTCACTTGATTTCAGGCTCAGCAGCATGGAGAAGCAGGTTTTTTGCTAAGTACAGGCAAGATCTAGTATGGTCTCATTCCTTCCAGAATGTGCAGCAGAATTTGTCCAACAGAGTCACCATTTGTGAGTGATAACAGCAAGTCCCAGGCCATGACACAACACTTTGTCTTCCACTGATTGCTTTGAGAAAGAGGGGCTACAATACATGCTCTTAGTATTTTGATCTAGAACATTTCAACTGCAGACTGAAACCTTCAAATACCATGAAGCCACTGGCATTAAGAAATACCAAGGTATTTACTCAAGCTTAGCTTGGAAGTCCCACCATTCACTTCAAATTCTGAAATGCCTTTTCCTTCCCCGTGACAGATTTCACCTTATTTTCCACTGCACTGTCAATCACCTTTATCCTACCCTCCCTTCCTCTTCCTACATATCCTAACCCTCTCCTGCTTTGCCACCTCAGGGTCAGTTTTTAGTTTATACTTAACAGTGTCTCCTATTTAAGTTAATACCTAATGAAGTTTCCTTTGCAGGCATGAGTTTTATCTACTGGTCACACACTAGCTCCATGTTGCTGTTTCTTTGCCTAAACAGGAACAGACAAGATAGGAGCATTTTTATCCTCCCCCTATGCTCCTGGAATCCCAAGACAGCCCTACAACCTAAAACAAGCTAATCTTTGTCCATCGAGCATCAGAGTTTAAAGCTATTCCAGCCCCCACCACAAGAACATTTTCCCCTGCCCCCAATATTCCTGTTTTAGTTAGAAGGGCACATAAACACTCAAAATTTACCAAATGTTGCAAGAGAGTTGGTATTTGACCTTCCCCTCCAGTATTCTCCAAGGGCAGACACTTTAATACAAAGAGTTTCACAGGCAGCAGAAAAGAAAGCACTGGCCAGCTCACAGCTCAAAGCAAGCTACTAGAAAATGCTTCTTCTACAAACTCTTGTCTGTCTTACTGATACAGGATTGTTTCAAAACAAGATTCATATGGAAAAAAGCAGAGAAAAGGAAATTGTCCAGAAGTCAATAAAGACTTGTATTTCTAGCCTCCAAGTTAGTTAATATACATGCCTCAAAAAACTTGAGAAAACACAGACTGAAGAGACTAACACACCTAACTGCTTAAAGCAGAGTCATCTTCCTGCCAGTGAAGCTTAGTCACAATGCAAAGCCACATGCAGATGTGATAATATGAGAGGCAAATAGGCAACTTGCTGACTCGTACAAGGGCTGCCTTGCCTTCTTTTCAAGGTGTGTTGAGGGTAGTTATTAAACCTGGAAGTTTGGGTAGGTTGACCCAAGCAGCTCGTCTAGTAGAAGAGAGAATTCCAATCACTGTCTACACTACATAAACATTAATTCACAAAGTTCCTGTTTTAGCATTTCACTTGCATTTCCTCTGAGAAGTTGAGAGTCTTAACATGAGGAAATCCCCTGTGCTGGTTCAAAGGGAAGGCATGAAGCTCCTTGGCACTTACAGCTTCAACGCTTCCCGGGAGAAAGGCAAACCAAGCAAGCTGCGGATGAGACAGCCAAGGCAAAGGGACAGCGCAGGTGAAGCGACAGCTGACAGCCCAATGAACGCAGAGCACACAGCCAGGAGGGCGGTCACACACACAGCCGGGCAGCTGCTCCGCCGAGGAAGAGCAAGTTTAACCCCGTGCGGCACATCGCCCGCCGCGTCCGGGGCCAGCTCCGGCTCCCGCATCCCCCAGCCGGCAGGCCCGCCGGGGTTATGCCTGCCCCGCCTCGGCACAGAGCGCAGCCCGCACCGGCTCCCGGCAGCTGCACAGCCCTGCCCTTCCCTGCTCTTCCTCCTTCCCGCTCCGCTGCAATCCTCCACTCCCTCATCCTTCCCGGCTCCCCTCCCCTGGCGGCTGCTCCCCAGCTCACCCCGCTACTCTGACCCTCTGCCCTCAGGGGACCGCGGCGCGCCAAAGGCACGAGGACTAAGGCGACTTACATCCTTTTAAAAAGTCCAACACGGAGCAAACACCAAAAACCTGTCAGTGTCCCAGTGCTGCCGAGGGCAGAAGGAGCGGGGCGCTCCCTCTCACGCCGCGGGGCCGGCCCGGCTGCGCCCTCACCGCCCGCCCCAGCCGGGCCGCCACCCTCACCTTGTCCTGCGCGTCCCCACGGAGCAGAGCCATATCTCCGGGCGCACACAACCACCCTGCACCTTTCTCTTTCTCCTCCTCCCCGCCACCACCTCCTCATATAACCCGGGCGGAGCCTCCGCCGCCACACCCCCTGAGGGGCACTCGCCATCTTTGGCGAGGGCAGGGCGCTGCTTGCTTTCACCCATGATGGCACCACAACGCTTTATTTTTCGGCTTGCATTTAAAGATTTTGGTTGTTTTCCTTACAGACTTCCAAAAAACTACCAAAAAAGCGTGAAATGGAGCAGACGCGTTCCTCTCGCCACCTTTCGGGGCGCTCCAGCCAAGGAAAAAGGGCTGGGGCTAGCAGTGCGGGGAAACTACAAGTCCCATGAGGCACTGGGCAGCGCGTGCGCGATGAGGGCGGTAGAGGCGGCGGGCGGGGCGCGCGTGCGCGCTGGCGCCCGCGGCGGTGGCGGGAAGCGCGGCTGAGGTAAAGCGGAGCCGCGGGTCGGGAGGGCCTGGGGGCGAGGCAAGGCCCAGGGAGGGGAAGGTGCTGGTGCTGGTGCTGGTGCTGGTGCTGGTGCTGGTGCTGGTGCTGGTGCTGGTGCTGGTGCTGGTGCTGGTGCTGGTGCTGGTGCTCCCCTGGCCCATACTGGCCCCGGGTCCGTCAGCGAGCGCTGCCGTGGCTTGGCATGCCCGCGTCCGGCGGGGCTTCTTGTCCAGAGTGGTTTATCCCCCTCTGCACAAGGGCGGGCTGTCCGGCACTGGAATTTTCAGGCACCTGCAGAAGGTTTGTTTTCCTGAGGGCACTTGGTGGTCACTGGGTGGGTGTTGGCCCAGCTCTTTCACAGAGCGCTGACTTCGTGTTACAGCCCTGTTCCCCTCTAATTCCATTCCCAGTGCTGATCTGGGAATGAAGCTTGAACAGAGAACTGAAGCCTGTTTGCCTTGAACTAAAGCCCGCAACTGTGGGCTTGTGCTTTAAACGGGGTTGTTGAGTTGTCTCTCTTTATGTTCTAAATATCCCAAAAGAGGGAGGTGTATTTTTTACCTGGATAGGTTCAACAATGTATTTTGAAAACTGCAGGGAAGTCATACCTTCATCAGTGGATTTGTTCTGCTCAAAATAGGGACAAGGGACACCAGGTCTGTAGGTGTGTTTAGGAGTGCTCTTTTTTGTTATCTCTGAAATAAGCCAGTGCTTCTGGTTTTTTGTTTGGTTGGTTTTTTGGGTTTGTTTTGTTTTGTTTTTTAGCTGGATAGATTTCTATGGAGAAAAAGTCATACTGGTTATTATGCAAAATCACAACTGGAGGTAGATTTTTATAGCTAAACTTTTCTTTAAGTAATCCTTTCTATTTCCTTCAGTTAAGCCACTCATTCCTATACTGGAAAAAAATTTCCTCAGTTGTGTTAGCTCAGTTATTGTTGGAGCTGCAAAGTCAACTTGCTTGGAAAAGTAAAGTTGTCTTGGGTTTTTTTTTTTTTTTAGCTCCAAGTTGTTTTAATTTTTTTTCAGTTCTCCATTGTGGCTCATCATGCAACACTTGAAGCAATTCTGCCAGTCTTCAACCACAAATGCTTTCAGAGAGGAGACACTTCCCCAGAGGGAAATCTCAATTAAATTATGTGCTTTGTGTACAAGAGTAGATCCTGACTATTCCTTTTCTTTCTTGTAAGTTACCTGCACAGAAATGCCACTTCAGTGGTTTATTGAAAAACACCTGAATCTTTACTCAGCAGGGTACAAGTGTTCCTTATTTCTTATCAATCCTAGAACCTCCTTCCTTTCGTAAAGCAGGACAGCAGCTGGCAAACTCTCCCTTCCCTGGTGGTTTGGTTCATACACTCCACAAACATTTCCACAAGTACTGGAAATTCCGCAGGTATATTCCCCAGCACAACAAAGGCTGTTAAATCAAAACTCATGCCAGTCATTGAAGCACTGTTGGACTAAATTTAACTCTGGAGATCATACCTGTATATACTGCTGCTATCTGTTTAGGGACACAAAAGAAGATTGTGGGTTGATACCCTATAAGGTGCCTTGTCCCCACAATCTCCTTCAGTTGGTCATTTTCTATAAACTTAAGTGTTTTCATATCTCACAGCAATGATTTTGCTTCACTGTCCTCTGTGCAGCTTTTATTTCCCCCTCCCTCTTTTGGGGGCAGATCTGGTTTTTGTGCCTACTTCCATGGCAGTTCTGATACTGTTGCTTTAGGGATGTCCTGTGATGCAACTTTAGCTATTTGCAACAAATGTCCAAGTGCTTCAGATTTCAGATTTGGCAGGCCAGCAGCAGTTCCTTTCAGGAACATTTCCTCTTTTTCTCACTCATTGGTTTTTTATGTTATTTATCTGAAGAATAAAGGTGGTAAAAGGTAAATGAAGACACTTTGGTCATAGCAATTCTTTGTTTGGCAAAGGGCAAGAATAGGAGGATGGCAGAGTTTTATGACTCTGTAAATCACAAATTTCTTTTTCCACAGGAAAAAGGTTACCCACAGACTGTTGCTGACAGAAGGAAGAAAATTCCAACTGCTCACGAACACTTCTTGTCAGGATGCAATTCCTACAGATTCTGTCCAGGAAACCGGGGAGCCT
The DNA here is from genome assembly GCA_003676055.1 of Chloebia gouldiae. Classification (NCBI taxonomy): domain Eukaryota; kingdom Metazoa; phylum Chordata; class Aves; order Passeriformes; family Passeridae; genus Chloebia; species Chloebia gouldiae. The sequence continues at coordinate 22,503,480 of QUSF01000008.1, read as the reverse complement.
GGAAGTGCTTTTTCAAATACCATTTTGCCAAAAGCAATTCCCATACACATGTCTGTCTACCTCTGCATGTGTTTATAGCAAAAAGAAAAAAGTAAATAGTTATGAACATGTTGACCAAGAAAAATACAAGAACTTGGTCCACTCTGTTACATCTTACAAAACCAGTGCCCAAACACCAGAGACAATACTTGAAGAAGACAATTTGTTTTATGGGCCACCAGCTAAACACACACCTCCAGTTAAAGCTGGGACAAAAACTCCCAAGAATTGGGTTCCTTTAATAAACCCCAGCAAGAGAATTCTTCCTGCCAGCAGTGATTCAAACGTCCCCATGAAAATCGGGTTACAAAGAACGAAGATGCCCAGTGTTACCCGCATCCTTCAACAAACCCTCTCCCCACAGCAAGTCTTCTGTCTGGAAAGATGGAAGCAGAAAATGATAGAGGAGCTTGGAAAAGAGGGATTTGAAGAGTATACCAAAAGTAAGTCTAGCCACAGTGTGATTGTAGAGTAGAAGCAGTAGTTTGGATTGCTGCAGGTACAATGGGCCAAGTGGTTTGGAAATCCATGAAGCTGCTTCCGTTTCATGAGAGCATGTTGTGAGTATACCTGTTACCAATGAGCCTAAGCTCTGGTCTTTTCAGACTGTAGGCATACTTTGCTCAATCCTGTCCGACTTTAGTTCTCAATTTGCCACTATCTATTTAGAAATAGGTATCTTCCAGATGATGTTACTGAACCTCTTTGCAATTACAAAGCTACTTTGTAACAAGATGGAAATAGGCATTTTGAACTCCTATAGTCCTGAGCATTTAAAAACCAATGTGTCCTGCTGTTTATGATGAGGTTTTTCAGTAACTGTTTGATTCATCCAGTGTATGTATGAGTAAGTAGTGAGATTAAAAAAGTAAAGGAAGCATTAACAGAAGGGATACCGATTTCCTATTGACAATTTATTTTCTGTTTCTTTCCCTTCTCCCTACACCCTCAAACTTTCAGTACAAAAACCAGGACTGGTTTAAGAGCTACATTGTGGAATATGTAGGATACAAATCTAAAATAGTGTTTAAAATGTGAGGGGGCTTTCCCATTTTTCTTAGATCTTTTTCTCCAAGGAGAGCTCTTCCATTCAGCTTTGGAATCGATATTCCTGTCTGGAGAGACAGCAGCTAGGGACCAGGGTAGAAATGATGTCGTGGCTGGCTACTTATCCAGTGTGGAGCATGTCTTGGAAGACATCAGCGAGGTGAAGGCTCTGGAAAGTGGAGTTCACCACGAGACCCTGCAGTACCTGGGCCTGGTCGACTGCGTGGCCAAGTATCGGTGAGGTGCCCTTCCCTAAAACTCCTGTCATGTGATGCCGTGGAGGCCAGGGTGTGACTGAGTGGCTGGGGGAAGCTGGACAGGTCTCTAGGAACTGCCCTGGATAATCCTCATGGTGTGAAATGCTGTTTCTCCTGGTGGGGAGTTCCCTACTGGAGAAGGGATGGGTTTAAGCAGTTGTCAGCATTTTCCAGGAACTGTAGAGGGTTTGAATTAGTTAGTTTTAGTTTGATTTTTAGGATCTAAACTGCCCATGTGATGGAGACTTGTTTAGTCACAATAATGAGCAATCAGGGGGAAACAGGCTGAGAGTGAAAAGTCTTTATGTGCTGTCTCACTTATTTCTTACTTGTGACTAAAATTAATTTTAAACCATTGTTCTGTCTTGTTCTCCTGTGCAGGGATCAACTCTGTGTGATTGACTGGAAAACTTCAGAGAAGCCAAAGCCATTTCTGCAGAATACTTATGACAACCCATTACAGGTTGCAGCCTATATTGGAGCCATAAATCATGATGCCAATTATGACTTCCAGGTCAGTAAGCCTGCTGCATGCCAAGACAAGCAGCAATGCCTATGTGGTCTTCATTTCTTCCTGCCTTTAGAACCTGATGCCCATTGTGGAAGTGTTGGTAGGATTTGTAACAAAAGAGCCCAGTCTGAGGTCAGGTTAAGATGTCATACTGTGAAATAATTCCACTACTCCTGCTAATCTTGCTGCCCTTGGCTGCGAGTAGTGAATTTTCTGTGGTTTTAAGGAAGTGCTCAGTGGGACCAAGAGATGCTCAGATGAACTCCCTGGGACTTGGCATCTGGGCAATCCCTTGTGCTCTGTCCTGTGTGGCTTTGGCTTGTGTCAAGAGTAGGAAGAGGTAAGAGAGGAAATAAAGCAAAAGAACCTACAAACAGGAAAATAGTATGGGAGAGTCTTGCCTGCATCCTGCCTTGCTGTGTCCCACTGGCAAATGAGGAACTAAGTGATGCACTTGGTGTCTGGAAGCTGTACTGTGTTTCCTCAGGGAGGAGCAGTGTGTTGGGCATCACTTAATCAGAAAACTGTGAAATAATGCTTTTAAAGACTCCAAAAGCAATTCTAGCCTGCCTGCTTGGCCTGAAGGATTTTTATCTCAATACAGGTATTGAAATGGGAAAATAAGAAGCAGAAGAGAAGTTAATTTGTATGTTGTACAAATGACTTTCTAGGATATTGTAGAGGTCAGTGAACACAAGCAGTCCACAGACATGATCCTTACATAGTAAAATATGGGCTGGAATTCTGCTAGTAGCTTCCCGTAGCTAGTAGCTGCCAGTGGCTGTTTAGGATTTGGGATTTGTCAGATATGAAAGACGTCAGAACATACCCTAAGTAACCATTTCTATCCAGACTGAAGCTGGAGAATGGCATCAGTCTGGTGGTATGGCCCCAGGCAAAAACTCCTCAGTCTCTGGCAATTTTCCTGGCATCTGCAGGGTTTAAATATCACTCATCCTCAGAATTCATGTCCCTGGTTTTCACTGGAGTTACTCGAGCTTTGGGCTCGAGGTTTTTGGAGCATTTGAATATTAAGTCTCCAAGTGTTTTACAGTAAGCTGTTTTCCCTTTTTATTCTGATGTGAGATGTGTATGTTAGGAAGATGTTTTGCAGTGAGGTTTAGCTCTTAGGGTTGCACACAAATGTGTTTGTGACAGCCCCCTGCTTGTGCTGCAGGTTCGCTGTGGGCTCATTGTGGTTGCCTACAAGGACGGCTCTCCAGCACATCCGCATTTCATGGATCCTGACCTGTGCTCTCAATACTGGAATAAGTGGCTCTTGCGCCTCGAGGAGTACATGGACAAAAACTGACCCACACTAAGCACAAGGTAGTGGCCTGAGCACAGACACAAAGGAAGAACCTTTTGGTTAAATGTACCACTTTCATGTTCTTTTTGGACTAACTTTGGCCAATTTCTTACTAGTTCTCTTCTCTCCCCTCCCAAAAATTCAAGTAACTTTCAAATGGGGAGTATCTATTTCCTCATACTGTAGGTGACCTCAGTGGTCCAGGCAGAAAAGCCCAACTTATTTGGCCTCTCTTTTTATTCCACACAGTTTATACAGCCTGGGGTTGATAGAAAAGTTCCTACTATCAAGTAAAACTGCTTGATAAATCATCTTTCATTTGTGATTTTTGAGGAAAAAAAAAAAGTTGCACAACTCAGTCTTTAAATATGAAGTTGGTGAACTAAAGCAAAACAACATCTGCGATGTATGAGCTTAGAGAAATGCAAATGATAAAGAAATGAATATAGTAGACTGGATTTCAGTCAGTTCTTGCTCATGCCATCATCAGGCTTGTTATTATTTGTGGTTTATCTTACAGCTACAACTGGAAAACCTGTCCTGAGAGTTATAATTAAAGTCCTCATTAGTTCCTATTTAGAATAGTACAGCAAAGTGGCCACTTAGCAGAAGTGGCTCAGCAAGAGAGGAGAGAATTGGAGCCAAGACTCCCAGAAATTTCCAGCAAGTGTTCTGAGAGGTGGGAATGTTGGCTGCTGCTAGTGGTTCCTCCTGCAGGTGTTTTAACACCCAGCCCACAGAAAAGCACTGTGAGAAGGGCTGTGTGCCTTGGCTTGGGAGCTCTGTGCTGCCACTGCCTTGAGCTCTCCTGACTCTGCTGTGGGTCTGAGCCAACAAGGAGCCCACCCCAAGAACGATCCCCAGTGCCACGTGAGTGAGTTTCTGTATCACAGCAGGCCTGTGGCTGTCAAGCAGGGCCTTCTGAGGGGTGAAGAGCTGCTGGTTGGGTTTTGGAGGCTGTTATGGCTTCCTCTTTGGGTTTGTTTGTTTGTTTTTCAAATAAGATTGTGAATAAATGTTTTGAAACAGAACTTTTACTTTTGAAGCTAATAAAATCAAGTTTGTAAAGCAGATAATAAGCCTTGATCATGTCAGGCAGTATTGCTCTAGAAAACTTTTTTCCTCATTCTCTTTGTCTTCTATGAATTGTATGTATGAGTTTTCACAATAACACTGCAGCTTACAAATAAAATTATGACTAACCCCTAAGCTTCAAGAAAATCAGCCAGAACCCCATGCCTGAGGAAGGCTGCCAGCAAAGCCACTTTGTAAACCTAAGTCCCAGCTGAGTCTGTACCTTGGATAGCCAGGAGGAGGCAGACAGCCTTCAAAAGACAGCAGTGGTGGGAGTCACTGGTGTCTGGCACTTCTGAAAGCCTGTCTGCTGCCTTGGGCATCCCTGGCTAAGCTGTGGAGCATTTCTGGAGCAGCACAAGCTGGTTTGTCCTGTAACAGGCCTGGCAGGTGGCTGTCACCAGTGTCACACAAACCCAAACACTCTTTGTGACCAGTTTCAATTAAGTTGCCAGACTGTTCAAGTGATGTGCCCAGGGCACTGCTATAGGCACTGTCTGTCCTCTGCAGAAAAACTTGCTGGGCAGCCAGGGCAGTTACTTCAGCTCTGACATCCAGCTTCCCAGGGCTTTGCTTTCCATCCAGCATGGCTTTTTCCCTGTGGCCTGCTACCTGCTTGCTTTCTCTTTTGTGAATCCTTTCTGTGCCCACCTCACTGTGCCTGTGTCAGCAGGGATGTGCTGTGGCAGTGACACTGGAGGGAGAGCAAAAGCAACACATGGTGCAGGAAGTATAAAAAACTAACCTAAGCACATAGGTACAGCCACAAAACATGTCTCTGGCTGGATAGGAAGGGTTTCAGCCCCAGCTCTGCTGTGCCAGGAGAAGGGCTGAGGTTTCAGCAGAGCTGAGCACACAAATCCCATGCAGTCAGGTGAACATTAATCCCATTGCAGTGAGCAACCTTCCCTTTACACTGCTCAGTTATAAGACCTGGGGGTTGGTGTACAAGCTTTAGCTTTCTGCAAAGTCAGGATCTTCTAATTTACCTCAGATGCTCTTTTTCCCCAGCAACTTCCCATTTATTAAAGTATATTACAAACTTCCCTGCTATATAGGATGTTTGTTCTTAACACAGTAGCATCACTTTATTATCCTCATTTTCAAGGTCTCAAGCACCAACAGTTGTGCTGAATAAAGCATTAATATCCTTAAGAATGCTTTAAGACCCCTAGAATCTTTTCCCCACAAAAACCCAAGCAGGTACCTGTACAAAACTGAAGCAAGTTGCAAAGACTTTTTTACAATTTTTGTGAAGTTGCTCAAAATGTCTCATTTTAGCAGCAAAGACTGTGAAAGTCCTGGCTAAGCCTGACTTGGTATTTTAGGTGGGAGGAGCCTTCTACACTTAGAGTGGTCACAGAGGAGTAGCCAGATTGGTGCCTGCAGTTTTGCACTGATCTCCTAAAGCAGACACAGGCTCAGTCCCCCTTTCCACCACATTGTTGTATTAATGAACAGCACTTGAATATAAAAGAGGAGAAAAAAAAACCCAAACACGCTATAAAATATGCACAAATTTGCATTTCATCATGACAGAAAATACTTATTTTCAAGTCATTACAGTGCTTTCTTTGGGTTTCTGGGTTATAGATGTATGTTAAAAGGATGTGGTAATAATCCTCAAAGTGAGCATGGCAAGTCCAGGAACATCAGAGCTAAGATTTCACTTATATATCAACATGATAAAAGTAAGCTCATGGCTTCAAGTACTTAAGATACAACCAAAGGTCTGCCCTAAAATAATGTCATTTGCTAGTAGAGAAACTTTGGTAGGAAAACATTCTGCATCCTTTGGCAAGAGTTTCAACTCTCCTTGGATCAAACTTCCATAAATTGTAGGCAGACTGCACAGGGGGCAGAGCTGAGGGTATTTGCATATTGTAGCTCATTTGCTGATATAATGCACTCCTGTATTTTAGGCACTTCAATTAATGTTGCATAGAACCGTGCACCAGTAGCACTCTTACCCAACACTTTTCACCCAAACCTCTCATAAGTAATTTGCATGGGAGGTAGCAGTTATTAACTTTACAAGATACAAATACACTGCGGGAAGGTGAACTCATTTGTCAGGGGTGTTCAGACCTGTGGCAGAGCTGAAACAGAAAACAGGTTGCCCAAATGTCAGTTCAGTAAATACTCCATCCGAGACGTGACAGCCTTTGCAAGCATTCCGTTTTTATTGGCCAAATAAAAAAAATAAAGTCTGATGTTTCCATCACAAATGGGAATATTTCTGTCAAGCCGATGTTTTATCAACATCAAGAGAGTCCCGTTAACAAAAGCATCCCTTTAATTTCAGGCGTTTCTTTCAAAACTGTTCTTAAAAAAATAATATACGTAGTCCTACATGTAAACTTCATTCCTGCCGAGCGCCGCGAGCCCCCGTGTCACTCATCCTTGCCGTCCTCTTTGGAGTTCCTCTGCAGGACGGGGCTGAGTTTGGTTTGCAGAACGGCTGCGAGTTTTTTGGAGGTTTTCTTCAGGAAGGCGCTGCCGGGGTGGACGCCGCTGACGTGCAGGTACAGGTCCTCCTGCGTGGGGCCCGTGTAGCCGCAGTCCTCGCACACGTACAGCTTGTCCCTCCTCTGCTTGTAGGCGTACTGCTGCTGCACGCCGTGGATCTTCTTCAGGTGCGACTCCAGCGAGCAGCGCTGCGTGAAGGCCTTGTTGCAAACCTCACACTTGTAAGGACGAATGCCTGTAGCGGGGAAAGACAGACGTTACCTGTGTGTCACCTGTTGTGTCACCTGTTGTGTCACCTGTTGTGTCACCTGTGTCTTGTTTCCTACAGCCAGCCAAGAGCAAGGCTCTGGCACATCAGCTGCTGAGATGGTATCCAGCAGCCCAAGGAGCTGCCTCTAAATAAAACATCCTTCCAGGCTATGGGTTTTCAGGAATGGGCTGAGATATTTAGACATAGAAAGGCTAGGAATGTTATCCTCATCATCTGCTAAGGTCAGTGGTTTGGTCCTAAGGCAGCCGTTATCAGCTCCTGCAAAACTTACTTTAGACCCCTGACTATTTGAAGTCCCATGATTAGGTAAAACTATCAGTTTCAGCTTTTACAATGAATGAAAACATCTGCCGTGGTAAGATTTTAGTTTTTCTCTTTTGGTTTAATGAGGCTTCAGAGAACAGCAGTGAATGTCTATCAATCCCAAATTGTTCAAAGGAGTGAGAGCACTTTCATACAATACAGTTTTGATGACTGAGATTACAAATTCTAGAGAAGTGCCCGAAGATGAAAGAAATAACTGTGTGTTTCCAGAGGAGAGAGGAGAAACTGACTTGTGATTTGAAAGCCCAGACAACCAACACCACAAAAATCAATTTTACCACCAATCAACACTGATTTAACAACAGCTCCCCCAGTGCTTAAAGAGCTGAGGGTTCAGGAACACTTTAAAGAACCTACACTAGAAGGAATTCTGCTTACTAGACTACATCAGTAAGTTTCCAAGCAAAGACCACCCTTAAAACTGATATAAGGAGTCACCTAACTCCCTCTTTTCCCCAGGGAAAGTGGAATCTGGAAGATCAGACCTATGGTGAGCCAGGCAGAAATGGGTAAACCAGACTGGTCTGTTCAGGCAGTTGTAATTTTGTGATTGCATTAAGTTACCAGTCAGGACCTGATCTATCTACCAGGAATCCAAGCTAATTATAAGTTCCAATAAGCAGCATCTCAACTGCATTTTTGTTTAGTTAAAAGAGGTTATTCCAGTTCACCAGATTAAACTATCAAGACAGAAGTTTCCTAATGCCTGCTGCTGTGAAATTGCTTCATTTCCATTAAACTGGAGTTGGAAAGAAAGCCCAAACCTTCATCATAATTCACACACAAAAGCAGTTTCATGCTCATTTGAAGGCAATTTAAACCTCCACCATCCTTGGTGCCTGCCCCAGCACTCCACAAGCAGGAACAGAAGTACAGAAAGGGCACTCCCATTAGGGCCATGGGAACCTCTTCATCATTTAGGAATCATTTAAAATAATTTAGGAATAATTTTAAATTATTCTGAACAAAGACACTCTTGGATTATTTTCTGACTCTCTGATGAGGGGACAGCTTGAAAAATCATTTCCTTTGGAAGCACTGACTCCACACTCCAGCCATACCCCAAGTGGCAGCTCTCCTTCCCACATGAAAGCTTTGCAAACAAACCCAAACAGTCCGAAACATTGGCTTCAGGCAATGCTTTCCCATCCAAACAGGTGTCATTGCTTGTGGGGGCTCTACTACTAAGAAACAGCTCCTGCCTACCAACATCCTTGTGTCACTTCTAGCAGTTCACCTGGTTAATGGGGCTCTGCAGAACATCTGCACACATCTGGAAAGATGGGATGTGCCTGGGAGATGTGGAGGATGCACCTTCTGGGTGCCCAACAATGCAAAGTCAAATGGCCCACCAGGAAGTATTGCCCTTGGAGAGGATGGGGTTGATGTTTATTTAAGCCATTGCTTCCACCAAGGAAAAAAAATAAAAGCCAAACTGGCAGCCTTCTCCCTGCTCCAGGCTGGGGTAAGAACTCCTGGGAAAAGTGAGCTGGATTTGAGGCAACAGAAACACAACCGCTGCGATTTGGGATGGACTCAGGAACTGGCCCCACAGCAGAGAGGTCACAGACAGCACATCCTCCAGCCTGGGGGAGGCACAGCATGAACCACACTCTGCTTCCTCCAGACGTTTCCAAAATCAAGCCAGAATCCCATCCTGCACAGCAATCAGCTGGGAAGGCTCTCCACAGCCAAGTCCCCAGGAAAGTGCTGCTGGTTGCCTCTAGAGGGCAAAGCGTTTCCATCGAGCTCCCGCCTGCACTCACCGCTGCGCACGGTAACTGCCGTGATTTGCTGTCCGGGGTGGTTATCCCAGGCAAGTTATCCTGGTGGGGTTATCCCAGCCTCGCTGCCCCAGGCATGGCAGCACGGGGCTGTGGCTACACGAGATGTGGATGGCAGGTCCTGCACCCTCACTGCTTCCCACGGGTTGCAATAGTTCTCCTCAGATTTCATCATTCCCAGGACTTTTCTCTGTCCACGGGCACATCTTCCCCTTTTCTCCACTGCTTCCCCACTATTTTTGGCACATGGTGTTAACCAAGGCTTCGTGTTATGATGTTGCCAGGTTACCCCCACCCTCTCTTTGTCCTTGTTCCACCCCACCCCTTCTCCCCTCCGCGGGTCCCTGGGGAAGGCATTCTCACCAGTATGGGTCCGGACATGCCTTTTCAGATCAAAGGTGTCGTTGAAGCCTTTTCCACAGAAGGTGCACAAGTGTCTCTTCACCTGGCTGTGGCACTTGATGTGACGGTTGAGCATCCTCTGCAGGCGAAAGCCTTTGCCACACAGCTCGCAGCTATGCAGGGTAGCATCGTTGCAGGTGCCAGTGGTGAACTGAGAAGTGGAAGAGGACTTTGTGAGCATTGGGATGAGCCAACAGAAGAAATAAAGCAAAACAAGCAGGGCTTATTGTGGCATAAAAAAAAAAAAACATGGGGGGATATATTAAAAATCAAAAGTGAAAGCATTCAGGATTTTCCTGCTCGGTGAAACCTTCACGCTCTCCTTATAATCAAGTGGGAGACTTGATGTGCACAGTTTGGGACTGAGGTATCTCTGGCCAGCTTGGATTCAGGGCTTAAAACAAATTCTTTGTAGTGGTTTCCTTCCAGGGGTGGCAACCCTTATCCAGCTACATCAGTGAACACAAGAGTTTAGGCTATGAGTACCTTTCTGTGGGACCACTCCTGTGCTTGCTCCTGCACTCAGCTGATATCCTGGAAGGGAAGTCTTTCCTGGTGCCAGAGAGCTGTTTTATGTGCTGCCTTCACTAGTCATGCCTCCAACTGCTCCAGGTCCCTCAAAAACCAGCCAGCAGTGATAAAAAAAGGTGGTTTTGGAGAGATAAACCCAAGGCACGTTGTGCTGACTCAGCAGAGACTGAAACAATGGCCCTAATCTTGCCCCGTTGGTGTCCCCGGCTCCTTAATTAACAGCAAAGTCACATTAGGGGGTAATCTCATTCCCACTCCTAGCACCAAAAGCATGGTGCCAACACCATGACATAACTTGACTAAAGAAGACACTGGTGATTCAGCTCCTGGGAAGATCATTCCTCAGAGGGAAGGCTTAATGTCTGGAAAATGTAAATACTGCCCTGCTGGTTTAATTATTCCTGGTGGAACACACGGGCATGCCCCCTGTTAGACACCAGGGATGAGGGAAAGCCAGCAGAGCAGACAGGACCACATGCACACATCCATGGGCTGAAAAACCTCTGCTGAAACGAGGTTTTGCTGTGACAGTCACAAATAGCCCAGGTTAAATTATACAAAGTAGGTTAAAGTCAAACAGCAGCAGGGTGGGCTTTTCACAAAGACAATAATACGTCTGGGTTTTTTTTTTTTTCCTGAAGAGACAGTTATTTTTCCCAGTCCTGTTCCTCTGCTTACTACTGAAGCAACACTACTCGAGATTGTAAAGAAAGATTTTAAAAAATCTGCAGCAGTGAAACCATGAGGTGTGAAACTGGAGGGGGAGCCATCTGGGAAGAATCTGTTGGGCAACAGGGCTATGACTCCACCTCAAGCAGCTGCATATAACCGGGGTGAAACCTAATCATGAGACTTCAGAACACAGTGACTGAAAAGCTGTCAGCCCGGCACAAACAATGGTAATTTTTACAGCTCCATCCAGCAAAGCAGCAGCCAGGGTTTAACGAGGTGTTAACTAGCAGTGGTAAACACATCTCCAGCCTAGCGCCAGGGTGGCCTGGCTCCACCTCTGCTGAGAGGACCCTGGATGTTCAGAGAGAGACGAGGCACTGTCCAGGAGCTCGCTCGGTGTTGAATTCTCAGGTACCACAAGGACCTGAGGCACCGTGAGCAATTTGCCTTCTCAGCCTTGGTAGGGAAATCACTGTGCTGCTCTGCTGGCTCTGCCCAGGGAGCAGCCAGGCACCCAGAGCTCCTGCCCTTGCAGCAGAGAGGCTCCTCAGCAAAGTTAGCGGACAGACGGTAGCTTCATTTCACCCAAGCCCGCAGGTTGACCTCAAGGTGGCAATGGTCCTTCACAGCTATTGAGGAGAACCTTTAGCTGCTTTCTTGATGGGTCATGGTGGGAGGCGGGGCAGCGTGAAGTATCACCCCAACCCTTCTTGGTGGAGGTTTGAGTACAACCTAGAAGGCAGGTTTTAAGGAGGCCCCACGCTAAGGAACAAGATCCACCCACGCACCATGGGGCATGACTCCTCGCTGCCAGGGCTGGTCCTTCCTGGCTGGGTTCAGAGCTCCTGTGGGACCCAAGCCAAGCAGGTCAGGGGCAGCACATCCCAGGCAAGGATAAGAGAAGGCAAAGGGCACTGGAAGATTATGGTACATCGCTTACGAGGCTTTCCCTGCCACTGCCATCCTACAGCCGGCTGCCCTCGCAGGCCTCCACCTCGGTGTGCAGGACAGGTGCTGTCACCCCTAGCAAAGAGAGCCCAAGGGACTGTTGTCACCTGGTGTCCCCGGGCAGCAGCCAGGCCTTGACCTTGAACAGGGGTTACCCCATTGCCAGAGAAGAGATGGTCGGGGTGTGGGCGGTTACCTTGATTTTTGACCTGACCATGGGGCGCTTGACGGCCAGGTCCAGCAGCATCCCCCCGCCCGTGCCCAGCTCCCCGGGGGCAGGTTGGGGCGTCGGGGGGTCGCTGGGCTCGGCGTCCCGGGTCCCGCTGCTGCCGCTGCTCTCCAGGCTGCAGCTGTCTTCATAGCTCAGCAGCACGCAGCCGATGCCGCCTGCAACGGGGTGGGGATGCGATAAAGCGGAGGGACCCCGGCCCCGCGGGCAGGGCAGGGCAGGGGAGGGAGGCGGCGAGCGGGAGCCGGCGGGCCCCGGTGTTTAACCTGCGGGCGGGCCGCTGGCGGCGGGGGAGGATCCCCGGCTCGCGCTGCAATCGGAAACTCAAACACGAACGGTCCCAAAGTTCAAACAAGCCAGCTCCGCCGCCTTCCCGTTATACCCCGGGCAAGGGCAGGAGGAGCGGGAGGAGGAGGAGGAGAGGGGGAGGCCAGGAGTACATCACCCCCCACCCCCCCCGGGTCCTTCCTTCTCCTCCCCCAGCCACCTTTCTCATGCAAACGAGGTTTCCCACCTTCCTGGTCACACACACACACACACACACACATTCGCCCCCATCTCCCCGCCCCGCCATTCCAGGGGGCTCCCCGTGGTGTGAGACGCTGCCAGGCATGGGGGCGCACGGCCCGGCGGGGCTGGCACCCCTGCCGCTGCCCGGGGACTTTTCCCCCGAGCGCTGTCCGTGTCCCCTTCACCGCGTTTCGCACAGCTCTCTCTCTAAGCCATTAAGTCCCCCTCGGGGCTCCCCCGGCCCGGCTGAGCCCCCTCCCCAAGTCGCCCCCTCCGCGGGGACCCCGCTCCCTCCGTCCCTTCCCGGCGGCTCCCGTCGCGGGGCGGCGGCCGCCGGCGCCGTACCCGGGATGTAGGTGTCGGCTCTCTCCTCGTCGGGCAGCCCATCCCAGCTGCGCACCGCCGGCTGCGGGCTCCGGCGCTTCACCAGGAAGGCTCTGGGCATGGCGAGGGCAGGGGGCACGGCTGGGCACGGAGCGGAGCGGCCGCTTCAGCCGCGCCGCCCGCCCGCAGCCCGACGGGGCGCGGGCGCTGCGCTGCCGTCCGGGGGAGCGGGACCGCACGCACCGGGCAGAGCCGCTGAGGCGCGGGGAGGGGAAGGGGAGGGGAGGAGAGGGGAGAGGGTGGCGGGGGGGGGGAGGAAAGTTTCATAAGGTGGAATAGAAAAATGCACCAGGAAACTTGGGAAGGAGCATGCGTGCTGCAAACATAACGGTGTCAACAAGTCTGCTTACCTGTCCGACCGGTTGGAGCAGCTGAGCTTTGTTCCAGCCCTTCCTAAGGCATGAATGTTTGCAAAAGAATTTAACGTCTGAAAATTAAAAAAAAAAAGAAAGAAAGAAAAAAAAAAAAACCAAACCAAACCAAAAACGCAACTGAGGAGGGAGCCCCGCCGCTGCCGTCTGCCCGCAGCCCGCCAGCGGAGCCCCCGCCGGGCCGTCCCCGCTGCCCCTCTCTCCGCCGCCGCACCGAGATGCCCTGCCGGGAATGGGGCCGGGGTTGCTCCCCGCTCGGGAGTGCGGGTCCCGCCGCCCACGGGGGGCTGAGCAGAGATCCTCCCGGGACAGCCTGTCGAGGGGAAGACTTGCCGAGGCGCCGGGAGAGGCCGAGCTGTCCTCGGGGCAGCAGCAGGAAGGAAAAGTTCTTATTACTTTTCTTAATGACAAGCCTTTCTTCTGTTCAGAAAGAAAAAAAAATATTATTTTTCAGTCATCGATTTAAAATTCAAAATGTGTCACAGCCATTTCTCTCTCCACTCGTTTTTTTCTTCTTTTATTTGCCTCTTGTTGTCTTCCCCCTCTTCCCAAAGTGGAAATGAAACAAAGACAAGAGGTTAGGGTATTGGGGAAGGAAGCAAAAGAAACAGAAGAAAACCCACAAGAAGTCTGCGAGCAGAGCAGAGCCCACGCCTGGTGTGGCATTGGGTGTTGAACAACATTCAGGGATTCCTTCTCCCGTCTCCTGTTCAATCTACTTTTTTATTAAAAGCAGTGGAAACGCACTTGGTGCCTCCCCCCCCGAGCTCATCCCCGCGGCAGAGGCGGCACCGGGCTGGGGCAGTTGCAGGAATGAGCACCAGGAGCTGTTTCCCCACACGAAGGAAGAGGCCTTTCAGACAGAGTCACTCCTCTCTGGCAGAGCCGCTTTCCTCCCACAGGGCAGAGCACAGAGCAGGGGGAATTGATGGCAGTTTCATTGTCGGTTTCACTGTGACCAAGATTTCACTTCAGGAGCTGGACCTGGAACCTCTGTAAGGAGCGCGCCTTCAAATATCACGGCCAGATGAAAGAGCTCTGCTGGATGCCGATGTGCCCTTAGTCTTCTGGAGCCCCAGGGGTAAAGCTCCAGCCCCACATCAGGTGATGCACTGTCAGAGAGCTCCTCCAGCAGTCTATATTTCCACCAGGGTATCCCAGCACCTACTTGCTCCCCCTACTCCTGTGGGGAGTTTACAGTTTCCAGAGGTACAAGGTGGGAAGCCACCTCAGCATGGCTTCTGGCAATACCTCAGTGAAACCGCACATAAAACCTTCCCTTTCTCTCTTTCTCTTTCAGGCTATGTAATTTCTCTGTTATGTCTGAGATTTTGCTCCAGGATAAAATACAGCTATGTGGGGCTTAATTGATTTTTTTTTCAGTGCTTTCAACTTGAGGTTTCTTTTATTTTAACAACTCCTTGTCGTTTAAGCCAAAGAGGTAGCAAATGACATTAATCAGAGTGCTCCCAAGCCAAGAGCTTGCTGAGACGACTTCACTGTCATCTGGGCTTTCTCAAATCCTGCTTTGAGGTTCTCATTTAACGAGGTCCCAGAGCACACACTTCACTTCCACTGGGTGCTCTAAGTCAGACGTGCAGTTAGAAGCATGGCTGAATCAGGAATAATAACAGTAACAGTAACAGTAACAATAACAATACTACTACTACTACTACTACTACTACTACTACTACTACTAATAATAATAATAATAATAATAATAATAATAATATCATCATCAGCTCTGGAGCCTTGACACGAGTGGTCAGGGCTGAGGTGTGCCCAGCACCACAGGAGACACAGAGTGGAGAGAAAGTCCTGTAGCCTCTGGCAAGGCAAGAGGAGCTGGATGGGGAGGCACCAGTTCCACAAGGAGAGCATTCCAGTGGTAGTGGGCTGCCTACTCACTGAGCCACCAGGTGGAAATGCAGACTGTTGATGGTTGGTGTTGCCTGGCCAGAGCCCATAGGAAAACCATACTGCCTTTCCTACAAATACCATTCCTTGGTATTTTCTAACCTGGAGGAGCCTGAGAAGCATGCTCAAAGCATGACCCCACCAACAACATTGCAGGGAGGCACGTGCAGCACCACGAAATGGGATCTTTTGGGATCCTTGTCTTCAGCAAGGCAGCCCACAGACATATCACTGCATGGCCATGTCCTTCTCTGTGCTCCCACTGGAGCAATGCTGCATGTACTGCTTCAGAACTGTAATTAAACTTGATAAATAATGATGCTAATGAGGTAATGATACAAACATTTCTGTAAGATCTTCTATAATTTTCAGCATTACTTGGGTGTGGGAGAAAATCTAGCATGTTAAATTAATATTTCGGGTGTAAATCAAATTAAATGTACAAAATGGCCCGTAAGGTCAAAGCACAGTGGGACCCACCCTTACAGATTTGACTACTAAAATTTCTTTCATTTCTCTCAGATCATTTGGGAGGGAGGAGGGAGAGATGGGATCAAAGAAAGAACCAGCTCTGTGTCGCTGTCCAAATCACATCCTACTCCTTCCCAAATGAACCTTGTGCAGGGTTGGATTGGTGGCCATGTGCAAAGGGCAGGGGGATTCATCCCCCTCATTCCGGAGGACCCCATGTCACTGCCAGCATCACCCTGTTGATGTGGCACCCAGGAGGGAGTGGGGACAGCATGCCTGGGGACAAGGACCTGAGCGTAGGGAGCAAGTGAAGAAGCTGGGCTTGAGAAGAGCAGAGGGAGAGGTACTCGGGAAAGGAGGTGTAAGGAAGGTGCTGCTCAGGGGACAACAGCTCAGTTTGATCTGTGAGCAGGGAATTTTTCAGCTGTGATCCCAGGGAACCCTGTCCATTCTTCCTCTTTTCATCATGATCAGCACGATGAGGCTGCAAAGGGGCATGGCCTGGGCAGGGATGAGGGTTTGATTGCACAGTCTGTCAGAGCTGAGCGTTGTTGAAACACACAATCCCTCAGCAGCACCAGGGCGATACCTTCAGCATGGAATCCAGCAAAGGCACCTTCCTGCTCAACCTCCAGTGGCATCTTGTCCCCAGCCATCACTCGTCTGGCACGGAAATGGAGAGAATCCAGCAGGTCCATCTGCAGGGGCTAGAGGTGCTCTGCCCACAAGGCTGAGCGCAGTGACCCAGGACCTCTTTTCTGGCCATTCCTCATGATTTTGAGCCCAACCAGGCCAGAAGGAGATGAGAACCTGGCTGGTACAGCAGCTTGGTTTCTGGTTTCCAGCTGAACTCTGGTGAGGAGATTGATATAAGTTTACTGACCATGCAGGAGAGGCCACAGCTTCATATCCTTGGGAAAATGAACCTTCATCTTCAGGGTCTGTAGTGCTCTTGACACACAGGGCTGGGACATCTGGGATACTGCAAGTTACCCAAAAACCTGGTTGACACCCCCTTGGCTGGCGAGCTCCCACACTGCTCTCAAGATGCATTTTCGGGAGAGATGGGGAGGAGTCTGTGAGTCAAAACACTGCCCAGACCTCTGCAGGACACACCCTGGTGTGACAGCAATTCCCTGAAACGCTCCATGTGTCCCTGTCCGAGGTGGGATGGTGAGCACAAAGCCCAGTGCAGCACCCAAGAGTGGGCGCTGCCAGGCCACCAGGAGCCCTGGCGTCACATCCCAGCCCCGTCACGGATTATGAGGACCTCTGAGGATTGTGTCTCGAAAGCCCACAGAAAAGCACAATGTCCCCCTGCTCTGGAAGAAGCCCTCTCCTCGGACACCTGCTGCTTCCAGCCCCGGCTTTCCTTCCACCTGGTTGTGTCTGTGCTGCAGCTCAGCATCTGTCTGTGAAGAGCCGAGGCGCTGCCGGGGATGCTCCGCGCTGCATCGCACGCCCGCGGCAGCGGGGGTGACTCAGCCGGGTTTCGGCAGCCGCCCGCACGCACACACCGCGCCTCGCCCGAGGGGCTGCTCCTGTCTCCGAGGGCAGGTTCCCACCCACAGCCCGGCGTTTGGCTGAACACTGGCCCGAGGGGGCAGGGGGATGTGACCACTGCTGGGGCGGCACGGGCTGGCGGAGCAAAGCTCCTGCCCCGGTCACTCTCCGTGCTGCCAGCTCTGGGGCCTGGCCACTGGCAAGCCCGGTTCCAAGCCAGGTGTTGGCAGCTCTCCTGCTTAGATGAGGAAACACTTCACCTCAGCGGCAGGAGCCAGAGTGGCTCCATGCCAGCATTATCTTGGAAGGAGGGAGCAGTGGCTCTGCAGGCTGCCCCAGTTTGGAGGGCGATCTGCTTTCCTTGACTGAGCAGGGAGGGATGGAGAAGGTGCCAGCTGGGGGGAGATGCCTCCCCAGGCTGCGGCAGAACCTGCCCCGCCTGTGCTTCCCTGCCGCGTTTAAAGCACCCCACCAGGCTGACTCACCGGGCTCCTGTCTCCCTGCCTCCCACGGCCCCTGCCACTCCCGGCGTCTCCTTGTCTTTCTCGACCTAGAGCTCCACTTCCTTCCCACTCTCCCCAGCGGCTCTGCACTGTCTCTCTGGCCGCCCTTTCACTGTGGCTCTGCTTCCTCGGGGCACCCAGCATCTCCACACGTTCCCACCGAGCCTACAGGTCCCATTCCCTGTGGAAATGGCCCCTCTATGAGATCTGTGAAGGGTGTTGGACCTGAGCATCCTCCCCAGTGGTATCCATGGCCCTGTGCTTGGGGGAAGAGGCTGCTGCAGGATCTTGTGTGCCTCACATCCCCTACACATGGTCCAGTACCAGTCTGGGAAGACAGTGACCCTCTTGGAGAGATGTCCAAGGTGGTCAGCAGAGCCCCAAGCTCTCAGACTGACATGGAAAGGTGATGAGCATCTATCTCTGGAGATCTCTGAAGCCCCTTGCCAGTTTTGCCTGCATTGTCTAGCTTGTTTTTTTTTTTGTGTTTTTTTTTTTTTTTTTTTTTTTTTTGTTGCTTGTTTTCCTGCAATCCTACTGCCCAGTGTTTCCTCCCTGGGAACTTCAGTGTGTTCCTACCATCCTGATCCAACAGCAAAGGTTCCAAAGTCAGTGAAACCCCAGGAGTATCCTCCAAGTCAATAGCTAAATAGTGGACAGAAAACTACTCCCTCTGAATGTTTCTGCCATGCTTCAAAATACATCACCTTTTTTAGACATCAGCAAATCCACATGGGCTCTAACTTCCGAAAACTTCCACGAAAGTCAAGGCCCCTCTAGCCTCTTCCAGTAACCAGTCACTGCTGGTGATGGCCCTCAATGCCCTCTGTTTCTCTGGTGTTTTCACAAGAGACCAAATCCAAGAGCTGTGTGAACAGTGAAGAGAGGTGGCAGCAGCCTTTCACCCTTCTTGCCAAGATGCTTGGATTTTGGATTCTCTCTGGCAAGTCACAGGAAGCTTCAGCCAGGTGGGTTTGGCCACTTGAGCAGCTTCCCAGTTCAGTCTCTGGAGGGGGCTGCTGGAATGCAGTGGAAAGGATACCACAGGTAGTCTGCTGACACCCCACTGCCTGGCTTTATCCTTGTGAGAGGCATTTTCCCTCCTTGCATTATGCATCATCACCACATCTTCCTGTTCCCATTTTGCTGCCCAGACTGAGTCTGTTTCCCATGCAGATGGGAGGTATTGCGCTGGAAAAGACACATTTTCCCTGGTACTGGAATGCACAGCATATCGGGAGGCACTGCCACCAGGATGCATTGTTGTTGGGATGCACTGCACATCGGGATGGGCTCAGGGGGCTGAGAGCTCAAGACAGGAATGCGAAGCCCATTAGCTGACTGGGATGACAAGCATTTGTTGGGGTTTGGGAAGACAGAGGGAAACCTCTCCGTGAAAGGCTGGTGGAAAAAAAGCTGGATGAGCCACAACTGGAGGCTGACTCAGTCAGTCTCTTTCCAGGTTCCTGAAAATAATGAGCGTGCCTTTGAACCTCGTGCTTCCCGCAGCTGGCACGGCATGATAAGCTGTGCTTCCCCCCTCCCACAAGCCCTGCCATCTCTGCCATCCCCCGCCAAGCTCAAACCTCGGTGGTAGAAAACCCCCTGTCCCCTCCCCAAGGACAAATGGCACCTCTGGGGCCCCCCAAGGCTTCCTCATTCCTGCCGGATGACGGCTGCCATAAATCCCATTGTATGCGTAGGGAGTTCAAGCATTTCTTTACCATTTCAAAAATCTCCAGGAGGGGTTAGTGCTGTCCCTGCCATTGCTGTCCTTTTGCAGGATTATTAGAGTGAGAAATAAGTGATAAGGGCAGAGAAGGTCAGCTGGAGGAAAGAGTAACTGTCCCCTCTGGGACAGTCCCATTGCTGCCACCCCTGCCCGAGCAGCTCCCTGGGGTTTTGGCAGCAGGAGAAAGAGGAGATGGTTCTGCTGCACTGCTCTCAGCTCCTCCCTGACAAGGAAGACCACCAGGACAGCCTTGGCCACTGGCAGTGGTGATGCCAGCCTGGGCACAGAACGGCTCCAGGCAGGGCCAGGGGACGGGACAGGACAGGATGTCCCGACCCTGTGTCAGGCACTGCCTTTCCTGCACCTCGTCCTGGTGCCACATATGCAGGGGCAGAGCTGCTTCCAACGGGGATCCAGCACTGCTGCTGGAGAGTCCCTGCCTGTCCCCCCTGTGCTACAGCAGAACATGTGCTCCAACATGCCCAGGACGAGTGAAAAGCCAGCACACACACACCCACTGCCTGTGGAACAGCCTAGGGAGCACACTGGTGCTGCTTCCAGCTGGGCCCCCTTCCTTACAGCTCTGGTTTGACTGCTGAGGGGCTCAGAGCTGGCTTCAGCACCCATGGGTGCCTCTGGCCCCTCCTCTCCCTGCTACCTTCATGGCTGCAGCCCAAGAATCCCCCCTCCCCATGGGAGAGCCCTGGGAGGGTGTGAGCTGGGGTGCAGCTCGCCCTGCTTTGGGGGCCAGGACCCCCCGCACCGTCTTGTCTTGCTGCAGTGTGACTGCAGAATTACCCTGCCAACACTCTGGGGTTCCGTGCACAATGGTTTTGATCTCCCAGTGCCTTTTACAATGATTTCCAGGAGAGGAAAAACCCAGCCCTAAGCCAGTAAGCACCCCTGCCCTCAGTTCTCAGCAGCGGCCGCGGGCAAGGGTCTGTACAATTGCCACCAATATAATTATTACGTGCTGGGGTTACATCCTCTCCCTGCTGCACAGCAGGCAGACTTTGGCCTCTGCCCGCATTTCATCCCCCTCTCACGGGAGGCACTTGGAGCAGGGAGCCAGGCTGCACTCCCTGGGCCAGGTACCCTCTGCAGGACCCCAAAATGAGGGGCTGGGACCAACCGTGCCGCGGGGAAAGCAGGGAGGGATATGGTGGGGAGGTGGCATCCAGACCCTCCTCCTCACTCCCTCATGCTGGTGATGCCAGGGAAGGAGCGTGGGGTGTCTGGGGGCCCCTTCCCCCCCCTGGCCAGGGCAATATGAGGTGCTGGCGCCTGGTGGCAGCCCCACACCTTAGTTGATTTAGCTGGGGGTGACCCGCTGCTGTCCTTGGGGCTGGCTGCCTAACATGCAATCACACAAGCCCGGCTATAAAACCAGCAAGGCTCCAGTAGCGGCTGCCCGGAGCTCCTGCCCTCTTGGCTGGAAGGAGGAAGTGCACGGGGAATTTAAAATGCAAAGTAACTGTTTCACAGGCTGCCCGGCAAATGGAAAGAAAGTTTCAATGCTCCTTGCTCTGAATCCTGTCATCTTGCCCCCCGGCCAGTTTATCTTTACTCTATCATTCAAATCTCAGGACAATCAGATTTGCTTCCTTCCAGCTTCCTGGGAAGGACTGTCAGAGGGCCCTGGGGCTTGTCTGAATGGGAGGAGCAACAAAATTCATCCAAATTGCTGGTGAGGACAGGTTCATGGAGCTTCTTTCTGTACAAGTGCTGAGGGGATAAGTTCCAAGGGCTTTCACTTCATTCATGCCCATCAGAAAACAAAACTCACCCAAGCCAGGCACACCTCCACCTGCCTGGAAAGGAGGCTGACCTGGTCAAAATAAAGCATTTTTAATACATACACTTAATGAATTAGAACTATTTTTGGAGTTTCTGTGCACAGAGAAGCCTTTAGTCACCCCTCTGAATTACAGAGGAGGGACACAAAAAGTTACACATTACAAATTTTTTTCCTGTGCATATTGCACTTTTGAATACCAACACCATGACCCTGCCAGCAAATCCTACAGAAACATTTCCTGCAGTGCCAGGGTGGCTGCACATGGACCATCAGTGCCTACACCGCCACAGGCAGGTCCGTCCCTGTTGCAGAGGGATGGGAATAATTCCGTTTCTTGGGGGGGAAAAGGTATCACGGTGAGATAAAAGTGCCCACAACATAGCAATTAGTTCTTTTTTGCTGCTATAATTAGCACTGCCATAAGGAGAAAATCAATGCTAAGAGCAGCAGGCACAGCCTGCTCACCTCCTCAGCTCTGCCTCTACCCCGAGACCTTGGCAAAGCTGTGCAGGCACCCACACCCACACTCATCAGCCATGCTCAGCTTCACAGGGCAAATGGAAGCTTGGGTTAGGCTGAATTCATGTTTTCGGTTTTTTGTCTTCTTTGCCATCGAGGCAGCCGAGCCCTGTGTCCCAGTGGAGAGCTCTGGGTGTGTGCAAAGTCCCCCGTGTGAGCACACACACACACACACACACACACACACACACTGGGAGGGAGGGAGAGCTGCCTCTGCAAAGAGGGACGAACAGCCAGCAGCTCACCAGAACTCTGGGAGAAAGCTTTGTGAAAAGCTTTGTGAAAATCTTTGTGGAAACATACCTCTAGGATGGTTTTTGAAATTGTTATTATTTTTTGTTAGTTTGCACTTTGATAAGAGAGGTTGGTTCCTCGCACTGCACAGGACAAACAGAGCAGGAGGGGGCTGTGGTTCAGGACCAAAGCTGGAAATGGGCTGTGCTTGAACTTTTCTCCCTCCCCTTCCATATCTTGCAGGGGTTTCCTTAGGCTTCAGTCCTTTTACATTTGCCACTAAGGCAAGCCACAAGAGAGCAGCCCGTTTTCTGTATGCTCTGGTGGCTAATACAGGCTTGAGCTGACACTGCCACCCTTTCTCTTCACAGGGTGCTAGCTAAAGTGACAACCTATGATCCAAAGCCTAGCCAGAACTCCTCATCCATCAGAACAGCTGGAACAGGGAAATAAACATGGAAGTCTTACTGAGCCAGGGCCTGCAATACAGCCTTATCAGAGTGCCAAATGCCTGTGAAAGAGGGTGGATGAGGCACACAGGGGTTGCACAAGCTGAATTTTCTTTGAAATCCAGGATAAAAATGCCCCCTAAGGATGGACTGCAGATGTTATCCGAGATCATTATCCTGATCTGTTTGCCCAGGGGAAAAATGGCCTTCAGCTTTCCAGTCTCCTTCAGGTGCGACCCAACCCTTTTCCTTTTCTGCCTGGTGCTTGGCCCCACCTCCATGAGCGGCTGCACCGCTATTCCCGGGCCAGCAAAGGAGGAACCAGGCACTGGAAAGAGGGCACCAAAGCTCTGGGCATAGCACAGGTTTCAGCGGCAGAGAAACCCTCCTGATCCACCTCTCCCTCAGCTTAAGCCCATGCTCTGCCCATGTTTGGGAGTCTCATGGACAGAGCCACCAGGCTTGTGTTCGTTGGGCTGAAATCTTCTTTTTTGTCCTTCTGCCCACCAGCAGCTGGGAAGCTTTTCCCCAACATGAAAACATCTCCTATTTGTGCAAATCCCCTCTGGGCACTCCTGCCCTCTCACCTCTGTCACACCACTTCCCTGCCCCTGCAGCCGGGCTCCGAGAAAGGAAAATGGGCTTTTCCAAATGTGCGAGGTTTTAAACCAGACCAGCTGCTAATCTGTGCTTGGAGAAGGTCCCCTCTCATCCCAGAGCACAGAAAGGGGGCAAAGCAGAAGAGCAGGGTCACAGTGGGGAGCTGAGCCCTTCAGCAAGGTCCAGCCCTTGGGAGAAAGGGAGCAGCGGGAACACCTGAACCACCAGGGCAGAAACTGAGATGGTGAAAGCCAGCCTGAATGCTCCCTGGGGATTTCAGCCCCACCAGGGATAAATGGCAGGCTTGGGTAGAGGCAGTGGGGGAGCTGCACCCTTCCCCAGTGCCAAGGGTTCTGTGCTGGCTGCCATCCACCAGGCTCTTGGCTCGACCCCGTTCTTGGCGCTCCAGTGGCCTTGGACCCCTGACAAGCACTTGTGCACAAACCCTACTGACAGCAAACACACCGAGAGCACAGCCATTAGACTCGATTGAAATATTATCATCCCCACTAATTTCACCTTTTATTTAAATCACGCTCATTTAGCAGGGAGATGGAAAAGATTATAATGAGGAGGGATCAGCTTGACATGTGTTTGATTTCCCTCTTCCACTGCAGAGAGGGCTGGGGATGGAGCAATTCTGTCTTAAGAGCAAGAAAAACTGGCAAACACGGGGCCTTAAGGCCACACACTGAACAATGAGAAGAAACCAAACAATTGAAGAGCAACTTTCTCCAGCTGCTTCTCTCATGCAATTCGGGATTTCTGGGCGAGGAGAGCGCAGAACTGGTGGTCTTCACTCGACAAAACCAGAAATGTTTATTGCACGCACAAGAAACCTCCTTTTGTTCGCGCTGGCCGGCAGGAAGCTCCAGCGAACCTCCCCTCCGGGAACAGCCCGGGAGACACGGGCACAGCTGGGCACCCAACCCCAGCGGCGCTGAGGGAACAAAGGCCCGCTCTGAGCAGCCCGTGGCAGAGCTTCTCTCAGCAGGGCGCGAGTGCCCGGCCCCGGAGCGGCATCTCCAGGGAGCGGCAATCCCAGGCGGCGCCATCTCCAGGGAGCCGCTTCCCGGTCCCGCCTCCCGCGCTGCGCCCGCCCCGCATCGGCGCTCGGCTGCTCCGGCCTGGCTGGCTGCGCTCGGCGCTCGGCCGGGGGCGGGGCGCGCCGCCTCACGCTCTCCGCACCCCCGCCCGCCCGGCGCTTCCCCCGCCGGCCATGTCGCGGGGCTCCCGCCTGGCGCTGGCCGTCTCCGCGCTGCTCTCCGCCGCCATCGTGGCGGCCGTGCACATCCAGCAGCGCCGGGAGCTGCAGGTGAGTGCGCGCCGCGGACCGCGGGGGGGAGGCGGCGAGCGGGGCCCTGACCCGGCCCTCACTGCGGCCCCGCCCACCGGCCGGGCAGGCCCCGCCCCTCACCTGGCGGCCCGTCAGGCCCCGCCCCCACCTGCAGGCTCACGCGGAGCCCCGCCCACCTTCAGGCCACGCCCTCCTTCGGGCCCCGCCCCCGAGCCCGCGTGTCCCTGCTCCATCCCTCCCTCCATCCCTCCCTCCGTCCCTCCCTCCATTCCCGCAGCTCCTTGTCCCTGCCCGCGCCTCAGCGCTGGGGGCTGCGGGCACTGTGTGTGCCCAGCCCGGCTCCCGGAGCTGCCCCTGCCCAGCGCTGCCTCCCTGGTGCTGCCTCGGCTGCACTGCCCGCCGTGGTGCTCTCTCTACCCCTTCTCCGCGTTTTCCTGCCTTGGTGCCTGGGCTTTTAGCTCTACTAGCTCCTTAGTGCTGTCCTGTGCGTTTTGCTTCAGGGGCAAACAGGAGCCAGGAGCTCGCTGGAGGTGCTTCCTCCCTCTCCAGCAGCCAGCATGCAAGGGAGGGGGATGTGATCTTGCAGCCTCCAGCCAAGGCCACTCCTCCTGGCAGTTTTCCCAGTGCTCTCCCTGGCTGGCTGTGCTGTCCCACTGGTGTGCCGTTTTTCCTCAGCCCCACAAGTGCACCCTGCTGGAGGACAGCACCCTGCTCCCATCTTGTTCTGACAGGGCAGGCACAGTGGAAGCGGTCAGAAGCACCACGAGGTAATTGAACAGGGCGGTTCTCTGTGCTATATTTACAAAAATCAGAGAATTCCTGGCAGGCAGCCTGTGTGCCAGAGAGCCCTTAGCCAAAAGGTGTCAGGTATGGCCATGGTGAGTCCTGAAGCAGAGCAGTCCTGCCTGGGACTAAAAGCTGTGTGGTTGTGTAAGGCTGTGCTGTGTGGGCAGTGAGTGTGCTGATTTGAACTCTGCTGATGAGCCCAGGGTTATATGAGGGCACACACCTGATCCTTCTTCACTTACATGCAAAAAAAAAAAAATCTAGAAAATGCACGCAGAAACAGCCTGTGTTAAATGACACTGAGGCAGTCAGAAGTTACAGAACACCAGAGTTCAACCTCCCAACCCATAGCCCAGCTCAGCTGGCTGTTGCTTGGGCTTTATGATACATTCTGTAATTAGAGGATTATATTTTCTTCCCCTCAGGAGATTGTCAGTGCTTGAGAGGGATGGAATTTGAAGGATGAGACTGGATAAGGATGGTCTGGATAAGGAAAGGCAGGTTTGCGGGAGCAGGAGTTGGAGAAGACTCTGGATAATTGGGATAGTTGGGATCCTGGAGTGGTCACTAGCAATGGCTCTGCACTTGCCAGAGCTGATGGATGTGCTGGGTAGATCACCTAACATATTTTAGGTAGATCACATCACATTTTTGTAGCTGGCTGCTCTCTAATTCAGTGTGCCTGCCTTGAGGCATTGAGGATCTGGCAGGAATAGCTGCTAAAGGCTCCTAAACTAACTAAACTGCAATTAATGGCAGCTGTACTTTGAACATGTGCTGCACAATAAACATCACCCTTGGGTGTTTCAGTGGGACGCCTAAACTTCTTGGATCTTTTTGACCCAAATCCTTGGCTAATACCTATTCAGAAGGGGCAAGGCTCAAAGCTTATGTTTTGTAAATTAAATCAGAGATTTTCTTTTTATAATTCTTCGTGGCCAAGTCAAGCAGTAGTGGCTTCATGTTCAACAGATCAGTTATTTAGGTAACATAAAAGAAATAAATAATGTGCATGTTTTACACTCCCCGTGTAAAGATTATTTCAAGTTTATTATTGATTCGCAGTAATCAGTAATTCGTAGCATGAGTTCAGTTGATGGAAGCTGGTGGGAAGGAACTGGTTTTATTAGATTAATTTCTGGAGAGTTTTGATTATTGGCTGACATATGTGTCTGCATTTTCTTAACAAGATAAAATTATTTCTTAAAACGTTTCTGTTTTGATCTTGACAGGAGAAATGATTGCATTTGAAGTGTGCAGTCATTGGCACGCTAGGTGAGGAATAAAACCACGTGATAACTTGTCAAATTATAGCCACAGACATCCTCTCAAGTGACTTCAGAGTCAGCTTTCAAATAAAGTATTTGCAGGAGCATTTTGGCATCATTCAAATGGGTTAAATAAATTACTGATCTTTCACCTAATTATCAAAGTATCGATGTGAGTAAAAATGTCTAGGTAAGAGAGAGAAGCATATGGAGGAAGCAGCTGGGATTTTCATAGTGCTTTTTACACCCAGTGAGAGGTTGAAAGCTGTTGGTGTGTTGCACATTATGTATGTATTTATATATGTGTTATATATTTACATGATTTATAAAACATTTTAGGTAAAGGGGATATTTGTGAAGCAAGTGCCTTGCTTTTTCAAGAGTTTGGCAGAAGCAGTCTGTGGGTATTTTTTTTAAGTAAGACATGAGCAGAAAGAAGCAAATGAAGACACAGGCCAGTTTTTCTTAAAATAGTTTCCAGTTTGTCACAAAATTGCCTCCAAGCAGAAGAGAAGTTTTGAGGAGCCTATTCTGATTTGGTAAAGATTCAGGTCAGAGATGACAGGAATTTTTCAATCACATCCATCCTGCATGACACGGGAATGACAGGCTCCTAGCATTTATTTGCTCAATAGCTTTGTCAGTTAGTAAACCCAACCATCTGAAGTGAGCACATATAAAGCACTTTTTAGTGTAGCGATACTGGATATTGGCTCCCGAAGATTCCAAGTACGTTGAGTTGCTGTGGCAAAGCCCCTGCCAAGGCAGCAGGGATGGGGGAGCCTGGGTGGGGTTGGTCCCAATCAGCATCCCCCGGGCTGTGATAAACCCTGTCCTTTGTGTTTCCAGCGGCTGCGAAGTGGCGTGGTCAGAGATCTTGAGCGTCAGAATCAGAAAAAGGAGAATGTTCGCCTGTTGGAAGAGCAGATTGCTCTGACAAAGCAGCTCATTGAAGAGAGAGACAAGGCGCTAATGGAGAAACCTTCCCAGCAGTCCTAGGCCTGGCACCTTAGAGGTTTGATTAAAGAGTTTGAAGGTCATTTGCATTTCACTTCTGGCCGAAGTTGTAAGAAACAGAGGTAATCTGTGAAAGACTGGTTGTTTTGTATAAATTATAATCCAGCCTCTGCAGCTTTAGGGCAGATAAAAACTCATTTCATCCGTGATTGGTACTTGGACTGTGGAGACTTGGCCCACATCAGAAGCTGGGGAGGAAGAGCTCCTTGTTGGGCAGGCTCCCTCTAGGATGGCCAACAACGTTCACATGAGTGGGCTGCTCAGCCGCCACGACGATGAAGCCACCAGGACCTCCACCTCCGAGGGCCTGGAGGAGGGCGAGGTGGAAGGGGAGACTCTCCTGATCGTGGAGTCCGAGGACCAGGCTTCCGTGGATTTATCGCACGACCAGAGCGGGGACTCCCTCAACAGCGACGAGGGTGAAACGTCCTGGATGGAGGAGATGTCCTATTACTGTGAGAAGTGCCAGAAGTGGATCCCAGCAAGTAAGGCTGCCCGTTGTGTTCTTTTTATAATTCTTCGTGGCCAAGTCAAGCAGTAGTGGCTTCATGTTCAACAGATCCAGTTATTTAGGTAACATAATGGAAATAAATAATGTGGATGTTTTACTTTCCCGGTGTAGAGATTATTTCAAATTTCTGCAGATTAATAATTTTTATAAATTGATGTGCCAGGCCCAGAGTGATTGAAGCTTGCACATGCTTTTCATGCCTGCAGAAGACAAGCAGGGCTAACTTCCAAGAATAGAGGAAGATGAGGAGATTAACTTTTTCATAGGTCTTTGTCACTTGTGACACTCAGATTCTCAAGGTGTCTTTTGCAAAGTGTGCATTTTCAAAGGAAATACATCCAGCATCTGAAAGATTGCAGTGTCTTGTGAAGGAAAAAGGATTGCATTCTTGGTGCAATTGATCAGCTACCTTGTATCTCCCCACATCTTTATTGCTATTAACTAATAGTAATTTAATAATGAGTTTATGAACTTTGTCTTCAGTTTAAAATTATTGATTCGCAGTAATCAGTAATTACAGTAATTCCTGGGAAGGAACTGGTTTTATTAGATTAATTTCTGGAGAGTTTTGATAATTGGCTGACATATGTGTCTGTGCATTTTCTTAACAAAAAGTGGGTGTTTGCAAGGTGTTTGTGCTGTCCTGTTTCACAGCTTGTTGGGCTGTTCCCTGTCCTGCTGTGGTGGGTGATACCTGCTGGCAGGGGCTGTGTTAGACACTTCAGTCCAGGAGCTGTGTGTGCCCAGAGCTGGTGCTCTCTCTGAGGAAGTCAAACTGTCTTCTTTAATTAATAGAGAACATTAAAGTTCAGAAAAGTGCCCACCCTTACAATTCTTGCAGCTGCTTTAGGGGCTTGGGCCAATCGACCTGACCTCTGCTCACTCAAATAGTGACCCTTGCAGTAAAGCTCTGCGGAGGAAAAGGGCTTTGTATGTTACTTTTTCCCCCTCCCTGTTGATTTGTCACATCTGTGGAGCTTATGGCTGAATCTCAACCTTAATGTTTTCCCAATAAGGTGAATTTAAGTTGCCGTAGAAACATGCCCAGCCTCCAGCAGCCAGCTCTGGGGGGTGTTAGGAGCAAGCTGTAGAATTTGGTGCCTCTCATTTGTCACTTGACATAAAATATATGCTGTTAGCAGTGTAATAAGTTCTGGATTATCTGATCTGTTATTACATCCAAGAGCCAGATATTGCTAAACACCAGTTGGCTTTGGTTTTGGTGTTTTTTTTTTTTGTTTGGTTTGATTTGCAGGTTTTGTGGGTTTTTGTTTGTTTGTTTGTTTTTGGTTGGAAATAACGAGCTGTTTAGGTGGCACCTGCCTTGCAGGTATGTCAGAGCTGCCCTTTTTGCCTTCTTAGAATTTGCCAAAATTTATAGTGTAAAAATCTCCTCTCAAAGGTGTGTTAGTGAATGTTTAGGTGTTAATGTAATGAAACCAGCACCAGACTATTAAATTACTATGCAGTAAAAGGAAATATTAACTTGAAATGTATTACTAAAAAATGAAGCAGTGTTAAAGGTAGCATGAGCTTTCTTGTGCTGGAGCACTTCATTTAACACTCAACTTGTTTTATTTTACAAATATATTCGTCTCTGCCGTTCCTGTGGAACAAATGCAAGGAGCAGAAAAGGCCAGTTGCAAAGCAACGGTAGCCACAATGGTGGCCACATTTACACATGTACAGAGTAAACGAGCTGTCAAAGGGAGATACTGTGCTTTCTCCTACTCATTCAGTTCTAGGGTGTTCAGTTGTCTCATGTGAAAATGGCCAATGTTCTCAGGCAAATAATCGCTTTTTTAATTTGAATTGCCATTTAGAAATTATCTTAATCTACTAAGTGTTGGGAGTTTTCCCTCCATCAGATGCAGTTGCAGCTTGAATTCTGCAACTCAGTATGGAAGGAGGGTATCCATATGTTAAAAATTATACAGTAAAAGAGATGACATCCTTGTCGAGAAACATCTTTTGAGTGTGACTTTCCAGAGACACTCTAGTCTTAACAGTTTCCCTGTCCTCCAATGTCGGTTTCAATTGTTCATGTCTGTGTAAACTAACTCCTGGTGAGTTTAGAAGCCCTGATTCATATGATCATTTTTCCTCTGCTGTAGAAACATGGAATTAGAGCCTGTAACTTTGGGTGCATGGGGGTTTACAGGTGGTTCTGTCATTTTTGTTCAGACAAACCTGATCTTAGAAGAAATCCAAATTTCCTTTGCAGTGCTTATTCCTATAAAAGGGCCAAAAGATTGATTTTTTTTACTTTTTATTTTAGGTCAACTGAGAGAACAGCTCAGCTACCTCAAAGGAGATAACTTTTTCAGATTTACTTGCTCTGATTGCTCCGAAGATGGGAAGGAGCAATTTGAACGTCTGAGATTAACATGGCAACAAGTAAGTGAAATCTTTGTGCCAGCAGAACAGCCGTGGGACTTTCTGAAATTGTTGGTTGTTGTGTATATGCTACCTGGAAAAGGAGGCTCGGGCATTGGTAACAAAGGAACATTTGAATGAAATTCAGAAATTAATTATCCGAGGGTTGCCTGCACATGAGAACTTAAGCATTTGGCAGGGGAATTGAAAGATAATCATACAAACCACATTCCTTTTCTTTTTTTTTTTTTCCTTCCCCTTATGTTGCTCGTGAATTCATGGCTTCAAGCAGGTTTGGAAAAGCAAAATAAATGCAATTTGGCTTCTAGGCACAAACAGTTTTTTGTGTCTATAAAAATGTAAAACTAGTGAGGTGGCAACATAAAAACAGAAAGCTTGCCAGCTCCCAGGGTACAAAACTCCAAACTGTCTGCTTGTGCACTAGCATCAGTCCTTGCTGGAATTCGCTGTTCCAATCATTTGCACGCCTGAGCAATCAAAATAAAAATCTGTCTGCATCTTTTGGGCCCATAATAGTGTGTTGTCTCATAGAATATCGCAGGATCAGCTAGGATGGAAAAGACCTTTGGATCATCAAATCCAACCTATGACCTAACACCACATGGTCAACCAGACCGTGGCAGTGAATGCAACATCCAGGCTTTCCTTAAACACCTCCAGGGATGGTGACTCCACCAGCTCCCTGGGCAACCCACTCCCATGCCCAGTCACTTCTGTGAAGAAAGTCTTCCTCATGTCCAGCCTAAACCTACCCTGGTTCAGCTTAAGATGTGTCCTCTCATCCTGTCACTTGCTGCCTGGGGGAAGAGGCTGAACCCCCACCTGGCTGCACCCTCTTGTCAGGCAGTTGTAGAGATTGATAAGGTCTCCTCTGAGCCTTCTCCTCTCCAGCCTAAACACCCCCAGCTCCCTCAGCTGTTCCTCACAGGATCTGCACTCCAGATCCTTCACCAGCCTCGTTGCCCTTCTTGGATGTGCCCTAGCACCTCAACATCCTTCCTAAATTGAAGGGCCCAGAACTGGACATAAGGCTTGAGGTGCAGCCTCATGAGTGCCACATACAGGGGAAGAATCACTGCCCTGGTCCTGCTGGCCACTAGTCCTGACCCAAGCCAGGATGCTGTTGGCCTCCTTGGCCACCTGGGCACACTGCTGGCTGGTGTTCAGGCTGCCATCAGCCAGTACCCCCAGGTCCCTTTCTGCCTGGCCCCTCTCCAGCTGCTCTGTCCCCAGCCCGTAGTGCTGCAGGGGGTTGTTGTGGCCAAAGTGCAGGACTCAGCACCTGCTCCTGTTAAAACTCCTATTGTTGGATTTGACCCATGGATCCAGCTTGTCCAGGCCCCTCTAGATGGTGTGGGAGGCTTTGCTGAAGTCCAGATAGACAAAATCCACAGCTTTCCCTGGATCCACCAGGCAGGTCACCTGGTCATAAAAGGAGGTCAGGCAGGAGCTGCCCCTCCTGAATCCATGCTGTAGGTGCCAAGTGATGGCACTCAAGATGATCTGTTCCATAACCTTGCCAGGCACTGCAGTCAGGCTGACAAGCCTGGAGCTCCCTGGATCCTCCTTCCAGCCCTTCTTATGGATGGCTGTCACACTGGCCAACCTTCAGCCATCAGGTACCCACCCTTTGGTGAGCCAGGACTGGTGGTAAATGATGGAAAGCAGCTCGGTGAGCTCTTCTGCCAGCTCCCTTGGCACCCTAGGATGGATCCCATCTGGTCCCATAGACTTGTGAGCATCTAAGAGGCTCAGCAGGTCACCAGCTGCTTCCTCCTGAATAACAGGATTATTATTCTGCTCCCTGTCCCTATCTACCAGCTCAGGAGGCCACTTGTCCTGAGGACAAGCTGTCAGATTGTTGAAAATACCAGTCTTGTTGGCTTTTCCTTGATTCTTACCCATAGGCACTCAGCCTTATTGTCATGTAAGCTAATTTGGAACTAATGGTTGTAACTCCTGCACTGCTTTCTCATGGTGGCCAGTGCAGGAAAAAAGGTTGGTGTAGGTCGGGGCTGTGCTGGCAGACTGGCAGAGTTTTGCCAAGTTCCAGACTGGGAAAGCAAAGGCTGCTGGCATTGCCCAGGTCTCTTCAGAGTGCCATGCAGAAGGGGCAGACAGAATGAAAATGGGTGAGGAAGAAAGCTGTGACCACCTCCCTCTGCTTCCAGCAGCCAGAGCTGCTGCTGCTTCTGGGTAAGTGGAATTGAGAGAAATGGTCAAACGAATTTACCTGAAGCAGGAAGAATGTGGACAGTGATTTCTGGATTTTTTTTTAGAGTTTGTGGCCTCAGATCCATATCTTTAGCCAGTTGAAAAGATAATTATTTTTGACATCCTGAGACACTGTCCCACATGACTTTAAAACCCACAAAATCCTAGTTATCAAACTGAGAGGGGTTGTGAGGTAAAAATAGGGTGAAGGGGACATTAAAACTGTCTGTATTTCATCATTTTGACATCTTTGACAATGCATCCCAGAAAGCCAAGGTCCACTGTGAGGAGACCCATCTCCCTGAGAAAAGCAGTCTTCAGGCTTCTCTGAGGGTGAAATGCAAGTCGTTATTGGAAGTAGTGCCAAACAGAGGCTGGGTGATTGTTGAAAGATGATCCTAGCCTGGCTGACTTCAGTTTTGTTTTAATAAATTAATTTAAATTAATTAAGTAAACCTAATTAACTTTTGTTCACCTAGGATTTACTTGAAGGAGGTGAGATATTTTCCAAACCTGCCCTTTAGTTTGGGTATGTTACACAGGTCAGAGTGAATTTGGTTGTGAAGTGTGTGAAAGACCATTGTCACAGTGTTCCTGATGTATTGGATAGCAGGATTACTTGTGACTTTTTCTTATTTATTTGAAAGACTGTTTCCCTACCTCCACATCACATTCAGACTTCAGCTGTACTGTAATTCATTTATGCAACAGCTGCACAATTCTTGTGTCTCAGCACAAACCTGCATAACTAGGCAGCTTGTTATTCCCCTGGGATGGAGAAATCTCTAGAAGAGTGTGCATCTAACAATAGAAAGACAAGAACAGGCAGTACAAAACCAGGAAGAAGATGGATTGCTGAAGTTGCCTATGAGATGTTGCAAAAATAAGATATTTATGAGGGAGCAAAGATCTGTGTGTGTGTGTGGCAGCTGTGGGGGTCTGTTCAGCAGAAAAGCAGAAGGGATTCACTTGTGTCCAACACTTTCTGTTCCAGGTTGTCATGTTGGCAATGTACAACTTGTCTCTGGAAGGAACGGGCCGCCAGGGGTACTTCAGATGGAAAGAAGACATTTGTGCTTTTATTGAGAAACACTGGACCTTCTTATTAGGGAACAGGTAAAGACATTATATTTCCCTGAGGGTCTTGTTGGTGAGCCAAAGGAATTAAGGCCTGTCATACAGATGGACAGGAATCCTGGTTAATTTGGTGACATCTCTGTTGAGCCTTACAAGTGATAAAAAGGGAGGATTTAATATCGAGAATCTGAATGCAAGTATGAGGGGTATACTTGAAAAAGAATCAGCATTTCTTACTGGGGAAAAACAACCCCAGGAATGTCACACAAAAGCAATACAAATGCATGTATAGTGGATTATTTCTTATCTTCTTTTAGGCAGCATATGAACCTGCAGAGAATTGAGTTTTTCTGAACAATCACAATGGATGGGCTGATCCTGGTGTTGCCAAACTTTAGGGACAGAAATGTTTCCAGCAAAATTCCTTGGCTATAAAGTTTGCAACGACCAAGTTCTTCAAGAAGAGCTGAGCCTCATCTTTTAGATTGTTTCAGATCTTAATGAAATGTCTCTTACATAGTAAGTGTTAAACAACTGAAACATTTTTCACACTGTCAGAGTAGGAGCCCCTCTCACAGAGGGCAGCCTTCATTTTCAGGTGAACAGCACATTTCTTCTGAGCGTGCTGAAGCTGTCAAACCCAAGCCTCACTGTTAATGTGTGTGCTGTGGAGGGAGGAAAGGAACTGAGCAATCCTTGGAAGTTGTAGATTTTATTGACTTCACAGCTTTTCTTCCCCAGGGATTTCTCTGTTGTAAGATCTGGCCTTTCTTCCTAACCAGATTTGGTCTTTGGCTTTGCTTTCAGTGCTTGTTTGTGCCTCCTTGCTCTTGTTAGCATTTGTCCTCTCTGGATGCCACAGGGACCCTCACAGGAGGGCAGCTGGTGGCCCATTGTCCCTCATTCAGGGAGCCAATGCCTCCTGGGGTTTGCTGCTGCCTTTTGAGACTTGCCCTGGGAACTGGGCACTCCTTTCTCTGATTAAAATTCAGAGAGTGATTCCTGGTCTCAGACACAGGCTTCCCACTTGCCTGGACAAGCCACTGAAGGAACAGAGACAGCTGAATTGTGTGTGTAGCGTACAAACCGTGCAAGTATCTTCCTTGGCATATTGAAGTGCAGCTTATCCAGATTTACTGTAACACTCCAGACTTTGAGCTGCAGCAGCAGGGTTTGATCCCCCACCTTTGAGGTTCAGTACCTCAAGGTGTGTAAGGGCAGCATATGGGCAGCAGTGAGCACCAACTCAGCCAAGCCTTGGCAAGTACAGAAGTTTCTGCATGTGGGGGTATGCAAAGGCAAGAAGAAATCCTGAGAATATGGGCAACTGAGGTTAAACTCTGTTCCATGAACCTGACTCTCCAGAGTCCAAGGGAGTACCTCAATTATTGGCTACAGGGGCAATTCTTCAGTATTTCTTCTCACCTCTTGCCTAAGGGACATCTTAGCCCTGTCACCAGTTCCTAAAGGGACAAAAAATGCTCCGATGCCTAATAAGAGTGCACAGCCCAGCAGAGGGAAAGGCTTAAATGCAGGTCCCTGCCTCCAAGGGGCCAAAAAAGTGCTTCAGTAGTAGGTCAGTGATTGTGTGTCAGTGCCTCTGGCAGAAACACTGTCCAGGATGGGAACACAGCTGGTGAGTGGGGACCTAACCCTTGTTTTCCTCTCTCCCACCACAGGAAAAAGACCTCAACATGGTGGAGCACAGTTGCTGGCTGTCTCTCTGTGGGGAGCCCCTTGTTTTTCCGCTCAGGGGCACAGGAATTTGGAGAACCGGGATGGTGGAAGCTGGTTCATAACAAGCCCCCAACACTGAAACCTGAAGGAGAGAAGCTGTCAGCGTCTGCACTGAAGGCAAAAGGTAACTGTCCCCAGTAGTCTGTTCCCAGTAGTCTGTCCTCGCTGGGTCAGAGCTGGGAGACATGAGAAAAGTTCAGTTAAAACCAGTTTGTGTGCATGGAGAGTTCCTTAGTTTTGTTCTGCTCTAATGGTTGACTGAAGAGAACTATGGTGGATATGCTGTAGTGTGGGAAGCCTGTTATATTTTATTACCTTTTCCCATTCTGCTGACTTACAGGGTTTTGAGGCTTATGCAGAGTGGTTTTGGTTGGGTTTTTTTTTAGCTGAAATCTACAATTTTTCCACTTCTCTTTACCCTGGGGAATGTCTTTTATCTTTTGTCACTAGATGCAAATTCTCCTCTGTGTGGAGGAACAAAATTTGGGCTTTAACGAGGCTTTAGTCATACACTGGCTTAATGCTATGTGTCCCAGAGTGAATTTCTTGGTCATATTGAAAACCCCATATTTTAAGCTCTGTAGTCAATGTGGTTTTGACTTGCACAGTGTGAATCCAGTGACTGCAGGAGCTCAGAATAAGCGAACTTCTTCTTTAGCAGCTTCCAAGCCCCCGCTGGACCCCATCATTACTGTGGAAGGCCTTCGGAAGCGGGTGAGCCGCAATCCAGTGGAGTCAGCCATGGAGCTGAAGGAGAAGAGGTCCCGCACTCAGGAAGCCAAGGACATTCGGAGAGCCCAGAAGGAGGCGGCCGGGTTCCTGGACCACAGCACTTCCTCCACTCCCGTCAAGTTCAGCAGCCGCTGCCGCCGGCCCGACATCGTCCTGGAGAAAGGAGAGGTCATCGACTTCTCCTCCCTGAGCTCGTCCGACCGCACGCCTCTGACCAGCCCCTCTCCGTCCCCGTCCCTGGACTTCTCTGCTCCCGGCACTCCCGCCTCGCACTCGGCCACTCCCAGCCTGCTCTCGGAAGCGGATCTCATCCCCGATGTCATGCCGCCACAGGCGCTCTTCCATGGTAAGGGTCACCATGGCTTTCCTTTAGTGATGAACCCTGTCCAGTTTTCTAGGAAGGTATTTCTAAAAAGAAGCTCCCGATGAGCTGCAGGATCCTTTCAGGATAAGATGAAAAGTAACTGGCAATATTCTGTTGTCTTAGCTGAGTGTGAGAATTGACTGGTTTTCCGTAGCTTTGTCACCAGCTTCTAAGGCCAGAAGAAACCCCCATTGTTTTCGGAGAGATCCTGAATAAACAGTGGGTAGACATCACACAGCAACTACTGGACCACTCAGCATAAGCATGTCACTGCAACACAGTGACACTGTTACGTAGCAAGTCTAGTTTTGTCTCAAATGTTTTTCATGGGAGAAATTTTATTCTTATGGTAATACCCCAGTATTTTATAAGTTTGATTGTACTGATTAGCAGATGTTAAATTTCAGTGAGATTGCAAAGCAGCGATGCAGGCTGAATTCTCTTAGTTCCTTAAGGAGCCAGTCCTCTGGGTGACAGGAAGAAAAGTGAGAGTGTGCTAGCTGAAGATACAGCTCACCACCTTGACTTTTTGATTTCTCAGTCTTTGGGAATTTTCAGCACTTAACATTCCTCAATGAACATGGGCTTGCAGCTCAGGAGGGACACTTGTTTCCAGATGCCAAATTACAAGCCACTTTAGGAGCAGGATTGATTCTGTGTCCTGAAATTGGATTCTTTTCAGCATCTCCCATCCAAAATCAAGAGATTTGGCAGTACATAGAAAATGAAGTGTGTTGGGTAAACCTGGATTATGGTTCCTTAGCAGGAAAATGCTGTGACAACTATTTTTGAAATGGGACTTGGAGGTTTAAATTATTTTTTCTTTCCTCTTGACTATTTTGATCTGTTCCACAGATGATGAGGAGATGGAAGGAGATGGAGTCATAGACCCAGGAATAGAGTATGTGCCCCCTGCCAGTGGGACAGCTGGTGCTGGCACCATGATAGCAAGCAGGAAAAAAGTGAAGACAGCTGAGCAGATAAAGCAAGAGGTGGAGAGTGAAGAAGAGAAAACAGAACGGATGGAAGGTGACAGTGAAGATCCTGAAGAGTCAAACACACCCTTGCAGGTGAGAGGACGAGACAAGGGGAAGTCACAGCTGGAGAAGGATGCTAAACCCAGAGCTCCCAGGCACACCTCAGTTAGCATCTATGAGGAAAAGCTGCTGCTGAAGAGACTGGAAGCCTGTCCCAATGCTTTGAGTATGACCCCAGAGGCCCGGAGGCTGAGGCGCAAGCTGCTGGTCAGGCAGGCCAAGAGGGAGAGAGGACTCCCACTCTTTGACTTGGACCAGGTTGTGAATGCTGCATTGCTCCTGGTTGATGGGATTTATGGAGCCAAAGAAGGCGGTGTCTCCAGATCCCCAGTAGGGCAAGCAACATACAGAACTACTAGCCAGGACTTCAGGATCTTGGACAGATACCAGGTGGGTGTTCCCAAATCTAAGTTAGCTTTTGGCACTGGTTGTTTTAAAGCTTTTGCTGCAGCCAGCAGTGTCACATTGAGGTTATCTGACTCCTAAAGTGAAAAGGATCATGTGAGCAAGACTCATTTTGGCTTGGGGCTGTGTCCCCACCGCTCTCCTAAGTCCTTTCTTCTTGGGACATGCTGGTTCAGCACTGCTATCCATCATTGTCAGCACCACAAATGTTGCTGTATTTGTACTCCAGCCCTGCCCAAATGCTGCTGGTGGAGGCCTGGAAGTACCCAGACAGGTGGGTGCTCTTTCATGTGTGTAGGAGGGAGATGACTTGCAGCACTTTTAGGCTTGGGCACCAAATCTGGGAGTGCCCAGCAGACTCCAGAGGTGGGACCGTCGTGGTCCAATCCACCCTGTCACACTGAGAGGCCCTTACTCTCCCTCCATTCAATTCCCTTTTTAAATCACTGACTGACCTTCCTGCAATTGTGCATTTTTTTTTGTGCATGCAGACAATGCTGCCCGCCACGAAGGGATACCGCCAGCAGACAACCAAGTTTCTGTACCGCCTGGTAGGCTCGGAAGACCTGCTGACAGACCACAGTATTGTCAGCCCTTACACCTCCCGTGTCCTTAAACCTTACATCAGGTACAGAGGGTCTGAGCTTGCTCTTGGCTTGTGCACCGCCAGCCCACGGAGAGGACACCTTTCTTGGGCAGTGCTCCTCACTCCTCCTCAAAGTACAACCCAGTGCACCATGGTAACCCTGAAGGGATAGTGTTTGATTTAGCTGAGTAGTGAAATGGATTGCATTGGGAAGGGGAATCTCCAAGAGGGGGCAAGGGCAGACAGGGCATTGCTGTAGCCATTCAGTGCAAGCTGCACCTGCTCTTGGGTCAGAACCGTGATTTTCTTGCTCATGCTGTGGGTCTGGAAAGTGTCCTGGCCTCTGGCACAGGGGTGTTTTTGCTGAGCTGGGGGCTGCTTCCCCATGTGAATGGAAGACTGTTCTTTATTTTTCTAAAGTTGAGCATGTCAGAAGATATTTCATGGGCAGTACCCATTTAGCTGCAGTGGCAGTTCTTGTTGCTCACTTGCTTTTTGTGTTTCCTTTTCACGTTCCTGGCAGACGTGATTATGAGACAAAGCCTCCAAAACTCAGGCTGCTGGCAGAAATCCGGGCGAATCCACACAAGAATGATCTGAACTGGAAGGCTGAGCCAGAAGCACCCATTGATTACTGCTATGTTCGCCCTAATCACATCCCCACTATAAACTCCATGTGCCACGAATTCTTCTGGCCTGGTAAGATTCCTCCAGTGCTTGGGTTTCCAAGAAAGAAGTGGTATTGTTCAGAAAAAAAAAATGTTCTTGGGCCAAATTTTACTTCAGTCTGGCTGGTTCTTAGAAATCCATTATCTGATGTTACAGGAATGTATTTGAGGTGGAGGCTGGGTTTGGTGTCTTTGTCTCTTGAGATCACATAAAACTGGGCAATTAGGCCCTAATTAGCACAGCATTTAGAAAAATAGGTGATAATAGGAGTAGTCAGGTAGTTTAGTAGTGAACTAAACTTAAGCATACAGTGAAATATTTTGCAGAATCAGGGGTTGAAATAAACAGTTTTATACCAGAGTACTGTTCATTACCTTTGTGAGAAGGTTTCTTCCTAGCAGCCATGAGCTGGATTTGTCAGAGTGAAAGTTGGGAAGTCATATGAGGCATGGCTGAGGTCACTGAGTCTGTTCAACCTGGAGAGGAGACTGAGGGGAGACCTCATCATGGGCTGCAGCTTCCTCGGGAGGGGAAGCAGAGGGGCAGGCACCGATGTGTTCTCTGTGATGACAGGACTCAACAGAACAGCTCTGAAGCTGTGCTAGGGGAGGTTTAGGTTGGGGATTAGAAAAAGATTCTTCACCCAGAGCGTGGTTGGGCACTGGAACAGGTTTCTCAGGGCAGTGGTCACAGCTCCAAGCCTGCTCTGGAGAAGTTTGGAAAATGCTCTCAGGCACATGGTGTGATTCTTGCAATTGTCCTGTGCAGGACCAGGGGTTGGACTCCATGATCCTTGAGGGTCCCTTCCACCTCAGCTTATTCTGTGATTCAGTGAATTGCTTTTACAACTGTAGGCTCTGCTGTGATTTTTTTTTTTCCAAGCCAGTATTTACAAGGTATGGGAAAGATTAGGTTAGTATTTTTCTGTGTTATTTCTGGAACTGCAGGTTCCTTGGGGACAATGCCTTCCCTTTCTGGAGGCGGTTACAGGGCTGCAGTGTTTAGTTCTTCTGAAATAATAACAGGGCTGTTCATCTGCTGCATGCATCAGCTTCTGATCAGCAAACAACGCAGCAAACTAATTTAGAGAAGGCCAGTACAAACAGTACACACCTTTATCCCAGGTAACTGCTTTTTGTTTTGATTTGCCGATGGTGATTCAGTAGGGCTGTAGTTCAGCAGTGCCCATATCCCGCAGTCAGGATAGGAGCTCTTTTTGCCACTCATTATGCAAATTGCGCAGTGAGGGGGAAATAACCTGGCACGCCTTTCCTTTCACAAGCTGTTTGAGAGTTTGTGAGAGACACTTGCAATCCCAGCAGAGGCTGAACCGCTTTGTCATAGTCTCTCCTCTCCTGATAATGCATTTGAAGTTCTGGCCAAGTTGCGTTGCACCTTCATTAAGTTCTTCAGGACTCACCCTGTTTTATTTAACATAGGGTGCATGGGTGTGTTGCACACAATTGTGAACTGTTCGTCATTAAATCAGAAAGCCGACACCCCCATCAGTCTCCAAACAGGAATCCCAGTATTTTCCATGGTGAAAAATTCCTGATGCTGGGATATTGTTGTTGCACCTTGGTTCTGTTTAGCAGGAGAGGGAAGTGAGGAATTGATGCAGGATGTAAAACCTGGCTGCATTGGGTTTAGCTAGTACAGCTTGGTGGTGGGAGGCAGGGATATGCAACTGGGTGAACATCATTAAAGCAGTGCTTAGTTCTTGTATCCCTCCAAATCCTTCCTTTCAGAGCTGTTCTTGCCTCTCCCAAGGCAGAACTAGGTTTGCAGGTAGAGAGATTCTCCAGTGTCCTTTCTCAAAGTGCCTTGGTGCCCTAACGGGAAACCTCTCCCTAGCAGGGAGTGTCTCCAGTGGTGAACCATCCTGAGCTAAGCATCTTCCTACAGGAAAAACTGCACCACTGGAGAGATACCAGCGCCGGGGGCAATGAGTGTTCTGTCCAGACATGCTGCAAGGCACTCCACAAGCAGCAGCAGCCTTGGCTTAATTAACACTGCTCCCTATTGCAAATCGATCCCTCCCACGTCTTGCTCCACCCAGCTTACTCTCCAGCAAGAAAATAACTCACCCACTTCTTGGTGCCTGGTGCTTTATGAAGCCTTGCATCTCATCAACAGTGATTACAGGAAAACATACTCTGCTATTTTGTTACCCTGTGTTCCAAATACATTGCAATTGCCAACCTGAGGCTGAAGCAGACGGTTTTGGCACATTTCGTCTGTGTCTTGCATCTCATTTAGGGTCTGTCCACACAAATTACCAAGCAGTCAGTCTTCAGTGCCTGGAGCTGCTCTGCTTGCTGCTGACAGGCTGTGTGAATGCTCTAGGACTGTAGCAGCAGGGTGATAGGGCAAGGTAACAGGCTTGTGGTCTCTTCCTTGTGTCCAGCCTCTGACTCACAGAAGCACCACTGCCTGAGAGGCTACTTCATCCCCCAGATTAGAGAATTTGCATGCTAACAGCAAGTGATAGCGTTGGAAGCTGTGGTCAGGCTCACAGTGCAGCTCCAAATCAGCTGAGTGTGCACAAGAGGCAGCAGTAAGAGCTCCAGGCAAGGTGGAGGAAAACGACGGGAACCATAGCAGGCAATGCAACCTAAGCTAAAGCCCAGTTTCATGTGTGCTCCTTCTGAAGAGAGTTAAGTTTCAGTTTCATCCTCGAGTCATTTGAAAGGAAATCAGTTTTGTTAGTACTTCCCCTCAAGCTTCCCTGTTAAGCAGATCTTGTTTTGTTGTATCATCTTTTCCCTTGCAGACTTACTGGCAGGGGAGGCACCAGGATCAGGCAGCTGGGTTTCCCAAGGCAGGGTTCATCCCCTGCACTCTGCGTGTCCTGACCCCTGGGATTTCCAAAAAGGCAGGAAATTGGCTGCATAATTTGTAGCAACAGAGGACTGCTCTAGCAGGGGCCTGGGACTATTCTATGATGCTGTGATCTCTTGCTATCAGAAATTTGAAATAAAGGTAAAAAGAAAGGATTGAGTGTTTCTAAAGAGCCCGAAACCCCTGGAATTGAACAACACTTTTCTTTTGGTTTGCAGTCTTTCCAACTGCTGTTTCTCTCTTTTTCCCTAGGAATCGATTTGTCAGAGTGCCTGCAGTATCCAGACTTCAGTGTTGTTGTCCTTTACAAGAAAGTTATCATTGCCTTTGGCTTTATGGTGCCAGATGTGAAGTACAACGAAGCTTACATCTCTTTTCTGTTGGTGCATCCTGAGTGGAGAAGAGCTGGGATTGCAACCTTCATGATTTACCATCTTATCCAGGTAATGAAATAAAATCATCCCAGAACCATAAAAGAACCAGCTTTCACTTCTTCCTTGTGTGCACACCTGCAGATATTAGAGAATAAAAACCCTTTTTGTGAATGTTTATGGGAGGAAATAGCTCCTGCTTTGGAAGTCAAAATGTGTTTAGGCAATGTCCTAAGAATTAGAGGAAAGCTGCACCTTTAGCTGTCTTGGGGTTAACTCTGTTCTTCAGTGGTCAGTAGTTTATGTAAAAGGGATATTGTAAGTGGGGGGTTTAGGGGGAAAATGAATTAAGAGTGAGCAGGGTTAGTTAGAATTATTGCAACTTTCTTGACTATACCTGGAGGTTTATTCCGTGCATTAAATCACTTACTCACTCAATCACTCACTTTCGCTTTTATACTCTGGTTCAAATGCAGCTGAGTTAATGATGAAGTGTTTGCAACCTCATTTGTTTAAATTGGCTTGTACTGGGCCTTGTTCCACAGCAATACTTGAGAAAATTAATCTCAGCTATCTAAATGGGCGATATTAAAGGAGTTAAACTTCATTAAATCTCTAAATGAATACTGTTATTCAAGTGGCCTTAATTCCACTGACTTTCTTGAATTAAATCACAGTGAAGGCATCTTAATTGTGACTAAGGATGCAGATACATGTCCTCTGCAGAGCCCAACTCCACAGTTTTACCACTCCCTGAACTCTCTTGGCAGAGCTACCAATGGGAAACATAGTCAAGATAAGCTTCAGTAACAAAAACTCACCATTGAAACTGTTTCATCCTCCTCCTTATTTGGCTAAAGCAAGGTAGGGAGTGCTGGAAGAGCCTTGGGGAAAGTGATCCCTGCTTTGGAAAAGCACTTTGTGCTCCTGGGCCGCCCGAGGGTGACTCTGCTACCCGCACAGCTCTCCAGTGCTGACACAGGCCTCTATTAGTATTCTGTAAACTCATCCCTTGCATCTCCCAGGCAGCTCTGTGTGAGGTGTTGAAGGAAATTGCTCTCAGCTCAGTGTGTTGATGTGAGATGTCAACACCCAGTGGGAGCAGGCGCCAAGGTTTGCAGGGATCCAGCAGGTGGACTCTCAGAGACTTCCCTCTCCAGCAGAGCTGGGGTGCTGCAGTCAGCCACAGAAAATCCTCACACCTTTTTTTAGGATGTATCACATCAATTAACCTAATCCTGCTTACATGAAATTCCCTGTTGAGAAAAGCCAAGCAGATTTGAGAGATTTGAGTCTGATTAGACATGCTAGCAATGAGAGATCATCACTGTATGTTTGGCTCACATGAGGTTTGTTTTGCCATTGCTGGTTTTCTGACTGTGGTAGGAGGGGTTTAGTCCTGTGGGATAGTGGTGGTTGTGACCTTCTGTTTCTGTCTCCAGGCTGTAGGTGCTGCTCTGCAGCCTGCTTGGGGTTTTTTCTCTGGAGCTTGAGACACTTTGATGCTCTGCTTGGATGCAGAGTAGGTTGTTGACTTTGGGATCAGTGTGCTGAGTTTGGGGCTGAATTCTTGAGAACAGTATAACTTAACAGGAAGATGATTTGATGCAAATAGTGGTAGCTGGTTTTGCTGTCAATATTTATCCTCTCGTGCATCTTTCCCAGAGGAATAAACTGCATTTTCTTAATGATCTCATTCAAATTTTTTTTCCCCAAAACAGCTTCAAATTACTTCTTTTTTTCCTTCCCTCCTTAAATTCCCAAGAGTTTTCCCTTTGAATGTATTATCTTGGAGATTTCCTAGAGGGTATTACTGTTCCCACTTTAGAGTTACGGTATACTCAGTATACATGGAATGCTATTAAATCACTCGATGAAAGCAGAAAATAAATTATTTCAGCATCTTAATCAGAGTGTTGCTGGTTGGAATAGTTTAGGATTTCAAGGTAACTTCAGCCATGCTATTATTTCCTGCCTTCTCAGAAGGCAAGTGGTGTGCCCTGAAGGATGGGAGAGGAGCTGGGTGGGATAGGCAGGAATTCCAGCATGACAGCACGGAGGTGCTCAGGCAGTCCCAGAGAGCTCAGCTCTGTTTGCTGACAGGGAGGAGTGCAGAGCCTGATCCTCTGGCATATTTTGTCTTTTCTTCAGGTCATTGTATTTGAGATCAGGGCTGTACACCAAGATTATTTCTAATTAACAATTACTCAAGTAATTTACAATGAGCAGATGACAAATTATAATCCCAAACCTTTCATTGTCAGAGAATCCACGTTTCCCAGAAACA
This sequence comes from Chloebia gouldiae, assembly GCA_003676055.1. NCBI lineage: Eukaryota > Metazoa > Chordata > Aves > Passeriformes > Passeridae > Chloebia > Chloebia gouldiae. The sequence goes on along the minus strand of QUSF01000008.1, from coordinate 22,459,026 downwards.
AAGGCTTGGAGGAGCAAGCAGCAGTGCTCCCTTTGCTGTTGCTATGTGTGGTAACTCCGGTGACTTTTCTCACATTTCCTCAGTACCTTGGTTCCCTGAGCTGATGAATCTCCTCACCTCCGCATTCCCCCAGAGGCTGTCTCTTTCTGTTGCAGTGATACCTCCTTTTTTTCCCTCTCCCCCTCCCTTGGCAGACCTGCATGGGCAAGGACGTCACCCTTCACGTCTCTGCAAGCAACCCTGCTATGCTGCTCTACCAGAAGTTTGGATTTAAGACCGAGGAGTACATTTTGGATTTTTATGACAAGTATTACCCCTTGGACAGCAAGGAGTGCAAGCACGCCTTCTTCCTCAGGCTGCGGCGCTGAGCTGCGGGAGGGGTCTGGGGAAAAGCCCAATCCATCCAAAAAACCCCCCCAGCTTTTGGTGGAGGATGTTGGCTGCTATAGGAGAGCTGGAACATGCTGGTGTGTTTATCCTTAGGACTTTGGATGTCAGCAATGAGATGTTGTGCATGGAAAATGCAATCCAAGAGGATTGATTCCTGTGCTCCAAGGGGAGAGGCCTGGAAATGCCAACTAGGATACACTGAAACCACTGGAAAATTGGAATTCCTTATGGGGAATTTTCCTGCCACTGTTACTTTGGAGAGCCTCATTAGCAAACAAAAATACCAAACAAAAAAGTGTCTTTCACTTCAGAGGGGCTAAAACAGAGGGTTTTTGTCTCTGTTTTTGTTTATGAGCAAAAATTAACACCTAAACTTAAACCATTCAGTGTTTTTGCTGTTTGATTGCTTTGTTAGGAACTGTGTTGAGTCTGTGAAGGGAAATAAGGTATTGGTGCCTGTAGCTGGATGTTAACATTAGAAGAGTTCTGCACATGCCAGAGCCATAGTCCTGGAACCATGTTTCAGGGCTGCTGAAGAGTGTGTGGATTCCTGTTATCCCAAGCACAGGGCTCAGAGGAGACACCTTTGTTTTGCTCCTTCCCTGCTGCCTTCTTTTCCCTGCCTTGCCCCATGCTCGTGGGGCACAGTGTTTTGTGTTCAGGAACGGTGTCAGGTGGGTTTGTGTCTAGGCAAGGTAGGGCACCACAGCTGCCAAGTCTTTGGAATCTTTCCACTTCCCTGCTTGTTGTTGGTCTGCAGATTAGCCCATTGGGCACACCTCTAGCCACAGAACAGCCTCACAGGCTCCAGCACCCACCTCCTCCTGCTACAGGCGCTCTGGCTGGAAGAAACCCAGAGCAAAAGTCAGCAGGGATGTTTGAAATGCAGGCTCTGGTTTGTAGAAGCATTCTGCTTGCAGCCTGGAGGGAGGAGAGGGCAGCGGTGGCGCAGATCTAGTTCTTGGAAGCACCTAGGCTCACCTAGCAAAGAACAAATAGAAATACCCAAGAATTAAAAAATACAATCCTGAACACTTTCTCTGGTAGTGGCTTTTGTCATTTTCCACAGTGTAGCAGCTTCTCTCTCTGCCTGCCTTTCAGTGCAGATGAACAGAAAGCTGCACTGACTAAAGGTCAGGCTGTGCGTTTTAACTACGGATCACATCCATTGGGATGGTCCTTTTACATCAAGCCCACAGAGAGCTACACACCAAGTGTGACTTTTGTCCTTAATCTACTGTGTGTACCTGTTGGCTACCTGACTAAAGCAGCAGTTGCTTTAGTAACTACTTAGTGAAGTCTTCATTTTGGTAACAGAGGAGAAAGGGACACAAAGTATATTTTTGTGTAGCCAGTGTCCATCGTCACCAACACAAAACCAATGGTAGTGGAAAGGAAAACCAGCCCAGCCAAGGGTTGTGTGCCTGAACATCCATGCACATTTCTGCCTGTTTTATGACTGTGAATTTTTTCAATGTTTTAATGTTGTAAGTTAGCTGGACTTCGAAAGAAAAGAAATATATGTCTTTATGAATGGAATTAAAGCCCTTCCCTTGGAAAATCCTGTCTGTAGTAATATTGTTTAAGATGTCTCTCCATCATCTTACTTCATTGGAATCTAGCAAACTCCAGTATGGCCCTAAGAGGATGTGTGTGGGCAGGTGACCAAAGCGAGAAACTAATTTTCCTACAGGGACACCCAGACAAGGCACACACATGCAGGCCTTAGCAAGCTCCTCCTTTCCAGACAGAATTGGGAAATATAAAGTAGTGTGAAGAAGATGACCAGTTTTGCATTGTGTTCTCTAAGGTGACCGTGAAGATTTTGAGGACCATGTTGCTGTGCGGCTTTGCCAAGTGCCGCTGTTATAGCGGCCCTATGTCACCTGCTGAGCTGCCAGCTTGTTTTATCCAGGTCCCCCGTTTAACCCCAGATTCTCAAAGGCAGTGAAGTGATCCTCGGGGCGGGAGGCATGGCTTTGTAAGGGGCGAGGTTCTTCTAAAGTAGCGAAGGAAGCGGACAAAGGGCGTTCCCGGCCCTGTGCTTCCCTCCGCGCCTCGGGAGCCCGGCAGCTGTGCTGCGCGGCGGCTGCTGCGCGCTTCCCGCCGCTGGCAGCGGCCGTAGCGCCGAGAGCAGGAGCCGGGCGCAGCCCTCGCGGAGAATACAGGCGGAACCTCAGCCTGTCCTAACGGGGCAGCGGAGCCCAAGCGCTCCCCGCCAAGGCTCCTCCCGGCTGCCCGCGCGGGCGGCGGGCCCGCCCCGCTCCCGCCGTGCCCCGCGCGCGGCCGTTTGAACGCGGCCATGGCGGGCCGGGAGGCGCTGCCCGAGCCCTGGCAGCTCTACTTCGCCTCCGTGCGCGCCGCCACCTTCCACAACTGGCCCTTCACCGAGGGCTGCGCCTGCACGCCCGAGCGGGTGAGTGCGGGGCCGGGGCGCGGGGCCGGGGCGCGGGGCCGGGCGGGCGCTGACCGCCTCCCCTGTGCCCGCAGATGGCGGCGGCGGGCTTCGTGCACTGCCCCAGCGAGAACAGCCCCGACGTGGCGCAGTGCTTCTACTGCCTCAAGGAGCTGGAGGGCTGGGAGCCCGACGACGACCCCCTGTGAGTACCGGGGGCAGCCCTCGGCCCCGGCCCGGGGAACCGCTGGTGGCAGCCGAGGGGCTCGGCCGGGGAGAGCGGCTGCCTTCTCTTTTATTCTCTTTTTTCTTTTCGCTTCTTTTCAGGGAGGAACACAAAAAGCACACTGCGGCCTGTGGTTTTCTTTCTCTTCAGAAAGAACTTCCTAACCTGACAGTGCAGGAGTTCCTGAAGCTGGAAAAAATGCGAACGAGAAAGGCACTTGTACGTACATCTTGTCTTTGAATTGTTCAGCTGGCCTCGTTCCTTACCGCAAGGCTTTGTGCAGAGTGCTTTGTTGCATCCAGGCTCGGGCAGGTTCAGCCGGTGTGCCCTTTCCTGGTTCTCAGCCGTGCTTTATGCGGGATGTATCCTGCGTTCTGCTCGAAGCTGAATGATATTCCACTTAGTGGTAGACAGTAACATCATGTTATTTTTACTTTTTGCAGAAAAGAGAGGTTTCTCAGAAGATGACCAGGGTTGAAGAAAAAGCCAAGATCCAGCGCTGTAGTATAAAGAATCTGGCCTAGACTGCTGCAGCTTTGTAGTTGCCAGTGACATCTGTCCTGTCCACATGGTGTGGCACTGCCCCTGTGACTGAATGGCCGTGTTTCCTGAGGCTGCTTCCAGACTGGCTGTCCCCAAGAAGCAGACGGAATTCTGCTTCACTCCTTCAAGTCTGTCTGGGAAGTACCTGGGCATTGGTGCCTTGCATACAAAATCTTTCTGCAGGGATTATCCTAATTTTCCTGCTGGCTTTTAAAGGATTATTACTTGTGGGTTTACTTGTTTTCTTATTTTTCTTCTTTTTTTTTTTTTTTGTAAATCCACCTGTTTAGAGATATTGCTGTCTCATAGGTAAAGCGGTAGCTCTGGTGCTAAAACTTGTGTTTCTGATAGGATTTGACATGTGTTTCCATGTTTGTACTGAATATACCGATGTTTTTAGATACTTTGCGACATAGAAGGGGAAAGGAGTTTTAAAACTACTTCAGGGACTTGGGATTGTGGCTAATAACATTGGGTTGTGCCACACCTTAGTGTGCCTGGTATTCTTGTAAACTTCTGTTTGTAGTTGGCTGCTGCCTTGTGTTGATGCATTTATAAATAAAAGTTGAAGGGAGAAGTACAAAGTTTTGCTTGATTTTCTGGAGGACAAGACTGACCTTTACTGCAATGGGCTGCACTGACTGCAGTTTTAACATGAAAAAGGAAACTAAGCTCATCAGTTACAGCTTGCAGTGCTGTTGCTCAAGTGTCAAACTCTTGTAAGCAGTGTTCATCAGGCATTATAGACATTTCAGAGACACTGAAATTTATTTGTGCCTGGGAAGGTTTGTTTTGTCCCTTTGTTTGGAAAGGAAAAGAAAATTTGCAGAATAGAGTGCAGTCAGAGGAGACTAGTGCTCTGAACTGCTGGAAAGGAACGGGGCAGTCTTGGAGAAACTGACTGTTACAGGGCCCAAGCTGGTCACACAGGATTGTGGAATTCTGCAGACAGAACTGGACACACATGATCAGGTGCTCCCAAAGTCAAAGAACCTTCAGCTTTATTTGGGGAGAAAGTTTGTTGTAATAACACATTGATGAGGACAATGTTTCTGTGTCACATAAGTTTGTTCAGTGTTCTCTGTCCAGACTTACTTGGAACAGTGAAATAACCTTATTATCTCCAGCTCTAACAGCCAAATCCAGCGCTGAGTGCCCTGCTGCATTCCTCTTTTGCACACTTGCATTGCAGCTGTAAATACAAAACACATTGGTTTAAACTGCTTAGATTCAGTGCAAGTGACTGCACTTAGTGATGAAGTGGCTTGTAGGTGAATGTTGATGTGGAGTAACTTTGGAATTTCTGGATGCTCCTTCCCTCAGGGACACAGGGCAGGCTCTGGGCCTCCAGTGGGGAGCCTGCAGCTGAGCTGGAGGCCCAGCCACAGTACCTACCATAACAGGGCTCGGATGCACTCCTCTCCCTCCAGTCCCAGCAGAACTGCCTCATGGAGAGCTGTGTTGTTCTGCCTGCACAGGAGGAATGAGCAATGCACTTATTACCTAAGGAAACCTAGCAAATAAAACTTGGGAAAATGAATAGGAGGATACAGAACACACTAGAAGTATGGCAGGCTCTGGTGATGTTTATCATATTAAGCTGAAGTGGGTGGGGGAAGGAAGTGAATAGAACAGCAGCTATTATAACAGAAGTTAGGAGAAATCTTCAAAGCTGGCAGTGGGAAGAGGGAGTGTGGATACTGTCCTTGAAAGGAGCATATTTGTGGAGGAGGGGTGGATCATGTGAGATTTTTTTCAGTAAAGCTTGGAAAGATCCGAGGCAGAGGATCAGAGCTCACTTACGGCCCTGACTGCTGGTCAATGTCTGCCCCTTTCTGCACCAGAGGGGAGATGGCTCCTGTGTGCTTGTTCAGGACAGCAACTGTGAGGGCAGGGCGCTCCTCCTCACCCAGGGAATTGGGGTCATCTCCCTGGAACAGAGCAGAGGCAAAGGGGGCTGCTAGGACCATACAGATTCTTCAGCTTCAACCTTGCTTTTGTATTATGCCAGTTCAAGTTGGCAAATGGGCTTCATTTGCCCAAATGCTCAAGGCAGAGGTTCAAAGTGTGTTGTTTTGCTTTCTTCTGAAAATGTTTGTCATCTCCTAGCTTGAAGCCAGAGTAAATGTGTGTAACAGTAACCAAATCAGTTCCCAGAGCAGAAACAGAGATTATGCTTGCTTTTGCTATGCAAAGGACTTGATCCTAAATTATAAAACTAATACCTTTTTTTTTTTTGTTTGGCTTTGGCAAACCCAGAGAAGACTGCCTTATGCACTCACCAAATAGAAATTTGGGGAGAACACCTATAAATGTACAACAGGCCCTATCTTCTCTAAAATGCTCTTTCAATCTGAAGATTGGTATTGAAAGGTTGTTGCCTCCTAATCATCAAGGTGAAGTTGCATTCCAGGATAATATTCATGCAGTAAACAGCCCAAAAGTTGAAAAAGGAAACTTCAGCAAGTGTTACTTACATCGCTGAGCAATTGTTCTATGAAGGTGATTCTTCCTTTCCCAGTTCGACCCAGTTCATCCAGCAGCTGTCTGGACTCTGGCTGTGGAGACACAACAGCCAGGAATATATCATACAGGGAAAATACAAGTGGGCCAGATCCTGCCTTGCAATGAAAGTGCAAAATGCACACAGTGGCATGAATTTGATGTATCTGAGCCTCTTGTTACTAATCCCTGACTTCTTTGGGTATGTCTTTCTGAACATGAGCAAGTGTTGGGTAATGCTGGCTAATATCTCACTACTGAGGTCTTCATTCAGCAAGTGTGTCTGCAAATGATTCACTTTATGTCAATGCAGCTCTCCAGGGCTGTACAAAGATCTGCTCAGCACAGTAAAATTAAACACGGCTACATGTTTAGGAGTAAATTTTGAAGCTTCCAGAACTTGTGGAAGTATTTTGTTTTATAAATGTGCATGTTTTGCCTCAGTGAAATTAGTTTACTAAATCTTAACAAACAAACAACTAAATCTAAAACCTTTTCCTTTTATTTCTTCCCAGCTTTCAACTTTTTCTCATTTTTAAAGCTCAGTCACTTGACCAAGCATTTTTATCTCTGGACTCATATCACAGAGAGCTGTATCTTCTCCCACCTGTTGAGTTGGCTGACTGATCCAAGCTCAGATTAATGTACATTTCCCTTTTGAAACTGTCCATGTCATTATGGACAATCCCTTTAGTAGACAGTTATTTCAGGAAATTTGGTGTCTAGTGAAAGTAAATTCTTGCTTCTTGAATTAAACTAGGCCTCTATGGAGTTCAGTGTTGTAAAGTCAAGGGAAGATGATAATACCTCCCTATGATGTTGCTTCTGAAAAAAAATCTCTAAGAGAATTGCTGCAACAGTCCTTAGGCCTAATGCAGTGTCAAAATTGAATGGGTTCAAAATGAGAGAAAAAAAATCTAATTAAACTCCTAGTAGAAAAACAAATTAGTTATTTTCAGTTCTGAACTAAATGTCAGTTACCAATGTTTAGGTTTTATATTAAGTTGGACTTTTATCCCCTGCCCTCAGTCAGGGTTAAAATCTTTCTATTTTAATGCCTGGATGCCCTCCTTCATGTTAGTGCTGCTCTAGAAATCTTTTTTCCTGTATTTGCAGAAGATACTTACAGAGGGCTTACATTCCTGTCCCATAAGTGTTCTTGACTTGGTTCTCTTTATTTTGCCTCTTGAATAGAAAAGATTATGATCATCTCTGCCTACCAGAAAGGAAAAGAAGTGTTAATTCAAAGCAAAGTTAGTATCCTAACTAGAACTTTTGGCAGAGATCTGGAAATAATTTATCCAAAATCAAAGCAGTATTTATCAGTTTTCCACATGAGAAAGTGATGAAATACTTGTTGCAGTACAAACTGGTTTTAACAAAAGGTTTGCACAGCTCCCAGTGCAGTGACTGCCTCTTGCCAAGACTAAGACTGGAACCACAAAGTAGATGAAACTTACATGTGAATCAATATGTGAAATGATGCTATAAAAATTCCTGAATTGTAATGCTGACTTTACAACTGGTTGATTTAATGAAAACCTAAGTCCAATATGAAATGCCCAAAATGCTGAGCTGTTACTGACACCAGTAGGAGATTGCAGTTAAACAACATCTCTGAATTAATATATTTCACAATTTCTCATCTCTGCCAAATACACCAGATCTGACAGTGCCTGGCAGAGCTCAGAAGTAGAGATAATATTGACATTTATGGTTCCTGTTGTAAAAGATTGTGTGAAACATCTAAAGTTTTAGTGTTATAATAAAAACACTGCCATGACCTGTGGCTGCAGTTCTCCGGGGATGAAGTTCCCAGGAGTTTTTGAGAGAGTCTGTACATTGCTTAAATCTTAACTTGGACATATTTTGAGACTTAAAAAAGATCAACTTAAATAGGCACAGAATGTTTGCCTGCCTTGGTGTCTAAGCTTCCAAGCACTGCTTCTGTATTCCTGACTGCTCTATTTATGGTCTAAGACAGGGGGAGAAACTCACCAAAATTAGTCTGACTGCCATCTTGTTCATCTGTGACTTCTGTTCCAGCACTCAGATAATCATTGCTGAACTTCACTGCTTTGTTAGGACGAATATCCTGTAGAATCATCAAATGCAGGCAGTTATTAAGATTATCATGTAATGCTGCTATTATTAATCTTAGTGGCACAACATGTTGCATATGAGAAAATACGTAGGCTCCGAATATCAGAGTCAAATTACCACAAGACGTTCTCGTATGTAATTGAACTTTGTTTTGAGGCAAAATTATGTAGCAATTTTTTCTGAACTTTGTGTTAGGTATTTCTTTTGATTTAGAAAAAAAAGTGATACAACCTCAAATGATGAAATGAAGATTCTCATCAAATGAAAGTGTTTCTACTGCTTGAGAAATTTAATTTCTGAAATGATGTGATACAGTTTTCCAGGCCTCACATGGCAAGGTAAGCTTTCCAAGATTCCACACAAGAGACACAGTCTGAATTGTGGATTTTTGAAATGGTAGATTTTCATCTTGAAAAGCTGGAAATGTATATGTTGTGATTTTTGGAACATGGTAATTCCTGAGACAGACATTCCAGATTTTGAATAAAATTAATAGGAGCTCTGACAAAAGTTATCTCCAAACTATTGAAAATTACTAAGCTTAGTTTTTAAGAGCACACTTTCCAGGGTGAAGGAAAGCAGGATCTGAGATCAAAAGCTAAGAGGTGCTAAAATCATCAGACAACATCAGCTGAAAGAAGAAAGTTAATACTAATAGCAAATTAACAAAATGTGAGATGATAGCAAGATAACCATGAAGTCTATCAGATAATCAGATAAGAATACCTGTTCATCTAGCTCCAACAGAGAAAGAAAGATTCTTTTCTCTGAAGAGATGAGTTAACACCCTCTGAATAAAAGTATTTCTTCTTTAGACCTGAATTTAAAATATATCAGCATTACACTGCTCTAGTGACAGCTTTAGACCAGCTGCCTCTCAACAGGCCCCATCTCATGAACTGACCTTGTTAACAGCAGCGAAATTCAATGTAATAGTGACTTCATAGTCATCTTCAGAGATGGTGGCATAATTGATCTAGAAGGAAAGAACAGCCATTACTATATCTTAGCAAAAAAACTCCCACAGAAGTACTTAAAGAATAATTCTTGTTGATGGTGTTTCTTGTGTAGCCAATGCACAAAATCACATGTGTAGCCTTTGCCTCCTTGTGATACTGTACCAACACTTTCCATGTCAGTGAGAAAGAGGCAGGTGTGTTTTGAGTAACTGGAAATTTCACAACAACTGAAACACCAAATGAATCCAACACTGTAATGAGGCTGCATTTCATGGAAGTTCAGTCATTCTCCACTGAGATTTTGTAGCTGCATAAAAGGCTGTATTGTTCTTGGGACTCCCAGATCCAGGAGAACTGGTGGCTGCTTTATGCACACCAGCTGTATTAAAACTTTGGTATCTTTGTGTATCAGTTCCTTGAGACAGTACTGCTGGAAACAAGTCTATGGAAGCCATACAAAAATGAGTGCACAGGGGATTATAAAGAAGTGGAATGAAGATTATATGGCAGCTGGTTGAGAATTTTTAAGTCAAGTTGATTATATTTCTAATCCACATGAAAAATTGAAAAAGCAGCGTTAAACCCAGTGGGCATCTGCTTTGAACCATTTCTGTTACTTCTGGGGGCACTGCTTTTAAGACAATAAACTGACAAAAGGCCAAGTAGCAGCAGGAATAGCCTTCCCTAGGCAATTTTATATTCTTCAGGCCTTATCCTTTTCAATCCTCTAGCAGAGGAAACAAGTTGCAATGGACTGTACCTCAGTTCTATTAAGCAGATATTCTCTTATGGTTGCACTGCAACTTCCGAAGATCTTGGTGGACAATAGGTCTCAGTGAATATAGAAATCAGGTGCAAAGTATCTGCTGGAGTATCTACTCCTCAGGAAGGAGTCCTAGAAGGTTTCCACCTTCTTATTATCTAAAAGCAGCTGAGCAAAGGGTTTCTCACTCCCATTACAGCTCTTAGGTGAGAATAGCCATTGGAAAAAAAGCAGAAAAAAGTCTTCAGGAAAAGACTGACCAAAAAATGGAACAACAAAATTAGATAAATGACACACAGAGACAGATCAACATCTAAAGAAAAGGCAGACATTTATTTGTCCAGTGTTTATGGAGCATAAACACTGGAAAAATAAAATGTTTTTCCAGCAGCAATAATCTTTTCATGACACTCCATAGGAAGATATTACTCATAAGCTCCTTCCTACCTTTCCCATTTGAGGTTCTCCAATCAGTGTTCTGAATTCAAGGTTGTTCTGGGCATAGCTTCGTACATGAGCACAAACATGATCCAGCTGTTTTCTCCAGTAACCTGTTCACAGGGAGTTAAGCAGGAGAAAAATCCTTAAAATGTTATTAACATTCCTTCTAGTCAAGCGATGGGAGATTTAAAAGATAATCACAGTTTCACTGAGATTAAAAAAAAAAATCTGTAGAAAATTCATCTAATCAAGAAAATGAGAAGGAAGTTATACCCTAAAAATCCAGGTGAAACACTGTTTAATTTATAGTCATAATTCATCCTTAGGGCCCTCTATTGACAACAAAAGCCATATCTTGGAATGATCCTTAGGAATCAAAACTGGTTCTGTGTGATGGGAAAAATCTCACACCATTCTAGATCATAAGAAAAGAAGCAGAATATTACAATTAAGCAATTATGTGTTATTGATCTGTTTTTTAGTTGATTTTGGATAACTGACAGGGAACAAAAATCCAAATCTGAAAACTGCAAACACAGAAACTCAGAATATACAATATTTTGGTTTGTGTAAATTATCCTCCAAATAAATTCTTTTCAATTTTATAAGTGAGAGCATATTAAAAGCTTAAGTATTCCTGCCCTTGTGCCTGTCAGGATCTCTGGGAGAGAGTCAGCATTCCTTTAAGCTGATAGAAGGCACAAAACATGAGGGGTTGATTGTGCCTGGATTAAAAACTCATCTTAAGCTTTTTGGAGCTTTTGCACCTCCTGTCCAGGCAATTCCAGAGCTACATTTTATTTTCATCAGAGAAAAAAAAAACAAACTGACTTCTTCTCAGTTTTAACTAATCTGGCTAATTTTCTTTTTTAGCATCCACATGGTAAATACAGAGCAAGATTCATTTTGTTGTAAATAAACTGTGTAGGCTTGGTAACCTCATTTAATTCACACAATGCAGCTGCTCTGACCTTATAATTTCCTTCATGTTAAGTGACGATTAAAACAGTGAGAGGAGACTAAGCCAGAAGGCAAGTGCTGCTCTGGCTTTTACAAGACAAAGCAAGGGCACAAGGAGTTTCGTGCTTGGAAGACTCAAGGTTGACAAATGATGGTATGACAAACTAAACCAACAATTCTTAATTGTTAAGCATCTTTAAATGAATAGAAAATGAAGGATTCACAGAAAAACATAAATTGCTCCCTGCTGTGGTCTCACATGTAAAAACTAATACAAGCTGAAAGCAGTATTTAAAACATCTAAAATAGACTGCTTGGTGAGTGATCTCTCCCTAGAAGTCAGTATTATTTGCAATAAAGTGGTTCATAACTAGCCCAGATCCCCAGATTTTATTTGAAAAAATCTAGATGGTTAGGAACATATTCTTGCATGGTTGATATTCTATTAGAGCTCGAAAGATTTTTAGCAGCATTGATGGAATACCTGGATCCATGCTGCCAATAGGAGATTATACCTCTATCACACTGCTTTAACCGTTGTCCCAGTAGAAAAGGGAAATTCTTTGTAAAATTTACCTGGTAAATGTCTTGGTTTCTGTTCAAAACAGACTGAAAGTACAGCAAAAAAAGAAATGCAATATACACTAGAGGATTAGTGTTTTGGTGATGCTGTTGTTTGCCCCTTTCTTAACTGTTTAATATTTTTTTTTTAATCTTCACACATGAAAAGAAGGTTAGTTAATAGTTGATATGGTCAAGAATAACCTCCACCATTTTATTTAATTGCTTGTATTTAAAAACTTTAATATCATATGTCTGATCCTATTTTGATTGAAGAAATAATGGTCATATTTGGCATATATAAATGAGATTTTCCTGGGTGATAGTACATGGTCTTCTTGATACAGATACGTTTCAAGCCATGTATACAACTCAGCATGAAATGACTCTAAGAGACATTTACTGATTTATGGGATGAAATAAGCTCCTTGGTCCATGGCAGGATCTAAAGGAGAATACATTACACAGTGCAACTTCAACAAAGTTATCTCTGCTAAGTGTATAAAAATGAAAAGAATTCCAAAGAATCTCAGAATTCCTGCCCAGCCTTTCCCAGTGAGCAGTTCTCACTCACAAGTCAAGAGCTGTACTTCTGACAGAGATATACAAATATTCAGTGTGACTTTGCCTGTTTTTTGGCACCATTAGGGGCCAATCCTTTCTTATCTCTGACTAAATTAAGCTGCCTGACATGTTGAGTCAAGTGTTTTATTTCCTACAGTGATGCCTAAGAGAACATGTCACATTTCAGAGGAAGGGAGGAGGAAAACAGATTTCCCCAGTGATTATTTTAAGAACCAGAGTCCATCTGAATATGGACACACAGAGTCAAAAGAGAAATTTCTAACATTCATTAGCAACTTTTACTACCCAATAGAAAATTAATTCTGGTAACAGCTGAGGGGGTGATTGCTGAAGAGAGCTAGATGAGAAAGTAGATCCAAAAGAGTAACTGCTCCTCTAAACCAGAGTTTGGTGCTGTAATGATTTAAAATTAACTAATTCTATGGATTGCCCAGCTGGACTGCCCTGTGAGATTAAAGACAATTCTGCCCATTGAGCCATTTATTAGATCCCTAATTAATACTGATGGACTGTCTTCAAGGGTTTGGGATCCAGAAAGCTGAAGATTTCTCAGGATTGTAAAACTAAAACCTCTAAAAATGGCAAGCATTTAATGACAGCAAACAGCCAAGTGATTCTACAAAGAACAAAGTGACAACAAAACTCGCTGTGAAAGAAAGTTGTTTGCACTACTGATACTGCTCCTGCTACTGTAGTCTGTGAGAGGAAAAACTCTTCAATGAGTGATGTTTTCATAATCCTACTGAGAATCCCTTCCTCTAGTTTAGTTTTCTTTGCTTCTGAAGCTTCTGTAATTTATTCCACAACAGCACCGCAAACAAGTTCCTCACGTAGACAAGCTTCATCATGTTTTCAAGAGCTCTGATCCCGTGTCCCAGAGTTTTGTTGATCAATATCTCTGCAGGTGCCATCGCAGCTCTACCTGAAATTCACATGGCAGGGGCTGGGGAGGGTGCTGGGAACTGGGAGCTGTTCACTGGTTTCCAATTCAAATACAGGACACCTGCCTCCAGTCTTATGGGATCTGAAGAAATCAAACTGCTACCAAATCAGTAATTGCTGCACAGGGCTCAGTAATCCCAATTTTGCTATTGCTGATAGCTTTATTTTAGCTATTGGTGGAGATCAGTAATTGAATTCTAAGGCAGTGCATTTACAAGTGACTGGTGGAAACACACACTTGTAAAGATGTAAATCAGTGTCCTACTGATGCCACATTTCATAAACTATAACATTTTCAACAAAAAAAGCAAGGTTATAAATTGTTTAGAAATAATAAAATTAGAACTTCTAACCTTTTCCAGGACTAATAGCTGTCAGGAGAGGCTTATGATCACTCATCTTTTCCAGCTTTTCTTTTTGTGAAATCAGCTCAAGCTCTTTCTTTTCCAACAGTTTGCTGGATGGGTAAAAAAGTCCAATGGTTTGGGTTCCTTTATCTTCTCTTTCTGTTAGTTCTGCCCTTGATTTGGGCAAGGAAACAGGACAAGTTTGCCAGGCAACCCCCGCCTGTGGCGGGTGGAGGAGAAGGGAAAATGTAAGTAATATAGATATCATTCAATGGCTTACAAACATAACTAACCAGAACACCAAACTGCAAGGGAATGAAAAAGCTAGCAGGAAGAATAATTAACAATTTTAAAATTTTAATTACCAGTCTGTAACAACAATGCAACTTGTCACAAATATTCAAGAAAAATCCAAATTCTTCACGATTGCCAGGGGACGTGTATGCTTTTATAGGGCAAAAGCTGGCCTTGCTAAGTATTGGGCTCTTTCTTAAAACAGTTTAGAAAAAACTGCTACATTTATGTGAAAGAATACCTTGTATCAGCAGACCACAAATAATTCACAGACAGTAAAACAAAACTACTTCAAGAGCTAAGGCTTTTGAAAGGCTGCCATTTACAAAGAGTCTGGATGGAGGCCTTGGGCTGAGGCTGCTCTTCAGCAGAAAGCAAAAGAAACATTTTTGCCTTTCTTGTGCTCCCAGCCCACAGCATCGTCCCAAGGAAATGAACGGAGTTGTGCTGATCCATACCCCCAGTGGACCAGCCTCTCAGCCGATTTCAAACCTGGCTTTGTAACACTGTGTGTCCTACCTGAGAGGACCCCAGGGAGTCCCCACGGTCCATGGGACTGCCAGGAGAGCTCTGTCTGGATGGGGGCTCTATGTAGACACCACAAAACACGCAGAAGCGAGCATAGGGCTGGTTCCTGGTACCACACTTGGAACAAGAAAAGTAGGATGGAGGAGGTCCAGGCTGGAAAGTTCAATGCAACATTTGTCACTGGAGAAACACAGGATGAATGACTCAGGAATGATAAGAGCAGAGGAATGAATTAAAAGGAAGTAAAGTACCACTCTGAGTGCCCTAGTACAGTACAGGACTAATGGTTATTTATGCATATAGGGGAGTATTTCAAATTTTATATGCATTCAACTCACAGAGAATAAATTTTCCTTAAGTATGATCTTAGATAGAAGCACTGTACAAGGGGAAATTGTTTACATTGATTGTAATCCTACTGAGTAGCAGTTAAGTACTTGTCCTTATTGAAGTTAAGGAGGCCTTCAGTCAAAACAATTGCATGCATCATCTCATATCTGGTAATTGCCTGTATAGGTGATTAGAGCCCAGAGCTGTTATGGGAAAACTTGCATTGCCTCACCCTATACTTTAACCTTTGATGGTTAAGTTACTTTGCCTGAGCACAGGGCTGCTGCATCTCAGCTGATGCAATGATCTGGTGCTTGTTGACCCATAATAATTTGTTTGCAACTCCAAACCCTCGGGTCACTGACTGATGTGGGGTCAGGATGTCTTCTAAGTTCAATTTTCCATACACAATCCTCTAAGCTCTAAGCGAGTACCTCGATGATAACAGTGTTTACTGACTGGCAGGAGTTTTGCACAGAGAAGTGTGACATTGCTGCAGAGAAGCAGGAGCAGGGGTGTCCCCACAGGCAGCAGGACAAACCTTGGCCCCGCACCAGGCACAGAAGCGCGCGTCGCTCTGGTTCACGCCGTTGCACTTGGAGCACCGAGCCGTCTCCCTTTGCTGGCCCTGCAGGGATGGGCAGGAGTCTCCTCCAAACACAGGCTGAGTAAACAAACAAGCATTAGGGAGAAAATGCTCCTCATGAAGGAAAGTCCACAAGCCTAATAAGGGGAAAGGAAAGCAAGCTGCTCTGGCAACATGAAGTAACATTCAGCTTAAAAGAATAATTGCAGCTTAGAACAAACCACAGAGTGACTTGGATCTAACCTACAATTTTCATTACAAAACCATGGTAAAATGTAGCATTAATTAATTTGAAAATATTTTTAGCAGAATTAGCACTAAAAAATAAAAACCTTTTCAATGGTGTGCTTTTAAACTGAGTATTTATTAACAGGGCCCTATGTATAAGTACAGATGAAATTAAGATAGAGGCTTCTCTACTGACAAACTTGCATTTTCAAATCCAACACACAGTTTTCCCTGTACCTTTCTCTTTAGTAATATAGCAGGGAGAATGTGTTCAGGCAGAGTTTCCTCACAGTTTGGAATTTGCTGCATAAATATTTTTTTGCACTCTTTTGCCTTGTGCAAATTATATATTACCCAACTTTTCTACAATTAACTTATATGAGTAAGCAAAACAGGTTTTTCATCTGAAACTTCTAGAGCTTAAGTACAGATCCCAGTTAGGACAAATAGGACTTAAAAACATTTTGTCAGGTTTTGCCTTAAGGCTTATGCAGTTTATTTTCTCTACAAGTTAGGAATATGGATAGGGGACAGAACCCAAGGAAAATTGTTTTGATTAGACCGTAACAGCAAGTAAGCAAACACAAAATAGCCCTGTTTTAATCTGTGGCCTGCACTGCAATTTGAACAATGTAATTTGGGAGTTCAGTTGGAAAATAAAATTTAGAAAAACACAAGTCTAAGTATGTTCTAAATATAAATTATTTAATAGTCATTAATAACGATATCAGCATTATTACTATTATTAAAAATAGGATTGTTATAACTAATTAATCGCTATTATTAGCAAATTTTCTGATTACTATTAATAACTCCTAGTAAGCATTTAACTTTCTCAGCTAATACAGATCTCACATTCAAGTCACATGCCTAACTACATATGCAGCTCCACATTATCTCCACGCATATCTGCATTCAATGAAGCAGCCAAACATACATTTATCTTAGTTAAGTACAGAATTCTACTGAAATTTACTTTGAAATGACACTTATGTGGCTATACAAAAGACTTTTGCCTCTAGCTACAGACAGTTTTAGAACTCAGGATGTTAATCATTATAATCAGAAGATTTCAACTTGCAAACAATTGTTATCTATAATTTTTGTATTTGCCACAAACTGGAGAAGTGAAATGTACCAGACATCTTTCATACAAGATTTTTTTCAGAACTGAAAATAAAATTCTTCTAAGGAACCGAGCTAAATGGGGAGTTGAAACAGAGCAATTTTAGGGGTAATATTTCAGTGCTTTTCTCACCTCTGTGCAGAGTCACAGCCAAATACAAGCATGCTAGCTGTATGCATGTAGGAGAAGCAGCAAGTGGAGATAAGAAAAATAATGTAAAAGCAGAGATATGAAAAATACTGCAAAGGCATATTCTGTTTTCAGAAAATAACTGAAATCAGTGTGAATGATGTTCCTGGTGTATTCAGTCAACTTTTCTATTGCAACTGAAAGTAATCTGGACACAAACAAGACTCCCTTGGAGTCAAGACTACCCATCTTCTAAGAACCTTCTGAGCTTTCTCAGTGGCATTCTGATTTCCATGTCAGAAACTTGAAGGTCCATGAGACACTTATGTTTAGCTGGACATTTGTGGTGGAGCTTCTGTGGGAGGACTGGGCTTAAATATGACACTGGGGGGAGAATCTCTGCTTTGGTAACACAGGGACAAGGGGACATGACTTCAGTTTTCCAGAGATAAAGGATGTTCTGCTGTGGTTTGATTCACCCAGTGTGATTGAAATCTTACCATCTGTACTTC
This sequence comes from Chloebia gouldiae, assembly GCA_003676055.1. Classification (NCBI taxonomy): domain Eukaryota; kingdom Metazoa; phylum Chordata; class Aves; order Passeriformes; family Passeridae; genus Chloebia; species Chloebia gouldiae. Next base: position 22,441,576 of record QUSF01000008.1, on the reverse strand, counting down.
AGGCAGTTTGCTCTCACAAGTTGCACAGTGTTTATGGTGAAGAGGATTCCCTGTGCCACACACCTGACAAATGACTTTGCCCTTTTAAACAGAGAGAAAATGCATTTCACATAGTATTTGAAAACTATCAACAAAAAGACAAAGAAGAAGACTTGATCTTACAAAATGCTGTGGTTATTCAGCCCTGCAGAAAGAGGATATCCTTCAAATCTGGGCTGTTTCACACCTTAGTCCATGTTGCCTCTCATCTATGGGAACTATTTTTTTTTAATTATGGTACAGTTTCCTCAGGAGATTCAGTATCAGTATCTCCAGGTCTTTATATACTCTGATTGCAGTTTGCTCAGTCACTATACTCACAAAAAACAGACAGCCCAGTATCTGCATAGACAATTATTAATATTAATATAATACCACAGTACTCTGAGGTGCCTTAAAAGACCTCTGAGTTGACCCTGGCTGAAGACCAGGTGCCCACCAAAGCCATTCTATTCTCTCCTCCTCAGCTGGACAGAGAAGAGAAAACATAATGAAAGGCTCATGAGTTTAAGGGCAGGGAGAAATCACTCACTGATTACTGTCAGGGGAAAAACAGACTCATCTTGGGCAGATTTACTGAATTTATTACCAATCAAATCAGAGTAGGAAAATGAGGAATCAAACAAAATCTCAAAAACCACCTTGCCCCCACTACTTCCTCCTTCCTGGACTTAACTTTCCTCCTGATTCTCTGTCTCCTGCCCTCCTCAGCAGCACAGGGAAATGGAGGTTAAGGTCAGCTTATCACACATTGCCTCTGCAGCTCCTTCCTTCTCAAGGGAAGTATGTCCATGTCTTCCTTGTACTGAGGAACCTTTAATCCCTTTTTCCATTCAAGCTATTTTAAATCCCACTAAATCTTAAAGCTGTCCATAATGTAATTATACAAAGTGAAGGTTAAATCAAAATATTTGTAATGAAGTCACCTGTTAAAAAATGCATGCCAGGAGTTAAATCACTATTTTGTTTTACTTATTCTCAATTACCTTTATGCAGATGTTGTTTTGGGGCTGCAGCTGTGGAGCTATTGGTGCCTCACAGATAATGCAAGTGGGCGTATTCATTGGCACAAGATGTCTGCATTCAAGGCACGGTGCCATCTGAAGGAAAAGCCACATCACAGTTATGTTAAAAACCACAATGAGATCATTAAGGTTATTAATGAGATTTCAGTATTTTCCTAGCTGGAATCTACATCAGCAGCAATGTCACTGGAAACATAGAAATTGACAGCAACTGATGCTGATATTGATCTTTAAAGATCAAAGGATCATATCGAGAAAATATTAAAGACATCTGGAAAGAGAATGTCAGAAAAGTATTAAGGTAATTTTCAATAAAATGAAAAGGATATGATAAAATATAGTAGGACTGGCAAGGTGCTGTGGGGACCTGTGAGAAAGCTTTCTTTCTGTTTCCAAGAGTAAAATTACAATCCTGTTATTCCACTGTCACCCACTTCATACAAGGAATTGAAATTGTCCTAATTATGAACCTAATCTAAGGAGGTGGTGAATCTTGGTCATTACTTAAAACTACAGCATTGCCCAGACCAGACAACTCTCTGATGATACAGGAAGGGAAACACACCACTGACTTGTTAGATCAAGTTATGATCTCTTAGGAAGAACTTAGGGAAGACAGTTACACACACCACTCCAAAAACTTGGTGCATATGCGCACATATGCCACCATTTAAAGTTTCAGGACTGGTACTGTTTCCTGATATAGGCAAATAGTTTACTTTTTCTTTGCTTTCCTTATTAGAATACATAGCCCTTGAAGAAATCTATGGTCGATTTCACCCCTTGTTGGAGAATTTCATTGGGTGCAGTACTAAAGGTATTGAGCAGAACAAAGAAATTAGAACAGAACTTTGAAATGGAAGTGTGAGCAGGTAACAGGTTTTCCAGCACTGACTGTGTAACTTGCAGAGGCTGCTGCTCTCTCCAAGGATGGTGTGTGGATTGCTAGGATGTTTTGCTGACCTGTGTTCCTTCGGGGACTGGGAAGCGCTGGACTGGCACAGGGGGGACAGGAGATCCACAGTTCTGGCAGAAGTGAGCCAAGGGCTCAGACAGGCGAGGGGCAGAACAATGTGCACATCTGAAAATAAGAGCAAACTGGCTGAGCTTCATTAAGTATTTCACTGCTGCATAATAATGAATAATCTCCAATTGGCTGTGACAGGACTTAGGCCACTGACTTCCCAGCTGTGGTGGGACACCAAACCATGCCCCAACATCCCTGATACAGAGTTCTGAACTCTAAACAGCTTTGCAAGGTAGAAAGCTCTCTGGCTACTATGGAGTTTCATACCTTCCTCCTCATTATGGGAGGTAAACAGGTCTCTGACAGGCAGTCTGTGTCAGGCCTCACTGCTGCACCATGGGGAGCCACTGATGTAGATCACAGAACTTTTTCAATACTGATAAGCATTAATGTTCTGTGAGACTACTCCAGTGAGAAGTGTTCACCTATAGCACTGAGGGTATATTACAATTTGAAAAGACAGGGTTTTTTTTAAGGGATGATAAGGCAGCTGATAACAGACAGTTTAAAACTACATTTAAGAAACAGTCCTATCTAGATTATAGATAGATATATAATATTTATTATTATTTCAAAGTCCTATCTAGATTATACTCTGTAGCTATGAGCCAGTGTCTGTCTTTACCTTCCTAATTTTTATAGAAGCCCACAGTATTATCAGCTTGGTTGCAAAAGGATCAGATGTTTTCCAAAGGACAAGCATGTTAAAAGGAGAAGCCACTTACTTAAGGAAATCTGTTTTACTTTGGATCCTTGACGCCTGTGTGCTTGCTAAGCTTTTCTGGCTAGTCACTGCAGAGGAACTTGCAAACTGAAACAGAGGTAATTCTTTAAGCTTTAGTAAGGAAATATTTGCAAAATACATATAAAAATAGAAAAATCATCTACAGATGTAATTTGAAATAAGTTGCACTGAAATGCACTGCTTTGAGGAATACTTACTATCCTTGATTCCCCCATTAGCTACATGGCCTTCTTCTAATAAAAATAAATCAATGCCTTGCTATGTACTTCCACCACAACATTACTGAATATTGAGTTTTAAATATTAACTTGCCAACAAACAGCACTAAGTATTTGCTTACTGCAGATTCAGGAATGTATTAGAAAAGAATGAATTTGAATGCAGTCAGTGTTGATTTCATTTGCCTGGTTTTGTCCATATTGACAACTGTATCCTGCTTTGGGCATTCCTATTCTAGTGGATCATTATCAATACATTCAAATCAGGACTGTAGAATCCAGGCAAAGGCATTAATAGCTGAGAGAGATCATCAATCTTCACTCCCTCCTTTTTTTAGACCTCTCTCCTGATGACCTAGCCCTCTGCTCACCTGCAGTGACTCCATTGGTTGTGCTGAGGTGGATTCCTCTCTGTGCTCTGTGGCTCCCAAACCACTGGCAAGGAGCTGAGGTCCTTGAGGGGACCTGTGAGAAGGCCTTCTGTCTGTTTCCAAGATTAAAATTACAATCCTGTTATTCCACTGTCACACACTTCATGTAGTTAATAGATATTTGAACAGGAATGTTACATATTCTTACTACGCATAATCAAAAACATATTTGGCATGCACATTTTGGGTTCAAATAAGCTGCATAGAATCACAGGAAATTAAACTAGAAGAAACCCCACACTTCTCTGACAGAGCTTATTTTTTGTTTTAATTTATTTACAGTTATCTTCCTTCCTGCATGAAGGAAGAAAAATCCCAGCTCCTAAGAGTAAATTAATGAGTAAACACTGATACAGTTACCTGCTCTAAAACAGTCCCATTGCTGTTGCCAAGGAATAAGAGACTTTATCTACAGAGAAAATCTGGGTGAAGCTTTCATTTCTGCTCAGTGTATTTATTTTGGAAGCTTGCTGCAAGCAAACATCAGTAAAGGAACTCTGTAAAGGATTTGCAATGCCATCAATTTAACAGCATCTTCTGGCACAAAGGGAAATACAGACAGGGCCTTGTTGTGTTGCTGAGAAATGAATGATGTTTTAATATGTTTTTAAGAACTCATGTGAAATGTATGCAAAGTAAATTTTGTTCTCTATTTGCAGTGTTGAACAATCAAAATTGGAATTTGCACAGGATGCTCTGTCTTCTGAGAGGGTTTTAAAATTACCCACATTTTACAAGCAATACAAGAGGGAAACTCTATGCAATTTTCTGCTAGAACAGAAGACTATCTCAGTTTTATGAAGTGATACTTACCTTGAAGGTCTTGGGATGTTTCATCCCAGGCAGGCTTGATTTCCACATTCAGTCTATTCTTCTTAGGTTTTGTAGTAAATGTTCCACCTTCCTTAGTCTAAAATGTAATTCCATTTGAATTCCAAATAAATTTTTTGCTTTTGTTCTCATCCTCTCTTGCTATAGTTATTTGTTAAAATTTTAAAATACATGTTTAAGGTATTTATTTTCAATGCAAACATGTGAAAAGCTTAATATTAATATTACAAAAAGGACCAAAGCAGCAAAGATGGGCAAACACAGTAAATAAGATACGTGAATAAAACTGGCAGTCAAAGCTTAATCTGTAAATAATATCATATCTACAACATTTTATACTCACAGAAGGGATTACAATTTCCAAAACTTACCTGTGTGGCTATATCTTTTAGGAAATTCTTGTCATCATCTTCAACAGGGAAAAGGATGTTTGGTTGTTGGTACTCTACCACAAACACCTTTGTCACAATTGAACTCTCCCTGTAGTCCCTGAAAATCAATATTCACACAGCTAAGAACTTGACACAGACCTATGTGCTGCAACATGAAAATCACTGATGGATGTGGCGTATTAGGTGGAACATCCCTTCCAAGCTTTTATTTATTATCATTATAGTGAATCTCTGAAAGTGTCTTAATATAAACAGACTGCAAATAAGTGTTAGTCTAGGCAGTGATGGCAAGAAAATAAATATAGGCCTTGGTTTTGAGTGTTATATAATGTTGTTGTATTGCAGTGCAGCCACAAGCACAGGCTGGCTGCAGGTGCTGCTAACAGGGAACAGCAGACACAAATCTTCAAGTCGAGTGGAAGATCCTGCTCCCTTGGAAATAAAAGGTAATGCAACATAGTACAGACAGAGAATTGATGTGTCCTCTCTCTGTCTTCTAAATATGAAGTTATTTTGGACAAAGTCACTGGCTGTGCAGCAAAATCCAGTTTTCTTTCTGTGTATTGTATTTTTGCTTCACCCAGCGTTGTACTTAAGCTGTGAGGTTCGGCATTCTGTGATCCTTTGGGAGAAACTAAACAAATTCCTGGGAAAACCAGCTTCTATAAATCCACTGAACCACTGGATGACCCCAGAAACACCAGCCTGGTTTCTCAGGTGTTTCTGATGGTCACACTCCAAAGGATGAGCTCTCAGGACAGGACATCAGCTTCTCACCCACAGCCTCCAGGATCACTGGACACCCTGAGTCCAGGAGATAACACCCAAGAGGTTATCCAACCACACAAACACTTGATGGATAAAAATTATCCTGAGAAAGCCAACTCAGTACTATTCCTGAGGGTCATTCAGATTGCAGATTGCCTGGGGAAAGGCTCATCTCTCACTTGCAGGGTATGGAACACTTTAAACAACACAAGCTGTGACAGGGATGTCTGTCCCTTGCCAAAAAAGGACTAAAAGAAACCAAAACAGGATACTCACTTTGTAACTGCCAGGGCTTTGACCATTATTTTCCCCACTGGCAATATGATAGGACCCTTATACTCCAAAGTGTTACATGGTCCATAGCCAGGTTTCCTAATGAGTTCTGGTTTGCTTCCATCTAATGTGTAATAAATAGAGGCCCCAGGTGTATCTGAAAGAAACAGAAAAAGTAATTCCTCAGAATGTAGGCAACCTTGGAAAAACAAATTATTCACTACAGTGCTTGATTTTGCTCACATAAAGAAAATAAAGCAGTTCCATAAGAGACCAAATATTTGGGATCAAAACTGTTTCTCCCATGAAATATCAGTTACTCAACAAAAGTAATTTCATTATAAGCAATATTTCTGACAGCAAAGTATCTGTAAAATGATTTTGCATGCAAACATTGCCGCAGCTTGTCCATTCCAACGACAGAAAGGGTATTTTCTGCCACAGCAAAAGGTGACAATTCAAAAATTGTAACAACAACATTGGGAGTGAGCCTGGCACATGATTCTTTCAAGAACTGTTTTTGCAGTCAAAACCAAATGCAACAGCTTAAAAGTTTGGTCTTGGAAGCAATTAAGACTGCTAACACATATAACTTTTATGTCAGTAATGTTGTTGCGATAAATAAAATTACACGCAAGTATATTTGGTGCATCAAACCTGTTGGTTAATTTTATAAGTTCCTTAATGAAATGCATGCTCCAAAAATCATGACTAAATATGAAAAAAGTATAAAGGCCAAATATTTCAAATGGACACATAAGTACAACTTTGAGGGGGAGTTAAAGCTCTTGTGCATACCTGATTTTATTTCTATGAGAGTATTTGTGTCTATTTCCCGTTGCACTTTCCCTGGAGGTGGGATTCGAAGTGGAATGATCTGAGGAGCTGAGACAGAGCCAGCTGTCATTTTTTCTCAGCAGTGATCTTTAAAATAGAAAAGTAAAAAGGCAGACAATAATTTTCCTAAAAAGAAGAATGCACTGAGAAACACAGTAATTTAGCATGACTCCTGATCTTCATTTGTTTCTCTTAAAAGAGAGAACACTGGATTCTTTAAACCATCCTGCGACTGTGATTCTGTGTGTTTGAGCTAGAACAGCTTCAGCACCTCATATCAGTGACACATGGGAGGAGTAAGGGACAGGAATCTCCACCCTCACCATGTCAGATGTGAAACCAGCCTCATCCCACTACAGCCACCTGAGTGAGTACAGCATGCCCTGGAAAGGACTAAAGAAAACCAGCTATTTCTTAAGCTTATGCCAGATATCACATGGATCCAGAATATATCCATGAAACAGGTGCAAAACCTGATTTATCCTGATGTACATAGTCATTATCATGGCACATAATTCAAGAATGAAAAATTGCATTTGGATATGATGACATTTTACAAAACAAAGAGATGTACTCCAGATCCTGGGAATTGATGCTCAGGGCCAGGAAACACGTCTGTGCTACAAGGATTTGGTTTTGTCACCAACCCTCCAGTGCTCCAGAAACAGCTCTGATGCTACTCATCAATGTAGGCAGCGAGGGACACTCCCCACCCTCTTTGGGCGATCTGTCCCAGGGGCTCAGTCACCTTCACAGGGCGAGGGTGAACCTTTCCCCTGCAAGTGTGGCACTTCCCAGATTCTCCCCGTCGCCTCCTGTCCCATTTCTGGAGCAGAGCCTGCTCCGTCCTCTGACACACACCCAGCAAGCGCGGGCGGGTCAGCTCTCTCCGCTCTGAGAGGGGCCTTCAGCCTTCCCCTCACGCTCCCACCCAGGCTCCGCTCCCTGGCGGGGCGCGCCGGCACCCAGCCCGCTCCCCGCCGCTCCAGGGCGCGGCCTCACAGCTCTGCCCGCTCGGTCCCGCCGGTGTCCGGCCCCCGCTCACCCGCTCGGTCCCGCCGGTGTCCGACCCCCGCTCACCCGGCTCGGTCCCGCCGGTGTCCGACCCCCGCTCACCCGGCTCGGTCCCGCCGGTGTCCGGCCGCCGCTCACCCGCTCGGTCCCGCCGGTGTCCGGCCGCCGCTCACCCGCTCGGTCCCGCCGGTGTCCGGCCCCCGCTCACCCGGCTCGGTCCCGCCGCTCCCGCTCCGTCTCCAGGGACGCCGCCGCCGCCGCGGCGCTGACGCCATCTCTGCGCGCCGCAGCCCGCGGTGCTATGGCGGAGGTGAAGGTGAAGCCGGAGGTGCCCGATCCCATGGACATCGAGAGCAGGTGCTGGTGGCCGTGTGGAGGCTGCGAAGGGCGGGTTTTGGGGCTGGGGGCAGCAGGCGTGGCGGGGCCTTGTCGTTCGAGACCCGAGGGGGGTGGTTGGACGCCCCAGTGTAAACCAGGAAATTGATGCTGAAGGAGAGGGTTGTCAGGGGCACGCGGAGTTTCGTGCCGGGAGGTGCTTAGGGGGCAGTGAGGGTTGGGTCAGGTCACTTTCGGCTGTCCCGGAGTTTTTCTGGTCTTGGAAAGGGAAATGGTGCACAGGAGTTGGTGCCGAGCTCCCTCAAGAAGCAATTGATGGATACTTCTCCCCGGAGTTGCTCTTGTCGCTCTCTTCCATCCTGACTCCAGTACTGTTTGGATGCAGCAGAACATGACTTTTAAAGTTGCTTCTCTCCTCCTGCAGGATCATTGAGCTGTGCCACCAGTTCCCCCATGGCATCACGGACCAGGTGATCCAGAATGACATGCCTCACATGGAAGCCCAGCAGAGAGCTGTGGCCATCAACAGGCTGCTCTCCATGGTAGGGACAGCCCGCCTTCCTCATCTTCCTCAGCACACACATAACCACAGCCCCATTAGGGATGGGGAGTTAATTAGCTGCAGAGAAAAGGAGGGATGTGAGCCCATGCTGGGGGTGTTCTCTGAACCCCCCACAAAATCCCAAGTTTGTGGATTGCTCTGAAGGCACACGGGTGGAACCTTCCAAACCTGTAAGAACCAAGGCAGTAACTGTAGGAAAGGATCAGCTGGCAATGAGAGAGTGATTGTTGATTCATGCTGTTATACACTCTTGTGCTTGTCCAATTGCTTTCCTCTTCAAAATAGGAAATAAGGACTTTGCCTGGCCACAAGCATGCAGAGCAGAACAATCTGTGTGTGTGGGTGAGAGATGCCAGTAATTTGCTTCTAGAGTCACTGCCCATCAAAGTTGGCAGATTTCCAGTGATGGCCATTCAGTAAAAAGCAGAACTTTGTTACTGCAACTTGGAATTGTTCCAGAGCTCCACTGTGATTTCTGGGTTGCCGTGCAAATGAGTGCTCTGGTGGAAACTGAGAGCAAAGTATACAAGAACTTGATGTCACTTGCACCATGTGAAAGTCAGGAGAAATAATAGGAACTGTGTAGATGTTGTGGAAAGGGTCAGGAACTGTTTGTTATTTCTGATAGCTGATGATAATTGGAAATTTGTCAGGGGAAAAAAATATCCTCAAGGCTGTTATTGTTTCCAGTGGTTAGACACATTAGTTTTTATTTTTCTTTATTTAGTTGACATTAAACAATGTTTTTGTTTTAGAATTTCAGAATATTTTTCTAAAACACCTTCTGAAACAAGCTGTTTGAAGGAAAGTAAATGCATTGTGCCCATCTCTCCTAGGGGCAGCTTGACCTTCTGCGGAGCAGTGCAGGTCTCCTGTACAGAATCAAAGATTCCCAAAATGCAAGGTAAGCCTGTGTCTGCTGGGTAAGTATGTCTGGAACACAATTATTGTTTAAAACAAATGAAACTTCAATTATTGTTTAAAACAAATCAAATGTCTTTCAAATTTTGGACCTTTCAAAAATCCTGGTGTCTGTCTTGTTTTACAGTAAAATGAAAGGTTCCGACAATCAAGAGAAGCTGGTTTACCAAATCATAGAGGATGCAGGCAACAAAGGTACTTTTAAATTATGATTGTGAATGGTACTAACTCTGTTTGCTTATGGGACCATTCCTGTCCAAAGTCACAAATGCTTGCCCAGACAATAGAAATATAAAATCTAATGCCCCATACCTGCTTGTTTCCCAGTCTCTTCCATTCCTTCCCTTTTGCTGGGAGTGGCAGGCAAGCAACCCAAGCAGTGTTCTGATGTGACTTTTGGTTGGTATATATGGAAACAAATGGTTTCTTCTATTTATTTCTGTTCACTTCTCTGTTTTTTAACAGGTATTTGGAGCAGGGACATTAGGTACAAAAGCAATCTGCCTTTAACAGAGATCAACAAAATACTGAAAAACTTGGAAAGCAAGAAACTAATTAAAGCAGTTAAATCTGTGGCAGTGAGTATTTTGTGACTTTCTTTTTAACAATTTCAAACATCTGCTGCATGCTTTGTATGCTTTTAACAGGGGCCTGGGGGCAGAGAAACCTCATTTTGCCTCCAGCTGTCTCTTTGGCTGTGCACCAGTGTTTGACTCTGTGCCTTTAGTGTGCAGGTTTGAGGTGCAGCAGATACCGGCTCCACAGGTCAGCCTGTCTTCACATATCTGGTTCTCACTGGGTCTGGTAAAGCAGGTGGGGGTGGAGAAGTTGGACATAGCAAAGCAGTAGCTTTTTTGTGTTCATGTGAAAGATGCTGGCTTCATCTAGTCTTCCAACACTATGCTATAAAATGATTAGGAATTAAAATGAGTTGATCTTCTCTTTATCTCTGTATTACCTGAGGGGCAAACAGGTTCAGGATACCTGGAGTCAGATGGATTGCTGTGCCTTAGGTATAGGAGTAATAGACCTCTTTTGCAGATTATCTGCTTATATGTTCCTTCCTTATGAAGGAAGGAATTGTTGAGAGCTGTACATCTCCCTCCCACAGGCATCCAAGAAGAAGGTCTATATGCTGTACAACCTGCAGCCCGATCGCTCTGTCACTGGAGGGGCCTGGTACAGTGACCAAGACTTCGAGTCTGAGTTTGTGGAGGTGTTAAACCAACAGTGTTTTAAGTTTCTGCAGAGTAAGGTGAGTGCCAAAGTCACCTGCCATTTGTTTTGTAAACAGGTACCAGGTAAGGCCTAGGTTTCCCATAAGTGTTGGCCATTATTGCAGCTAGATTGGCAAATCCATACTGGACTATTATTTTTGTCACAGTAGGTGTGATGGTGTTGTATTTAATGATGGGTATTTTTCCACCCTGGGCAAGGAGGGAAGCCTTTTATCCCTGAGGTCCAATGACAGCCTATCCTAGGTAACCCAAAACTGAGTATTCCTTATCTTCTGTGTGCCAGCCTGCCCAAGAGTATTACTGTCCCTAAGACCCAACAACCGGGGAAAGAGGAACTTGTGTGTTTTATCTTGGAAGGGGGGTGCAGGATCCCTTTAGAAACGGGAAACCATGGGGGGAGTGCTTTTGTTCTCCCTGGGTGCCCGAGGGGATTGCCTGGGGCAGATCTCCAAGTTGATACCCGAGAAGCTGCTCCAGAGGGAATTTTGCAGTACCTTTCCCAGCCGAGGAGGAGGCAGACCCTCTCTCCACGATTATCCAGCCGCCTGTCGTTTGTTTGTCCAGGAGGGAGCAGATCTGCAACTTGCCGGGAAGTTTTTTCCAGCTTTTTTCGCAGCATATGAGCCTTTTGGCCAAAAATTGTTTTAAATAAATAAAATTATCCAAGTTTTGTTTTGTCCCTCTCCCCCTCTGATTGTTGTTTGTGGAAGTTCTGGAACCGCAGAGGCTGTTATCTTTTATTTGATTGGTATTTTTTCCCTTTCTATCTTCTCCCATTTTGTCTCTTATTGGTGGAAGGAGATAACTCATTTTGGAGTCTTCACCCTGCATAATTGTCCTAAACTACAACATAAACCAGGCAGCAAACACAAGAGGACCAAAAAATCTAGGAAAAGCCACTGTGGTTTCTGCAGAGCACCTCATTTCTGAGAGGGTGTAAGGAAGCAGTCAGTGAGGTGACTCTGCTGAGAAGACAATTGCTCCTAGTCTAAATTGTCCCTGGTTCATTAAATATGTCTGCAGATTCTAGCATGTGTCTATTCCATTACAATATATTTTTAATTGGCTCTAGGTACAGCAGAAACTTTTTTTTTTCAACAAAATTCCAAATGCTGATATTTCTTCATATTAATCTGAATTATAGTGTAAATTTTATGTCATTTATTATAAAATTGTATTTGATTGTGCACTGCATTGTGCACTGAAGAACGTGGCTTTAAATGCTAAACATGTCCCAGAAATGGAAAGCAAATTTTGGTTTTGAGTCTGCCTGAAACTGAACCAGGAAGGAGACTCTTGGCAGTGAGTGCTGACTAAGTAACCTTTGCTTTTTCTCAGGCAGAGGCAGCTCGAGACAGCAAACAGAACCCCATGATACAGAGGAACAGCTCATTTGCCTCATCCCACGAGGTGTGGAAATACATCTGTGAACTGGGCATCAGTAAGGTCAGAACAGATTCATCTCACTACTGTTCAAATTTGCAGTGCATGACTAGCTCTAGGAGCTGGGTACTGCAAACTTGCTGGAGGTCTTATAAGTGTCTTAGCACCCCACAGCTTGTGTAGTGGAGGTGAGCTTTGTGGCTTCTTTGCTTTTTGGGGGCATACCAGGATAGCTTGTGCATGTGGGTTTTCAAAAATGTGTAAAAGAATTAGCATTCACATCCTTGTTAACTGTCTCGGCTGGTTTAGATTTCATAATTTCTTCTAGGTTTACTTATGTACTTCAAGGAATTTTAGGGGAGGGGAAAAAAGAAGGGGAAAAATACCCCACCTTTACTGGTACCATCAACAAGTATTTCTTTAGCAGTCTTGTCTTTTTCTTCTTTCACAATTGTTTTCCTGCAAAACTGGAACTATAATTGTGCTAGGCTGATGGAGACATCTCAGGTGCACGGGGAAGTTCTTTTTGGTAAGACCAAGGCTAGTGCAAATCAGAAGTGCTCAGGAGGTAGGAGATATTAGTATTTTCTTTTCTTTTTGCATATGCACAACTCCATAAAGTCCCCAGTGAGTCTGGTGTCTTTTTCTGGACTAGGTTAGAACTCCATGGATTTGTTACTCATGGTGTTTGCTCCTTTCCTCCTTGCAGGACTCACTGGTATGCATCTTTCCTAACATCTATTTCACAAATTGTTTCTTAGGTAGAGTTATCAATGGAAGACATTGAGACCATCTTGAATACTCTTATCTATGATGGCAAAGTGGAGATGACCATTATTGCTGCCAAGGAGGGGACAGTGGGCAGTGTGGATGGGCAGATGAGGCTGTACAGAGCTGTTAGTCCTCTCATCCAGCCTACTGGATTGGTCAGGACGCCCTGTGGACTCTGCCCTGTGAGTAACTAATTCTGTGTATCATTAGTGGTGCATGCAGCTCTTGAACACAGGCCTGCAGTGGCCAGATGGCACATGGCAAGTTCTGCCCACGAGTCAGCCTCGGGGCTAAGCCAGCTGTGCTTAAAAGCTTTCCGTGAAGCCTTAGCTGTGGTGTAATAGGCTCTAGATTTGGTCTGAACACCTGCTCTGCCAGGTGTTCCCAGCTTCCAACCTGTCTCTTTACTGGACTGTATGTGAAAGAGTGGTATCAAGTGCAGCCTTTTCCAAATTATGTTATTATATTTCTGATCCCATGTTTGCCTCTCTTTTTTATCAAGCTAAATTATTTCTGTCTAGCTTTTGGTCTCTCCTCCCTGGACTGTGAACTGACTTGTAGGTGAAACTTCCCAGTATGATCCTTTGTGGTGGGATCTGTTTTTCTCTTCTCCCTCAGAGCTGCCATAAGACTTCATAGGTTTTGGCCTCTGTTAGACTAATGCTGATCTTCTGGGAAAGAAGCAGAAAACATGGGAGCATGTTACACACAGCAAGCACCATCCAACTGGACACAATTACTCTGCTGACATAGGGCTTTCTTTTGCAGGTTTTTGATGATTGTCATGAAGGTGGTGAGATTTCTCCATCAAACTGTATTTATATGACAGAGTGGTTGGAGTTTTAAAGTGAAAGAAAACCGTAAACTGGATTCATTCTTCACAGCCAAAGTGACAAAGCAGCTTGCTTTTTTTAAATGCGGACTTCTAAATTTGTAAGCAACTTCAGGAGATGGAATGACAAACCAGCCATGTATCAGTTGTGTGAACTATCCTGGGAGTGGACTGGAAGTGGAGTCAGTGCTGAAGATCAAGGCTGAAGTGGAAATGTAGATCCATTCTTCAACCAAAATTGGAGATGGCAACTAAGGTGGTTAACAAAACAGATTTCTAAGCGACAGTTCAAAATAAAGCTCAGACGAGGTTGAGACATTTTAGTCTTAACATTTATCAGTCCCTCACAGCTGATCAGAAAAACTTGTAACAAGTGGTACCAAGAATGAGATCCCAAATTTTGCTTTCAGATTAATGCTACGGATGGATGTTTAAGTTCTAAAGCTGACACTTTTCTCCCACGATAGTTTCCATCTATTTGAAGACTATGAATCTGATGTGAGAAAAATTCTGAATATGTCAGACAGACACTGAATATGTCAAACACTTATTCTTTATTATCTTTCTTACCTGCTTATTTATCATTAAACCCCTGTTTTTTCTTATGTACATCTGTGCTTCATTTCCTGTGTTTCTGCCTGGTGATGCATCTGCTGTATTTATTCCTTCATCATCAAATTTGTGGTGGTGTGTTTTGCAGCTGTGTCACATACATGGATGGCTCCACTGAAATTTTGAGTAGAGGTGTTCTGGAAATATATGTTTTCCACAAGAGAAAGGGTTCCTCTGTTCTAATGATACAGAGAAAATTTCTGTAGATTCCAGCATCCAGAGTAGCAGAGGGCTGGAATGGCACACTAAGAGGCAGGGTGGGGTGCACAGGGGCTGTGCAGACAGGCTGGCCCCTTTACCCCTTGCTGCCTGTGGCTTCAGCTGGCTCTGGCCAGGGTGGATCTCTCCACAATACTCAGTGTCTTCACAATGCTCTGCCAGCAATGGGGAACAGTCAGAGAGTCAAGCACAACACAGGGCTTGTTGCATCTGGCTATTTTCAAGTGTGCCTGGCTGAAAACAAGCCCTTTGGACACTGTGTTGGGAGGGTGGTAGGAAAGCACGTCTGTGGGTGAGTTAGCAGCAGCCTGGGTAACCTGACAGAGGGTTAATGTAGATTTTGGAACAGTTTACCTCATAAGGGTAAGAGACTTTACATCAGCATTTTCAGTGCTATCCAGGAATTTGCACTTTCTAATAGCAGTCTGGATCACATATGAAAGTGTTCAAATCTTGCTTGATGTCTATTTCCCTTCTTACAGCATGGGTGGAGGACAGAGGCTAATGAGGGTGCTGTATGAAGAGCTCCCATGGCTCCTGTCCCATTCAGGGAGAGTATGGATGCAGAGGCAAAGGCTCCTTGTGTGGGAGCAGCTGAGCATGTACTGGAGCAAACAATGAGCACTGATAAGCTGGCAAGTCCATGGAAGGACTCTGATTGTCCCAGTGAGGTGAGCACCCTCAGCAGACTCTCCTTTTGCTGCAGTGTTGTCTCCAGGTGAAAGGGATGCATATCTCTACAGAGGCAGAAGGGCTCTTAGGAAAGAGATGTGGGGGTGAAATGATTGGAGCTTCATTCTCCCTCTGCCCCCTTTAACCACTCAGCACAGAGAAGCCAAGGGGAAAATGCTGCTCTCTTTCCTGGAAGGCACCTTGCATCAGACATCCTTTATTCCAGCCAAGGTAATTTCATTGAGACATGGGGCTGGGGTTGTCTTTGTCTTCCTGTCTTCAAAGGGGACCTGACACAATGGGGTCCTGAGCCTGCTGCTGCAGAGATAACACAATGTTTGTGCTCCACTGCAGCTAGAAGATAACTTCCAGGGAAACAACAGGGCTTTATCATGCAGGTGTGTCACTTTATGCTCTATAATCACATTCATTGGCAATAAGAAAAAGGAGAGAAAGCTTCTCCTCAGTGAACAGCTTTAGGAAGTAGATAGATGGTTTATTAAGCTCTTTAAATTTTGGCATTGTGTTTATCTGGCTTAGATGACCTTTGTGGTATCTGAAACTTCTTAGCATTGAAGCTGTAACAAGACTTCTGAGATTTGGAGAAAAGTGCCTATAAGGGAAAAGTAATTTCAATTTAGTTTCTTACAGATAGGAATCTGTCTGATCTATTTCTATATGAATCAAAGAAATTATCTTTCTGTCACTCTGGTTCTTCATGAACCTGGCTGATCTATCAGCCTGACATTCTTATCTGAAAAGGGAGTAAATACTAAAAGGTAGCATTAATGGTGTCCTGAGTTTTGTCAATCTTCTCCTTGGCGAAGCGGTCCCTGTTCCAAACTGATATGAAATGTAATGTTTTGAGGATACTACTATAGTAGCTCCAGTACTCAATATGAAAACATTTACATGTGGAAAGCTGAATTATCCCTTAAAACATAGATGACAAATACGAAGCATGATCTGCTCATTTATTTTCACAGGCCTCATGCAAGAGGTCAGAGTTCAGCTGCTGCAGGACCATGAGATTCCTCCTGAGCTGGAGAGAGCTCATTCTTGTTTTCATAAGCCCTGATGCTGCTGTCAACCCAGGAGCCTCTTGTGAGTGGTTGCCTCATCAGTAGTAGCCAACTGTCCAAAGGCAATTTGGAGGGTGGGCACACTCAGATGCCACACGGAATCGAGTGCAAAATTGTGTTTTAATTCCAAGATAAACATTCACTATGGTAGCTGGCTGCATTGTGAACTGACAGTGTAAAGCCGGCAGTTATTGTCTGGCATGTGTAGCCTTTACACTCCAAAGTTAAAACATGAGGATGAATGGCAAACTTGAAGCTTCGGTAGTGAAAACATTTTCCCGTGGCTGAGTGGCAGTTTAGTTTTTTCCTGGGTTTGGTTGGCTGGCTAAGGGTTTTTTATTTTTACTTCGATGGTAACTGATCCGGGTAATTGCTGTTCCTCTGGCGCTGTTACAGCACCATCTCCTGTTTCTTCCTGGGATGGCTCCCCCAAGGCTCCAACAGGGAAAAACTCGGTCTTAAGCCATACTGCTTTCTTTTTTTGTCTCCACATGCATTTGATTTTGGGAAGAACCTGTAGTGAGTGGAGACAACTGGGTCTCCTATTGCTGCTAAACACTTGATGCTTTGAAACAGGGTACCGACATCTCAAACAGAGCTGTCCTCTGCCACACAGAGACCACCTTTCCCTCCTCTTGCTCTGCTTGGCTGGGACCTGTGAGAAATGCATGGCTAGGCCCACCTCAGCCACGCTGAGCCCAGATTAGCTTGCAGCCTGGAGGAGACTGGAAGGTAGTGTGACAAGCTCCACAGGTGGTGTCCAAGTTCTTGCTGAAAATGTTCACTTCTGCCATGAGAAAGTTGGTCATTGCACTTTGCTCACTCTTCAGGAGATCTTCTGGGAAATGGGGAGGACAGGAATCAGAGCTCAAAGTTCTCCTCTCTTTCAGCTGTTTAACGCAAACTAAGTTGTGGCTTGTGTAGGCAACCTGTGGTGTTTTCCCTTCTCCCACTTTTGAAGCAAGCTTGTGTTTCTTTCGGGAAATGCTTTTGGGAAAGCTTTTACTTGGGTTATTTGTTCCACAGACACAGGGCTTTTAGATTGTGCTCCTCTTCCAGATTGCTTTGGTTTAACCCAGCAGACAGGTAAACACCACACAGATGTTCCCTTACTTCCTCCCCAGTGGGATAGGAGACAGGCAATTGTAAAAAAAGTAAAGCTTGTAGATTCAGATAAGGACAGTTTAACAGGGCAGAAAAGGAAGGGAAAATAATGGTAAGAGCTTATATAAATTAAGTGATGAACAACAGAGTTGCTCCTCCTCTGCTGACCATTGCCCAAGGAGTGCCAGAGCAGAGGGCTGGAAACCAGCAGCCATCTCTCCACAGTTTTATCGTTCAGCAAAACACCATATGATAAGGAACAAAGAATATCCCTTGAGCCACCTGGGATTACTTGTCCTGCCTTTGTCCCCTTCCAAATTATGTGCACCCCAGCTTTCCTGGCTGGCAGGAAGAACCTAAAAAGTCCTCGACTTAGCATAAGAATTGCTCAGCAAGAACTAAATTATCAGGGTGTATCAATATCTTCATAATCCTAAATCAAAAAATGCAGCACTAAACCAGCTCTGAGGGAGGAAAAGTAACTCTGAAAGTTGAAAGCAGGACACAAACTCACAATAGTTGCTCAATATTTTATATTAATCTAATGTTTGCAGAGGAGTGCACTACGGCCTTGAAGCCCTAGGTCCTGGTAAGGCTCTTTGCTGTTGAGATGTGGCAGGGGGAGGAAGATGTAAACAACCAGGCAACTTCAGAAGAGCAGATTTGCTTTGCCTCCTACTTGGAGAGCCAGTCTTGGGTCTGCGAGTGTTAGCAATATTAGTAATTTGAATTTTACACTCTTTAGCATATACATATCAGTAGCATGCTTCTACTTTTTTATTCCCTCTCCATTTGGGATGTCAGGAAGCTGGGAAGGCAAAAATTAATGTTAACTTCAGACAGCATTTCATTTTGCTTTGTTTAGGACGTGGAACTGTACTCTGCATATCCCAAACATAGATTTCTGTTGCATTTAAAAGAAATAAAACAGGGGAAAAAAAAAAAAAAACCAAACCCAGAGCTGGACATGGGTGAGTACACTTGATCAAAGGGCATAATTTCCTTTAAGCAACGGTGGAACAGTGCCCACACGGAAGCCTGGGAGATACTTGTAAGCTGACCACTGCATGAATGTAAAGCAAACACCCAAACTCTTAGAAGCAGATTGAGGTATTTCCTTGCAATACCTCTGCACCTCGAATATGCGTGAAAGTCTGCAGGATTCAGGAATGGATTTGCATCCATGCATTCAGATAGGACAAATACCACTCACATGGCATCACGAAAAGCTGCAGGGGAGGATTCCTGTCTTGGGTTCACTAGAACAAGGTCTTGGCTTTGGAAAAGAGTCTGGGAAGCAATACAAGATGGAAGCAATGAAAGAGGGACACATAATTTGCCTAATTTCAAGACAGAGACAAATTCCTGGGGCAAGTCAGGTGTGACAAACCTGTACCTCGTATCCACAGGCTCCCTGAAAATTGTGTCCATCCCTGGACCCCTCCTCTCGGAGGGTCTGGGCACTGTAGGGGTCTCCCCAGTAGGCTGAGGCACAGATTTCCTGGCAGGATGGTGAACCACTGTGGCCTCGAGCAGATGTGGGGGTAAAGCTCTGTCAGGGAACAGAACAGGAGGAAAATCCGATGGACTGTCCCCGCCTTGCTGCTGCAATAGATGGCCTCATGACTTTGCCCAGCGCGCGTCTCTGCCCAGCGTGCCCGGGGACAGAACCCGCGGCCCGAGAGAGGAGCTGAGACCAAGGTGAGACTCTGTGGGGCTCGCAGTTTATTTCTTTAAAAAGTGTCTCGGTGTTTTTAGTGGAGTGCTACTCATAACCCCTTCCCAGGAAGTTCTATGCTCCCTGCTGAACACGACAGCGCGCTCCCAAGCAGCCGAACCCCTTGAGAGCAGGGCTGCTTCCCTCATGCCGTGCCAGGGTAGGAACGCAGCACCGCATCCCACATTTAGCATGGACACCCCGTTTGTCGCCATTCCAAGGCGGAACCTGCCGCCCTCAGCCGAGCTCCCTGCCGCCGCCGCCCGGCCATGTTTGGAAGGGGCCCGCCTCTCCCCGCCTCCTGAAGGGCGGTGTAGCGTGCCCTTAGCCAAGATGGCGGCGGAGCCTCAGCGGGCGCGGGGCGGGCGTGGCGCCGCCGCCGCCATCTTGGCCGCGGGCAGCGCGCACCGCTGAGCTGGCCTTGCCGAGCGCGCGGGGCGTGCCGGGAGGGAGCGGCGCGAGCGGCGCGGGCAGGTGGGAGCGGCGGGGCTGCGAGGGAAGGGGATGGGGATGGGGATGGGGATGGGAGTGGGGGCTCTGTGTCCCCTGAGGGGAGCGGTCGGTGACGGCCCCTGTGACGGGGAAGGGGGCGTCCCCTGCGGCAGGGTCTGGAGGGGGCGGTCAACGGTGGTGTCCCCCGGCGCGGTGCTTCCATGGGGTCAGCAGTGTCCACGGAGCAGCACGGTGCTCGCTTTGGCCGAGCTGGGGTCGGGCGTGCCCCTGTGGAGGGTCAGCAGTGCTTTGCCCTGTGGCCGTGCCGGAGGGGCGGAGGTGGTGCCTTCGGCTGCACGGGGTATCTGTGGTGTCCCCTGTAGCCATGCTGAGCGATCACACCTGTCCTGCCGCTGTCCTGACCCCAAAGTAGGGCCACAGCCCATGGCAGACCCACCATGGCAATCGGGGCTCTGCCTGGGGCAGGGAAGTGATGCTGGGCTACAGTTGGGGAAACATGGAGTAAATTTGTCCTGTGGCTGTGCTGCATACCTGAGATGTCAAATGTTTATACTGCTGTTCTGATGTGCAGGATCTTTTACAGGCAGACTCAGGTCTGACTTTCACCTTGACAGATCTGTTTGTGGTGGGGATGTGTTGTGAACCCTTCTGTTTGTCCGTCCAGTCAGGGGGGTGGAAACATGGGGCAATTCTCCCTAAACTTGATTTACATCCTTAATAGCAAGGAAGAGGAAAATGTCAGTGAGTTTGGAGTTCTGTAGGAAAATGTTACACCAAATTTCCCCTCCTCTGAGGGGAGGTATTGCTTCTGATTTCTCATGTGAGTGGCCCTCCTGAATATCCCACCTGCAGTGAGGACCAGGAATAAGGTAATCCTGGAACTTTGCAGCTGTAGGTGAGCCTCTGAATCTCCTTGTCTCCACAAGCTGCTGCTTTTGGCTCAGTGACTTGCTGCTAGTGCTGTGTGGTGTTTGTGGTCTGGATTTGACAAGTAAGTTTTTTGATAAGCTTGTCCTTGCCTTTCTCAGAGGAATCAAAAGCAGTGATGGCCTGGAAACTCTTGTTTGTGTCTTATTTTGAAAAGTTTAGTAAGACAACACAGAGAATGACTCCTCTGTTGTGTTGGGAATATTCCTCCTTGATATTTTCTGAAACCTTCTGGACTCTCAGTTCCTTCCTTACTGGCACTAGAACAATGATGCTAGGCAGCGTGGCTGTCCAAAAAATCTTTTTTGGTATTTTTTCATGTACTCCCTTCCCTTTGTAAGCAGGTCAGGTTGGCAGCTTGGTGACATTTGTGATTGTTTTGGTCTCAGACTTGGCCTCCTTTTCTCCCTGCAGTGTTTCAGCTGAAGGCTCCAGGATGTGTTGCAGATCTGGCCTATTTTCCTTTACTGACCCAGTCAGGCAGGATTGCCTTGAGGCCAGCATGAGGCTGATTGGATTTTGACATGTTAAATGTGTATCATAAGAAAAAAACCAACCTCTTACACTCTGACTTTGAGTGTCAGCTTTCCTTGTTTCATTGTTGGACTTGGTGGTGTTTTAATTGGCTGTATTGTTGATGAGAGCACTGGACAGAAGAGATTAATGGAGTCACGTGGTTTCCTTGATAATGGGATTAATTCATTGTATTGTGCTGGCTTTGTCCTGCAGTGTCTTGTGCCCCCACCTGTAGTTGATCTGCTGAGCTCTTTTGCAGCTCTTTGTTGTCCACACAAGTGGCTGCTGCCCCAACCTTCTGTGCCTTCTTCTGTCCTTCCTTCAGGAGCTTCTGCGGGGCCATGGCGACGTACCTGGAGTTCATCCAGCAGAACGAGGAGCGTGACGGCGTGCGCTTCAGCTGGAACGTGTGGCCCTCCAGCAGGCTGGAGGCCACAAGGATGGTTGTGCCCCTGGCCTGTCTCCTGACCCCGCTGAAGGAGCGTCTGGACCTGCCCCCTGTGCAGTATGAACCAGTGCTTTGCAGCAGGCCGACCTGCAAAGCTGTGCTCAACCCACTCTGGTAGGAATTGCTCGGCTGGGGATGTTGGAAGGGGCTGGATATTATCTAATTTTCATCTGAATTTCACTACTTCCTTACTCCCCTTTTTCTCTGCCCAATGCCTGGCAGCCTCTTTCATTTAGATGCAGTGGGCTTGTTAAAATCCATACATCAACACGCCTGTTACTAGAGCTGGCAAGAGCAGAGGACACAGGAGGATCTTTGGAGAGGCTGTTAAGGCAGAGGGTCCTCTCAGCATCCCTGAGAATTTTCCTCATAGTAGACAAAGAGGAAACTCATAGTAGACAAAGATACCCATTATACTGATATTGTTCTCTGGACTCTGATGCTTACTTGTTTTCCTACTTCCTACACACCCTGCTGCTTGTAGGTCAGTTCCAGTATGAGCATAATGAAATAATTTTAGAGGACTATCTCGGTCCCAAAATCATGTGATGATCATGCCTACTGGGAGTGTGGTGTTGGGCTGAGGAAAAGCAGGCAATGCCATTAAGAGGAATTGAAATGAGATCAAAGCCATGGAATGAGAACGTGACGAGGCATCCTGCACTAGCAGGATGTTGTACTGGGCTGAGGAGAGTAAACTCTGTGGGACAGGGAACAGCCTGTTTGTTCTGTGTTTGCTCAAGATCTGGGTGGATGGCTCCTGCTGCTCTGAGACTGGAGCACTTGTGTGCTACAGCTGCACAAACAATAAGACAATGAAATGAGCCTAAGTGTAGTGAAAGAATTACCAGACCCAAGTCTATGTCTGCCAAGGGCTGAACTTCAGAGAGCTCAGTGGTCCCTCATGCTGACAAACCTGGAAATGGCAGGGCTGGATTAGCTAATGAACTTCCTGGTAATAGAACCAGAGTCTGAGTGCCTAAAACACTTGCTGTTCAAACTGTTTCTTCCTCAGTGCTGTGACCCAGCATGGATTAATGAATTAATTGTGAAGCTTTCCTGTAAAATTGTTCCTGAAGTCACACCAATGCCTCATCTTTCCCTTGCAGCCAAGTTGACTATCGGGCCAAGCTTTGGGCTTGTAACTTCTGTTTTCAGAGAAACCAGGTAAGTTGGAAAAAGCACTTTGACCTTTTCAGTGAACTTTATTGATGACCTTCCCTGGACATTAAATATAAATTCTGCTTTTCTAGATCCTTTCCCTTGGCCTTCTCTTGCTGAACCCAGGCCAGAGTAGAGTCTGGTTTATCTGACATCTTGTCAGTGATTTTGCTGGCATGCAGAGCATAAAAAGGAGATAAAAATGCTATTTTGTTTTATGTGTCCCAGTGTGTTTTTTGCATCTGATATATACTATTCCTGCAGAATATGGAATTCATTAGGTTTGAGTAGACTTTTGCCATCAGAAACTATGGCTAAAAGAATTTCAACTACTACATTGTTGCTGCTGTAGCCTTACCTTTTATTTACAGTGGATTGAGCAGCTGTCCATTCTGGCCATTTGTTGTCTGTGCTTAGGAAAAGCACTGTGGGTTTCTTGTAATGAATTAATCAGGTTGGTGCAGTGTCAGTAAAAAAAAGTTGAATAACCACATCATCAGCAGGGCAGGCTCTGTGCTGCATTAGAGAGCCCTACATTTTTGTCCTGCAACTTCCTTGTCCTAATTTTTTGTTCTCTTTTTCAGTTTCCCCCAGCATATGCTGGCATTTCTGAAGTCAATCAGCCGGCAGAACTTATGCCTCAGTTTTCAACAATTGAATACATAGTGCAGGTAAATGAATCACAGACAAGTTTGAAGCTCCCAGAATTGTCTTGTTTGTGACAAATGATATATGTGTAAAATTTTCTTAGGATAATGCAAGTAAATACCATGTCTGCAAGGTGCTTAAGAAGGGGCTAATTTTATTCCTTGGCTGGAGGCTTTATAAAATGTAATTTCTTCCCACATCAGCGAGGTCCGCAGACGCCGTTGATCTTCCTGTATGTTGTGGACACGTGCTTGGAAGAGGAGGATTTGCAGGCCCTGAAGGAGTCCCTGCAGATGTCCCTGAGCCTGCTGCCTCCTGATGCCCTGGTGGGGCTCATCACTTTTGGCCGGATGGTCCAGGTTCATGAGCTGAGCTGTGAAGGGATTTCCAAGAGCTATGTGTTCCGGGGCACCAAGGACCTGACAGCCAAGCAGATACAGGTGTGCTCTGCCATCCCTCAGGCCAGGGGCTTGTACCTCTCAGCTCTGTTGGGCTCTCAAGCTCAGGGCTCTCTGGGAGAAAGAAGGGCTTAGTGCCCTCAACGTGAGCCTTTTGCCCTCCTACTGTCTGTCCTGTCTTTTTTTTTTTTTTTTTTTGTATAAGTACAACTCTAGCCATTTACTTTAAGTTGTAAATGTCTTGGAAGCTTGTTCAGGATTGAGTTTGTTTATCTCACATAATGGATCCATTCCTAATGGCAGTGCAAACATGAATAATTTACAGATTTAAGTATGTTTAATGCTGCAGTATTGCACGCTCTAGGGTATATTAAATAATAATGTAAGTAATATATTTAGTGTTTGAAAAGTACATCTCTGCCTCCTCTTTACTGTTCTTAGGATATGCTTGGTCTTTCGAGGCCAGCTGTCCCCATGCAACAGGGAAGACCTCTTCAAACTCCAGAGCAGCCTGTTATTTCCAGCAGGTAAGCTTTACCAGCACAGGACACAGCAGGGCACGTGTTTTATGCCCCTTTATATCTGTAGGTCATGCTTCTAACCCTGGGTTTCCTGGGAGGGGAAAGAAGATTTAAATGGTATTGTCTTGTCACAATTACTTACCTCCATTGAAAACAGTTTTCTCTTTCTCAACTTCTCTTTTTCAGTGGTAGCTCTCATGCCTTTCAGCAAACTCACCTTTGAACTTCTTTCTTTTTCTTTATGTGACTTTGCCTTCTTGTCAGTTCCTGATGTCTTGCTTTGATGAAATTTTTTATTTTGCACAGGCTTTTTATCTTGGAAAGTTTGCATGTAAGAAGACAACCTGTTGCATGTCTCTTTTCTTCTGATTATTGTCTCAGTGCAATTTATGTGTGGCAGGACAAGAGGCAGTTTTTTCTTCTCCAAACGTAGAAGCAGGAAAACACTGCATTTGAATTTTTGCAGATTCCTACAGCCCGTGCATAAGATTGACATGAATTTAACAGATCTGCTTGGAGAGCTGCAGAGGGACCCATGGCCAGTGACCCAGGGGAAGAGACCCTTGCGTTCTACTGGAGTGGCTCTTTCAATTGCAGTTGGCTTATTGGAGGTACTTCTAATGCTGTTGTTTGAGATGAGCAGGCCAAAGTAAGCACATAGCCATGCTCCCTGTGATGGGTGCAGGTGTCAGTGCAGCTGGGTTGCAGTGGGGTGCAGAGGTGCAATTTGTCTGTACTGACATTTGAGCTGTGCTAGCACCAGCTGATGTAGAGTGGGCTGGAAGGTTCCATCTAAATTGTAAAATTTTCAGGTGTTTAAAAGTCTCTGATTCTTGTGTATGTTGCCATACAAGAGGTGATATTATGCACTGGATTTATCTAAGTATCATCTAAGGTATAAGTGAAAGGAACAGAAACTGCCTGCTTCCTGTTTTGAAGACATGAAGCTTGACATGATTTGAGTTTAATCTTTATCTGAGTGCTGTGACTGTCAGGAAATGCATTGCTATTTATTGAGGTGGCCTCTAGCAGGGACAGGTCTCCACTGCCATTGCAGAAGCATGTGCAGACCCTTCTCTAAAGAAAGCATTGTTGCTACTTAATCAGTTTCCTTTTTTTTTTTCCCTCCTCCCTCTCTCTGATATACATCTTTGTTTTTATTTTAGGGCACATTTCCAAACACAGGGGCCAGAATAATGCTGTTCACAGGCGGGCCACCAACACAAGGGCCAGGCATGGTGGTGGGAGATGAACTGAAAACACCCATCCGTTCCTGGCATGACATAGAGAAGGACAATGCAAGGTTCATGAAGAAGGCCACCAAAGTAGGTATTAGGCCTTGATGGGTGTGTTTAAAAGCTGAAACTGAATGTTGTGTCAGAACACTACATGGGTTTCATGGTTGTCCTTGAAATAATTTGAGTATTTTTGTACACTAAATTATGAGGATGGTTAAGGGAAGGGTAGAAAAGCTTCCTCCTAGTTACTTCTCCATCATAGTCTTGTGCCTTCTCAGAGAAGAAAGTATTTCAATGTTGTTTCTTAGCTGATGGTGGATGGAGAGTTTGTTCATCCACATCCTTGTATCTCCTGGAGAGGAAGAAATCTCCTAAGAACTGCTTATTTCCAGAAAGCGTCCTTTATCTTCTTGACATACAAAACAACCATTAAAACAGTAAAAATGTCAGGTATGAAATGTGCCTGTCAGCTTAGAGAAAGCAGGATGACACCTGCTCTTTTAACTATCACCTGTATATCTTTGCGTTCCCACCAAGTCATCACAGACTAGATGATTCCTTGTGATTTATGCACTGTTTGTATTTGAGACAATAAACTCTGGCTCATCCGAATGCATCCCTCATCCTAGAAGGGAGCAGTGTGCTGCAGCCAACATCTCTTCAGTTACCACAGCACTGGTGGTTGCCCCATCTGTACCTCGTGTTGAGGTGGGGAGCAGCAGAAATTGCACACTGCAGCCTCCTAACCCCCTGATGTGTGTTCGCAGCACTACGAGACTCTGGCCAACCGCTCTGCGGCCAACGGGCACTGCATCGACATCTACGCCTGTGCCCTGGACCAGACAGGGCTGCTGGAGATGAAGTGCTGTGCAAACCTCACTGGGTATGTTAACAGCAGGGCAGCACACAGCTGGCACCTGTTTTCTGGGGTTTTTTTTGGAGAGGGAGAATAGTTCAGGAAGCAATTAGATGTGCTGTCAGGGCAGAAGGGTTTTTATTGTTCTGTTCTAAACTGTGGTTTGAATTTGCCAGGAATTTTATATGGCAAGCCTCACCTGATGCCAGTCCACATTTCTGGAGTCTCAAAACAGCATGTGAATTAGCACTGCTGTTAGAAAACTCAATGGTGGGTAGAAGCTTTCCTTGTGTGGGCCAGATAATCTCTGCTTCACAGCTCGCTTATGCTTTCCCCAGGGATTCTTGACTGCCCCGGGCTCAGTTTTAAGTGACATGTCTTAAGGGGTAAATGTCTGTGTTCCATACTGCTGGAAATGGTCTCTGTGAGGGAGGCTGTGTGCTAATCCGGCCTTTTGGGGACTTGGCATGTCTTACTGCAAGTGCAAGGTCTTTGTAAATAATTCCTTAGTTAGTGATCAGCAGTGAGAAGAGAGACTGTTTGACCCTGTGGATATGTTGAGCTGCATCTGGTCAGGCCTGGGTTTGCCAGGGCACTTAGAGGAGGCCCAGCACCTTCTCTGTACTGCAGTGGTCCAGCCACCCCTGGTATGGTGTGGGTGGTTCCAGCCTTGCTCAGGGAAAGCAGGCTGAGCTAAGAGCTTTCCAGGGTTGAAACTCAAACGTTTTGAAGGCAGCTGAAGCAATGGCAAGAAATAGAGTTGAGAAAGGAAGCTGACAAAGGTGGAGCACTAACCCGTGTGGCTTTGTAGGAGGCAGCCATGAAATCTGCACTCCCTGGTGTGAATTCTTCCTATGCAAAGGCATGCTCTGAAACAGTAACTGCATGTGTTTGCATGTGTCAGAGGTTCAGGGGTGTATCCTTTGTACTTCTAGTTCCCAAGTGCTTCAGTTCCCTTGTTTTTTTTCTTTCCCAGAGGACACATGGTGATGGGCGACTCCTTCAACACTTCTCTCTTCAAGCAGACTTTCCAGAGGGTATTTAGCAAAGGCTACAATGGGGAATTTCGGATGGCTTTTGGTGCAAATCTGGATGTGAAGGTGAGAGATGAATTTGATTGCCTTGATGGGGAAATACAAGTGCTGTTGATTAAAAAGTCAGTTTAAGTCTCTGGGATGTTTGGGGTATAGGAATGTCTACATGTTTGAGGCCAGAGGTGGTGTTTCTTTGGGAGAAGCTGAGCTGAACTCCACTGAACTGGAGAGGGTTTTATTTGGAACCTTAGTAATTTTCTTGTTGTTGTTTGGGTTTTTGTTTTGTTTGTTTGGTTTGGTTTTGTTTTATTTTAAAGCAATCTTTCCTCACTCAACAAGGAACATTTCATACTGTTTCATCCCTATAAACATGTCTTCATTTTTTAAATGTAGCTCTGTAGATTCTCTTACCTTCACTAATTGTTGCAGTGCATGGTCTGGGAAAGTACCATCTCATTAAAGCTAAGCTACTAATTTAGACTATGTGTATTCTGTTTGACTGCATAAAAAAACAAACTTTTTTTTTTTACCTTTTTCAAGACCTCCAGGGAGCTGAAAATTGCAGGAGCCATTGGACCATGCATATCCCTGAATGCTAAAGGGCCATGTGTCTCTGAAAATGTAAGTTTCTGACATGGAAAAATCTTTAATAAAGAAGTAAATATACAATGCAGAGTTTCTGTCTAGACCTACAGTTGAACCAAAATGTCAGAGTTTTCCAGGAAACATCCCTAGGAAATTACAGCCTTTCCTAGACTAAATTCTTGCTTCATAAGGCTTTATTTTAACTGTATGGCTTTCAGTAACTTCATTCACACCCAAAAGATAAGGTGTCTAGAAGGCCTGCCATTACTTGTACCTCAGATCAGAATTTAATGTAAGCGTGCCTTTCCTGCTGCTAGAGGAAAATTGCTGCTTTCTTTTTGATTCTGTGCAGGAACTTGGAATTGGAGGGACATCTCAATGGAAAATCTGTAGTCTGGATCCCAGTACAACTCTGGCCATTTACTTTGAAGTGGTAAATCAGGTCAGTCCTGGCTTCTCTGTTTTTTTTTTTTTTTTTTTTAATCTTTTTTACTCATCAAACTACTTGTTACAGGTCTAGAAAATGCTATGGCACCCCCTGTGTTGCAGGTGGATGCTTGCAAAGCAGCCAAGTGTTCTGTGATGAGGAAATAATTTCAGAAATTTTTTGCATGTGTCTCTTTCTTTTATGTGCTGTGGGGGCTTGTTACAGCTGGGAAGAGTTATGGAAAAGGCACCATGTTTTGAAGGCTGACCTTGTTTCCTTTGCAGCACAATGCACCCATCCCTCAGGGAGGCAGAGGGGCAGTGCAGTTTGTCACCCAGTATCAACACTCCAGCACCCAGAAGCGCATTCGTGTCACCACCATAGCCAGAAAGTGAGTACCCCGTGCCAGTGCTCTGGCAGAGCGGCAGCAACGTCAGCTCCAGTCTGTGCTGGGATTCCTGCCTTTTTGCTGCATGCATTGGCACACACAGGTGCACGTGGCACTAACCCTGTGCTCACCCTGCAGCTGGGCAGATGCACAGACTCAGCTCCAGCACATCGAGGCTGCGTTTGACCAGGAGGCGGCTGCCGTGCTCATGGCGCGGCTGGGAGTGTACCGGGCTGAGTCTGAGGAGGGACCTGATGTTCTGCGCTGGCTGGACAGGCAGCTCATCAGGCTGGTAAGACCAACACGCTGAGCCTGGGGCCATTCTTGATTTCAGTGAAAATGGAAGAGACAACAGCAGTTTTTTTTCAGATTGCCTTGCTTTGTTTGTGCTTCGATCATGGTTACATAGCTGTAGCGTGGAATAACTCAGAACCCAGTGTGAGCAGCAAATTTAGGATGGGATAGGTGAACATCCCATCATGCTGAAAGGGATTGAATAAGGGATAGTGAAACACAAAATAATGCAGGTGGGATGGTCGCTGATTCAACCCTCCTACTTAAAGTAGGACCAACTCTGAAGTTAGAGCAGCTTGCTACAAGTTTTGTTCAGTTGTGTTTTGAAGCTCTCCAAAGGTGGGATTTCTTACGCTTCTCTTGACAGCCTCTTCCAATGTCTGGTCACAGTCACTGTTGTTTTCTTTTTTTTTTTTTCCCTCTTCCTTGCCTCTGTGTCTCAGTCAGAATTTCCATTTCCCCAGTTACCAGTCAGGTAGACAGCAAGCTGACTCCCTGATCTCACTCTTTACCAGGATGAACAAACCCAGCTTCTAGCTTCTTCAGCTTCATTTTCTTCATAAGATGCTCCAACCCCTGACTAATTTGGTGCCCTCTGCTAGACCAATATATTCATGTTGTCTTGCACTGGAGAGCCTAAAGCTGGACACAGCATTCAGATGTGGGCAATTTCAGGATTGTCATCTGAATTAATTCTGCAACCTCCTACTGTCTCTTGCTTTAAATTTCACAGGCCCAAATTGTCTAAATCAGTGCTGGTCTTGTCCAAACACCCATGTGGGGTTGGTACTAGCACAATATGGCACATCAGACCCTAAAAAACCAGGGCCAGTCAAATAGAGATTGGAGCACAAGCACAAGCAGGGGCAAACTATTTGCTGCAATGACTGTGGGATCATTTAGAGTTTAATTTTTAAAACCAGTGATACTTATTTTCAGTGAAATGGTGAAATACTGATCTGCTGTTCTGCAAGAATTGTTCCGTAGTGTACAGAACAGTTTAGGTGTAATAGCCCTGAATTAATGGGAAAAAAATGGGTAGTGCTGTAGAGGCATTATTTCTTTTATTCTTGGATAATTTCAAATCTAGACTTTATGAATATACATACATATATATATATATATATACACATATAAATAGATTAAATTTTCATTCTCATTCCAGTAACAAAGTAGATGTTACTGGATGGATACACTTTTATGGATACTTTTTTACTGGATGGATGAATACCAAATTACACTTGGATGGATATAGAAATTGCTCTGTGGTATCCTGAGATCTGAGGGCTTTAGGGGTGCCTAACTTGATAAAGAAAAATAGTCTGTAAATCTGTATCACTTGTGCTTGTCAGGTTCATGCCTTGATTGTTTTAAAATTAGCAGAAGAACACCCTGTAGAAAAAGAATTGTAAATTCTATTAAAAGAAAAGAAAAAATAGAGAGGTAACCAATGTACCCATTTTGCTTCCAACAGTGTCAGAAATTTGGACAATACAACAAGGATGATCCCAACTCTTTTAGGCTGTCAGAATCATTTTCTTTGTATCCTCAGGTAAGAATGTCACTTCCCACAGCCGTGGGAAAAGTGTGTAGGGGGGAGTGGGAATGATGATAAAACATCTTGCACTATTTATCAGATTCAGGAGGAGAGGAACAGGTGCTTTTTTAATTAATTGGACTGGTCCTGTAGTTCAGCACTGCAAGAGACTAATAAGGGAAGAAGTCTGAGGAGTTAAGGGGTAGACTTCTTCCCAAAGAATTTGCTGTTCAAAATTACTGGAATTGGGTCTAGATGTTTTGGCAACTTTAGCTGACATTTCTTGTCTCACTCCTCTTTCTGGTGCAGTTCATCTTCCACCTGCGGCGCTCCCCATTCCTGCAGGTGTTCAATAACAGTCCAGATGAATCTTCCTATTACCGGCACCACTTTGCCAGGCAGGATCTGACCCAGTCCCTCATTATGATCCAGCCCATCCTTTATGCTTATTCTTTCCATGGGCCTCCTGAGGTGAGTCTGTGTTTCCCAGGAAGAGGTCAATCAACCCAAAATAATGAGTATTCAGTTGAAGTAACAATATTTCAGCCAAAAGGCCCCTGTAGATTAAAAAAAAAATCAATAAAGGACAAGATTCTTTTATTCAAGATCATATCAAATTACACTTGGATGGATATAGAAATTGCTCTGTGGTATCCCTGAGATCTGAGGGCTTTAGGGGTGCCTAACTTTGTTGTTTATTTTCCCCAGCCAGTGCTTTTGGACAGCAGCAGTATTCTTCCTGACAGAATCCTACTGATGGATACATTCTTCCAGATAGTCATCTACCTTGGTGAGGTATGGTGAAACACCTTCTCTTTCTCTGTTTGTGCTCCTTCCCTCCTGCCACACATGCGGACAGCTTTGCTGCTACTATGAAATGTTAACAAATTACTTTCTTGCAAAGCCCACACAGTATAATGACCATGTCATATACATGTTGCCTGTTTGAATACAATTCCCACCGCTGTCAGAGTAAAACTTATACTGAAATCACCAAGGATATGTTCTGCACCGAGTAGCAGCCGTCGTGTTAGCTTGGCCATGAAGGTGGTCCCTTACTATGCCTGGAAAAGGCCAGAGAAACTGGAAGTGAAGCAGGGCAGAATTACAAGATGATACATATTTTAACAGAGTTGCAAGTATTTTCAGAGAAGTGACAGACTTTCGGAGCAGGGTTTTCATACTTAAGTACTGAGGCTCTTCAACAAATCAGGTAGTTTTCCAGTTTTTGGTTTTAAATACTGGATGGTTTTGGAAGCTGCTGCTGTATTCTTTCCCTCATGACTTCATGAGGGAAGTGCTTAGATACTGGCCCTTTCTAAAAATCTTCTGCAGTTACCCTAAGGAGTTTCTGTCTTCTGTTGCAGAGCAAGACACTCAGCAACTTGGTAAAATTCAGACTAGGGAAGAGCTGAGTGTCTGACCTGTGTATATATAGAGGAATTGTGTATGTATAGAGGAATTGCAGACATATGGTACATGCAATGGATGCCTTGAAAATACTGTAGGCCAAGTCAGATTCAAAAAGTCAGTGATTTATAAATATTTCATTTCTGTGTTGACACAGGCTGAAGCATATTGAAGATTTTCAACAAACT
>QUSF01000008.1:22333776-22394498 GCA_003676055.1 Chloebia gouldiae | reverse complement strand
CGGCCGCGCTGCGCTGCGCCATGAAGGCGATCGTGCAGCGGGTGGCCCAGGCCAGCGTCACAGGTCAGTGTGTCCCGACCGCGGCTCTGCGGGCGTCTGTGTGTGCGTGTGTGCGGGCGTCCCCTCCCCTTGTCCCCCGCGTGGGTTTGGCGCGGGTCCGCTCGCTTGCGGCTCCCCCGGGTGCCCCGTGGGTGCGTGTGTGTGTGTGTGGCGTCTGTGGAGCTCTGTGTGCAGCCTTGCCTGGCAGGCGTGGGCTGCCAGACGCGCTGCCGTCGCCTCCTCGAGCGCCTTTGTGCTGGCAGCACAGTCGCAGTCGTCTTGCTTCGCTTGTGTTCACGGAATCGCACAGTATTCCGAGTGGGAAGGGACCCACAGGCATCATGGAGCCCAGCTCTTAGCCCTGCACAGGACATCCCCAGGAGTCACACCGTGTGCCGGGGAGCAGTGTCCAAGCGCTTCCTGGGCTCTGGCAGGCTCGGTGCTCTGGCACCGCCTGGGTGCCGTGTTAGTGGGGTGCCCTGGCACGGCCGGGCATTGCTGTGCGTGTGGTGGCAGTGCCACCCCGGTGTCCCTCTCCGGGGCTTGCAGGCGCTGGTACTGCAGTCACAGTCACCTCCGTCCATCGCAGGCATGTTGGCACTGCAGCCCGGGTCATGTTTCTGCACTGCCGGTGTGTGTCAGTGGTGCTGTCCCAGGACACCGGGCACTGCTCGCCTGGGTCCAGCTCCGGTTCCCACGGCAACGGTGTGTCCTGAGGGAATGTCCCTGCTATTGCACTGCTTTGGACCTTCTGTGCTCAGAGTGCTTAAAATCGCCAAGAAGTCTGCCCGTGAGGCAGTGAGTGCCTGCTGTGGCAGTCTCTGGTGTGCAGCAGGGTGGCCTTCACGTTATCTGCCTGTGTGGCAGCAGGGGCACGGCGTGTCTGTGGGGGCACAGCTTTTGTGCACAGCTGGGACCGTGGCCACAGCCGGGCACACCCTGCCAGCACTCGGGTTCTTGCTGCCTTATCCCTTTTCTGGGGAGAATTCAGACTCTTGTTCCTGGCTGTTGAAGAGCTTGGTGGACAGTGCTGTACTTAGCAGGACAAATTTCTGGACTGGAGGACTCATACCCTGATCTAGGGACTAGTGCACGGACACTGTCAGCTTTCACTGGAGGCCTGATCTCCTTTCTTTTTGTGGGATGTTTGGAGTTTTTTGTCCCAGTCATGAGCCTGGATGCAGTTTTAGCAGCTGGGTAACTGGTGCTTATCTCAGCACCAGGCAATTATTCTTACTACAGTCGTCTCAGGGTGAACCATGTTAAGATAATTCTATTAAATTAAGATAGTTTAAGACTTTTCTTAGGAAAACACTACAGATCTATGATAGTTTATGTTTTATTGTAAATGTCATTAAAGGGGTTGTTTTCCCAATTAGGAGGTCCTAATTTGCAGGTTGTTGAAAGTCATGTTTCAAAAAAAATCCATGAGGACTCCTGTCAGGTAGAAATTACCTGTTCAAAAAAAAAGGCAAAGTATGAAGGGAATGGTGGAGTAGAGAAATTGAGTGCATCAACACTCAAAATTAGTGGCATCAACCAGGTGAATAATTTTTCAAGGACTGTGGAGAGTTTTACCACCTTTCTGTTTAGGACGGTTAATGCAATTGTAGTATAAAAATCTTCATACAGTGTTTTAAAATGCTGGAGTAAGTAACCCAGTCTGATAAAGAAGTGCTGGCATTGGAAAGCTTTTGAAAGAATGCTTCCATGTGAACTTTCAAATCTACAAACTTAAGACAGAGGAAACATGATTTAGAATGCTGTTTTCTTTAGTGGTTGGACTGCTGACACAAGTCCTAACTTGTGCCATAAAACAAGACAGTGCATTTAGCCTTATTTTTCTTTTCCCTCTCTCCTTTCTCCAGTGGGTGGTGAACAAATCAGTTCAATAGGACGAGGCCTCTGTGTGCTGCTGGGCATTTCTTTGGAAGATACACAAAGAGAGCTGGAGCATATGTAAGTCACTCCCTTCCTTTTGCCTTGTGTTCTTCTATTTGTGCATTGCTAATACCTGTGCAG
Source organism: Chloebia gouldiae (assembly GCA_003676055.1). NCBI lineage: Eukaryota > Metazoa > Chordata > Aves > Passeriformes > Passeridae > Chloebia > Chloebia gouldiae. The sequence continues at coordinate 22,392,437 of QUSF01000008.1, read as the reverse complement.
TAGCCAAACAAATCAGCTATTCCTATTGGGAAATTCAGGTTTTCCTGTTAGTTCCTTCTCAGATTTTACCTTGAATACAGATTTCTTCGAGTTTTCTCTTCATATTCCACTGAGAAAAATCTGTTCCCATTTTCTGCTATGCGCTTTATCAAGAGTGGACTCTTCTAAATCCTTTTTGAGTCCAAAATAAATTCATCCTTAAATGATAGGATTTATGAGCATCCTCAAATTCTCCTTTTAGCTTGCACATGAGTTTTTTCCTTCCTGAAGGCGAGATAGTCTTGTCAGTTGCTTGTCTGCAGGAATCAGTTTTGGCAGCCTGGAGGACTGGCTCTGGCCATCTGCTCCATGGCCACAGAATAGTGGGATTCAGCCAGCAAACATATGCAAGAGAGACCTCACCAGGGGCTTCTTCTGTCTCCTTTGGACTGGTTGTTGCTCTAGGACTGACCTCAATCCTTGCAAAGGCAAAAAAGAAACAGATAATGGAGCTGACTGATATTAAGAAGAGAGTGTTTTGATTCTCACATGCTCCATTGGTTTGCCTTCCTGTTTGCCTCCCTCAGTGTGAAACATCTGCTCTGCCATTGCTTCCCATCCCTGCCTTGGTGGATGTGGAAGCTGCTTCTGAGTTTTGCAGGCGGGAGAGCTGTAGTTACTGTGCTCTCAGCAGCTGGGTGTTGGGATGGCTGACACACGAAGAGCAGGAAGCCAGCATCTGGGCAAAGGGAGTGAGAGAAAGCAGCTTAACCAGGCTTTCCAGGTCCTACTAAAGGACACTTTAGTAATCCACTTTAGTAAATGAAACAACAAACATCTCTATGAAAAAATGAGCAATGATGATGATTTAAGCCTTCTGCTGGGGCCCTCCAGTGGATGCTTTCAACAATCCACTTCATTCAGGAGTTAATTCTGTTTGCTGTTGATGCACACAAATTGGCAAGGATGTTCTTGTGACTGTGCCTTAGTGATGGCAAAACCCTGAAACTAGACCATAACAAAGTCTCAGCTTTGTCTTGCACTGACTGCCTCACCTGTGCTGCAGTGCAAAATGCCTGGCTGATGACTGCAGTTGAAATCCTTTGTACTTGATAGGCTCCCTTGATATGCTGCAGGTGTGGAGAAGCCAGAAGAAGAAACCAAAGACAGGAGAGTGGCTTGGATGCAGTCCTGTTATCAAAGTCCTGATATGGACTGGGTTACAGCTGCCTGCTGCTTTTCAGGATCCACTTGTGAAAGTCCCCTTGTTGTGTTGAGCCAGTCAATTCTGTCCCATCTCTAGAAAATTGACCCAAATTTCAAACCACTTTGCTGCCAGCTGCAGTTCTCCCCTGTTCCTTGGATTCCTCCTCTCATCCTGATGAAAAAGTGTTGTCATCATCTGGCTTATGGGTCTGGTCTGGAAATAGTGCTAGGAAGTGACAAAGCAGGAGGAGTATATGTGAATCATGATTGGAAACAAAAACCCAGAGTTTTAAACACAGTTTAGCATGATCTCATTTCCTACTGAGTGTGATTTCCTGGTGTGGTGGGAGGATTAAAATTCCCAAAACTGTTCACACATTAAATAAAGTGGTGACACATAAAAGCAGATAGTAAAGAGTGACCTTTCTTCCTTCCTGTGCCATCTGTATGTCACCGTATAACGTGCAGTTATTCTGTCCTGGTGCCACACTGTAAAATGATGGTGTGGATTAATGACCTGACACCATAGTGTAGCTGTGTAAGGGCTCTCTTGCTTAAGGCTGTGCCTATTGTGATGAGATTCCCATGGTTGGGAATGAAGGTGCAGAGGGATGTCTTGTTATGTGGAGGCAGACTGAATATGCATCTGTTACCTCATTCTGTATGGTACCTGTTGATCCTACAGGGGACGATTTAGGAATTATCTTCTCCTCCTCCCAGGGTGCGAAAGATCTTGAACTTGAGAGTCTTTGAAGATGAAAGTGGGAAGCACTGGTCCAAAAGTGTGATGGATAAACAGTATGAAGTGTTGTGTGTGAGCCAATTTACTCTCCAGTGCATCCTGAAGGGAAACAAGCCTGACTATCACATGGCAATGCCCACGGAGCAGGCGGAGTCTTTTTATAACAACTTCCTAGAGCAGCTAAGAAAAGCCTACAAACCAGAGCTTATTAAAGGTAAGGACAGAAGGTTGGTGAGGTCCTTGCTGTGACCAGTGGACACTCCTTGTGTGTGTCCTTTCCTTATTGTTGCTTTCTTTATTCTGTGATTTTCTGTAGCTGAAGGGATGTTAACAAAATTTTTACTTGAGTTTCTCAGGGTGACCGCTCCAGTCTTCCTCTAGCCAAGCCATTTCCTGGCCTGCCTCTGGATGACATGTAAATGTTCTTGTATTCCTTTTCTTGTATTCTTGGGCTGCCCAACATCAGCAGCCCAGAGAGGCTGCAGCCATGAACAAGCTCTGAGGTCAGGCTCCCTCAAAGTCTGAATGTTTTGTGCTGTATAGATAACTTAACCCAAGAGAAACATTTTTTCTGAGAATTGTATTTAGTGAGGCTTTAAGGTGTCACCAGTGTGTGATAGACAGTACAGTTCCATCTGTCACTTCCACATCCTATTAAATGAAATTGTGACAGTTGGGAGGTGTAATGTGCTACTTGACAACAGCTTTTGATTTAGACTCTGTTTCCTCAACTCTGTGTCATGTGTGGAACAGTTTTCTCTTTATCAGAAAGTACCTGGCTTCCCTGTTCATATGTGCTCTGTCCACACTCAGTATTTTCTGTTTGGTTTTCTGACTACTTTCTTTCCATTTTCATATTCAGATTTGACTTTTTGCTGTACTTGATAGAAGACAAGTTTCAGGAAAAGACTATTTTTTAAATGGTGTCTATAATAGATAATGGTTGGCTTTACTTTCCTTATGAGGAAAAAGTAAAAAAAGACAGAAAACTGATAGATGAGGGAAGATTTAGAAGCTAATTTTCATATTGACTCTGGCTTAGGATAATTATTCCAGTGCTTTCCAAGGAAGCACAGTGAAATGCACGCATGTCCACATGTCCAAAAATGTCAATTTTTCAAGCTTTTCTACCTTGATATGTTCTTCCAGCATTTGTTCCTGATAAGGAATAAGGCATGCTTTTCTGGTAGCCCTTCTATCACTTTATATTTTGACAGCAGCTTTTTGAATTCATTCTCTCAGTGAATAGCAGTTGTGTATCTGAAATGAATATTAAGTGCCCTTATTTTGGCACTTTTTTCCCCAGTGCTTTCTGCAAAATGAGCTTTCAGTTCTGCATTTTTCTTTCCATGTTAAAAGCACAGGTTTGGAAACCCAAGAGTCCTATTGTGTCAGATAACACATGGATTTAAAACTGCTGGCAGCACTGGAACTACCTGTCAGTTTATGATTTTGCTTTCTCATTAAGCTGTGACAGTTATGGTGTGTTGCACCCGAGTCTGTTAAGATTCTCTTAGGTTGAAGTTTCTGCTGTGCCAATTGCTTTGCCAGCGTTTGTTTTACTTCTTTGCTGTCTGGAAAATTTGTACTCACATTGCTCCTTCATACACACAGGCACACACACAACAGTTGCAGGTATTGGGAGATGAGAAATTGATTCTCTGGATTGCTGTAGATGCCCTTCCCTTTTGATCCTACAAATTGCTTAATGCATTTTAGAGGAACGATTTAATCACTGAAAGTGGAATTTGTGTAGTTGAGGCAAAGATAGATCAATAAAGGTCTTGTCCTATCTTCCAAGAGCCATGTGTTTTCTGGTTCCTGGTTCCAGTAGAGAATTTGGAAGCTGTAGGTGCTGGGCAGGCAGCTCCTCTCTGCTCCCTGGTCTACCTGGAGCTTGCCAGCCTGGAGCTCAGAGTGGGAAGTGTTCCCACAGAGGCACAACCCATTCTTTCACACCAAGAGCCATGGGACACTTGACAAATGAAATCTTGGAGAAGGCTCAGAGCCATGGTTCCTAGGTCAGCACAGTTTAACACATGGGCACCCACATGTAGGAAATGAAAGGCTCCATCAGTAGTCCTTGCCTGTTGTGCTTCAGTGCTTTCTTGTGTTCTTAAACATCCCACTCCCCTCTGGGGAGCAGAGCTGGTGTCTGCAGGCCTGAGCACTCTGGCTAATATCCAAATGTCAGACCTACCAAGGCTCCTCCTTCTGTTTCAGGGCCTGGGCCTTTGCTCTCTGTCCTGAATGTGGATTTCTTCTTCTGAAGTAGTAAAGATTAACATGTCAAGGAGTGTGAAATGTCTTACTCCCTTTAGTAGGGAGTAAGACAATTTTATATATATATATATATATATATATATATATATATATATATATATATTAATATTTAAGTAAATATGAGAGGATTGTTCCACAAGGAAGAATTTAACTCAGATTAAGATTTGGTACAAGTAGAAAGCACAATTATTCTCCCTGATTAATTCCCTTTGTGAGTGTTGTCACTTCAGAATAAGTGCTCTTATCTGGAGCAACAGTATTCACATGTGGTTAATGAAGAATAACTTTACAAGTAGACAAGCTTAGAAGTATAAAACCAGTGTGAAATTTCTAGGTCATAAGGCTTGAAATATGTACAAAAATATTCTGGAAGTAAATTATGCCTCTTTTTCAAGTCTTTATGGCTCAGATGTGGCTTCTCTGACTTATGTCAGGTGCAGATATTCCATCTGAGGAAGGCATGTGTGCTGGGCTTTTAGAGGCAAGGAATTTGGTGTCCAACAGAATTAACTTGTCACTTCAATAATACTTCTAGGATCCTATTTTATTGCAGAAGATGTTGCAGAAGATGAATTGATCAGTCCAGAAGTCTTAAAGTACGGAAAGATGGAGAGCAGTAACTAGAAATATAAATGTGTGAGGAGAACAGGAGGGAGCTGTTACAAAAAGATGTTCCTTGACAGTAGTTCTGATGCCAAAACAAGATAGAAAGTACTTATGACATGGGAGTACTTTGAGTATTCTGGTGAAGGTGGGGGTATTTGATCACTTTATCAGCCTGTGGAAAAATGGACTTGTGGAGTTTACATTTTTTTAGGTCCATACACATGAATGGGAAATGGAAAAGAACAACCCTTTTTGTAAGTGAAGTACAGCAGAGGGATGGGATGATGAGATAGCAGAGTAGAGAGCAATTTGGAAAGTTGTGCTCCCACTAATAAAATTTAAGATGCTATTCTTTATTATTTTGTTAAAGAAAGATGCCTTAGTTTTGACTGGGTTTTGTGGTCACAGGGTGTAGGTTACATGTATGTAACTCAGCCTCAGTTACCAGCAGGGATGTAGAAGTGGCTGTAGCAGAGTGGGACTGACTTGCACCCCAGTGTCCCCTGCTCTACAGTATTCAATTGTCAAATGCTTCAGAGTAGGCTCCATGTCTTCTTACATTTTGCCTATGTATAAAGTTTCTTCAAAGCATCAGGTGATCAGTTGGACTGGGTCCCTAGGCTGAGCTGTTAACAGCTTTTAAAATGTCATCTCCTGCCAGTGAGAACCATCCTGCCTATCCTAAACTGTGGACACCCTGACTGCCTGTAGACTTGGTTTGTTTTGTGCACGTTTCTCAACTTAGCTCTGTTTATCCTCTCTGAATGTCAAGCTACATATTTGGGTGCACATACGCTGTTTTTTTCATGGTAGCTTTCTGCATTTCAATAGTTGTCTGCCCTTTTATATATTTTTGTATTTCTTTTTGGTATCACAGTTGGTAAAAACTTCAGTGTGTGTTATCCTCCCAAGGACTCTGATCACTTGTTGTCTTTTCCCTTTTCAGATGGCAAGTTTGGTGCTTACATGCAGGTCCACATCCAGAATGATGGTCCTGTAACAATAGAACTGGAGTCGCCAGCAGCCACTGTTGATCCTAAACAAGTAAGTGACTCCTAAGGCCTGTCTGGAAAGGATGATGTGTATTCTCTGCAAATGTGTAACATTGCTGTTGTGAAGTAGTACAGCTTCCATTAGGCACAAGGACCTTGTCCTTCCTGTGCAGCCTCTGAGCAGTCAAATAATTGCATTGTTTTCTTCAGTTCCCTGGTCTGTTGATGGCTGCCTGCTGTCCTGGGAAAGGTTGTGTGTGTGTAATGCAGAACAGCTTTTCACAGTTTATTCTTTCTCCTCATTAAAGCTGTTGTTTAATCATGACTCATTAACAATGTTTTTAATAAGTCTGGACCACCCCCCCTGCCTTTAGTGAAGTTTCTTGGCTTGTGGGAGCTTGGGCATGTGGGTGACTGGGTGAAAATGGAGGTCCCTCTCTGTCAGAAACAAGGGAATAGTGAATTTGAATCCCAGTTTAAGTCTGGAGTGGACAGGAGAATGAGCTAGCTCTGCTGAGGAGCAGCACAAGCTGTGCTGAAAACCAAACACAGTACTGAGGCTTCCTCATCCTCTAAACACAACAGTGGCCAGCTTTTCCAGGCTGAGAGAAAAGGAGGAAGGATTGTTGTGCTTCAGCAAGGCCACACTAACCTTATTTGTATAATGCTTCACTTAATCTTGATGAAATTGTTGCTGCAGTTTATAAAAAGGGCATAAGGGAAGAACCAGGAAACTACAAGCCTGTTAATCTAGCCTCAGTGCCTGGAAAAATTGTGGAGAAGATTATGCTGGGTGCTACTGAAAGGCATTTAAAGGTGAGGTTAAAGTCAACATGGATTCAAAAGGGAAAGTCCTGTCTAACTGATTTAATGCTCTTCTACTGTATAGTCACCTGCCAAGTGAAGGAAGGGAAGGTGGTGGATTTAGTTTTTCTAGATTTTAGTAAAGCTTTTAATACTGTCCCTGACATCATTCTTCTCAACAAGTTCTCAAATTATGAAATGGGCAGCTACAAGTGCTCTGTGTTGCCTTAAATAGCTTGGTTTGAAGTCAGTTTCATTTTTACCTTCAAATGCTGTTGTGGATTCTTGTGTCATGTTTTAGCCTCTGAAAAATATACTTCTGTTTCTAGTCTTTCTTTCTGTACCCTCACAGTTTTAGCCCAAAGAATTCTCAGGCCAAACTATGCATAATTAGCAGCAGCAGCAGTTCTAGTTTTGGAGTGAGAGCTGCTGCCTTGTGTGTAGGTGTAAAATAACCAAGGTGTGCAGGATTCTGCAAGATTTCATTTATTTCTTGGGAATATTGGCTTGTTTAAGGGTTTTGCCTTCCCAGTTCAAGGCTGCCTGCTTTGAACTACCCATCTGACAACACCTTCCTCGTGGCCACAAGTTGGGCTGAAGACCAAGGGAAGGATGCTGCTTTTTAAACTTTCTCTGGCAGTATAAGGCCAGAATTTCCTTGATGAGCCTCTTAAGAGGGCTTGAGGTTTTTTCATGTTCCCTGAGTTAGACACAAGGGAGAAATTCCAATGGGATATTATCAAGAGGTCAAAACAACAAAAACTTCACTGGCAACCTTGAGAAAATCAGACAGCTTTGGCAAAAATTTAGAGCAACATCCTGTTAACACAAACCATTTCACAAAGCATTGACTTAACCCATTCAGCTTTACAAACTTTGTCCAATTTTAAATTGCTCAAAACTCAGAGGAGAGGTAATTAGAAGAAGGAGACAGAAAATATACAGAAAAGCATGAATATAGCTCCCACTCCTGGTCCCAGCAATAATCAGCTGAAATAAATTCCAAGAGGAGGTGGGCTCAAGACATCCATCATGCAATGTGTGATGAGGGAGAACCAATTTAAATTATTGTTCTCTTTCCTCTTCCCTTCCCATTGCATTTTTTTTCCTGTCAAAAATCTGTTGGTTTGTTTGTAGCATGGGAAGTAAGGCTTAGGGATGGTGTGATTTTTATATTTGAGATTTCAACTTTAGCAAGAAGAGATAACTGAATCATCCTGAAGTATTTAATGTGATGATAACAGGAAGAGATTAGACAAATAATTGCTGATGAATAGTTCTTTTATGTCATTGGATGTGACAGTGAAATATCTCATTTTGTCTGAGCAATTGTCTGTGTTTGTAATTGGTAATCAGAACTTTGTAAGTCATTTACAATGTAATTAGTAAAAATACATTTGGATTAGTCAACCCAAATGTATTTTTTGTATTACTTGTGCCGAGGGATATAAATAAATCACTTCTCTTTTATACTTGGGGTGATCATGTTATCTTATGGTGATAATTCACTGTCTTTTATGAATTTTTTAAAATCTCAGCCTTCGGATTTATTTCTTCTTTCTTTTTTGTTTTGTTGATACATCTATTGGTGTTGTGAATCTAACTTTCAAGTTTTATACAACTGCTCACATTAACAATTTTTTAGAAATAGACTTCTGAAATTGCTTTATTACATGATGTATTTTTTTCCTTACCTTCTGAATAGCTGACAAAACTTGAAAAACAGCAACAAAGAAAAGAGAAGACCAGAACCAAGGTGCCCTCTGAGTCAAGTAGAGAAAGAAATGCCCCCCGAAACAAGGATGACCCCAGTGCCAGCAGTGGAGCAGAAGGAGATGTGTCCTCGGAAAGAGAGCCTTAGCTCATCCAAGGCAGGCCTCAGGTTTGGCTTCTCCTCTCCTCTGTAATGCTTGGCCCCTGCCTGTTTTACAGAGAGTGGCATTAGAAGTGCTGGAAAGTGAAATTTTATAATCTTGCTGGTTTTATAAATTTTACAACATCTGCTCCCATCTGCATTCGCCCACCAGAATGCTGGGGTGGGTGAAAACCTCTTCCCAGCTGTGTACTTGGCTGGAGTTGTGGGTCTGGCCCAGTTGTGATTGTTTCTATGTTGACTCAGGAAATCTGAAAGTTTGATCTGGTAATACAGCAGTGACTTAACTCAGAGTCCTGCCTCGTGTTCTTCAGATACACAGAGACACAGGGTTGTATTTCTCTCTGTGCTCACCTAGCAGGGACCTCACTCTGGAACAAATACAGCACAGACCCCAGCAATGGAGGTGGAAAACAGCTCAGAAGCTGGAGACAGGGCAGAACTGCATCTTCCTTTCATGGTTCTTACCTGCCCCTCCTCAGTTTGTTCTTTCCCAGGATGAATTAGTAGCAGGCTGTTTTATAGACCTCCACCATCTAATAGGGACATTAAGGCAGGCACTGAGAGCCAAACTTGCCTCAGCAGCAGATCTTCTCTCCCTTCAGGCACTCAACCTGCAGGACATGCCTAGACATCAGTGAATAGGATTAGGCTGAATACAGACCTGAATCCTTTGTCATGGATTATCTGCCTATGTAGATATGTGTTTATTATACTCTTCCAGTTAGCTTTAAGCCTTCAGGACACAGCTTTCATTACCTTCCCTCCCCTTTCCTGCCCCCAAAAAGCTACATTGCTGATTTTGACTTTTCAAATGTGTCCAAGCTCTCAAGAAAGTGTTATTATCCTCATCTGCACACTGAAGCCCTGAGCTGGTGGTGCAGTTTAATTATTAACAGCTTTGCAAAGTTAAGGTTTAACCTTTCTCTCATTTTCTTGTCCCCAGAGTTTAGTCTGGCTGTGATTTATACAATTCAGCATCGTTCATTGCTCACAAAGTTTCTTACTTTTTTTTTTCTTTTTTAAATCCATTAATTTCCCAGGTGGTCAGACATTGGCTGATGATTTCTGTTCTATACAGGGTTTCCCCCCTGCACTGTTTCTGGGTTGTGTGTTGAAATAAGAACATTTTAGAGGGTTTGCAGGACTTCTGGTGTGCTTTGGTCAGTCCAGTCTTTCCAATAACATTTGGATTTCTAAGGAGCTGAAGGTCTCTAAAATGTAGTATACAGATAACCTAGCGTTAGTTTTCATGCTGTGACAATAAGTAAAGATTATTTTCTCTGTGGAATATGAAGGAATCCTGCTGTATTTCTGCTCTACCTACAGTAATATTCCTGTTTGTTTGCCTTCCACAGTTTCTTACACAAAAGCTACACTGAATTCTTGAAGAAAGACCCAACGTTCGCCTCAGCAACACTCTTCAATGACTTTGGAAAAGGATGGAAAATGGGAAAGCAGAGCTGAGACATTAGAAACCTATCATTCTGTATTGAACCAACCAAAGCAATGCTATCAGATTCAGTTGTTAATGTGTAGTGTCAGTAGTGAAAAGGACTTGTGACATTTCTGTGTATGCGTTCTCACACAGCTGCTGAGTAAAGGGTGACTGTAGGCAGATTGTAGCAGAACATTTCACTCTCAGTACATAAGCTCCATTTAAAGAACAAATCAGGGTTTTTCCTTAAACTTACACTTGAATTCTGAAAATTCTCTGAGTGGCTTGTGTATTGATTCTCACTCCGTGGTGTCATGTGCTACCTGTTTCCATTGCAGTGTGCAGATCTGTGCATATTTTGGTAAATTGTTAGCTGCTGCTTAACATCACGTTAGGCAGTCCAGTCTTTCTGCATGGATTAAGTTGTTACAAGAGAAGATCAGCCTCTAGTTGTTTATCATGTGGAACACATCTGTCTTGTAAACTTTTTTAAAACCAGAAAAAACTTTATTAAACAAATTATGCGAGCTGAGTGCCTTTTAGTGTTTGTGTATTGCACCCCCTGCGTCACTCCTGGGTGTAACAAAGGGGGGGACACAGAGCTAAAGTTATAGGCAAAGCAACACCTAGTGCTTCAACTCATCCACCTTTCCTGTGAAAGGTTGGAAATCAGGCTGCTGACCTGAAATCTTTGGTGTTTCTAACACATCTAAGTCATTTATTTTGTGGTGGCTATCAAAATGCCACACAGCTGCTCCACCTACGGCATCCAGGGTTGCTGACAGTTCTGTCACATCCAGGGGAGGCAGTTGAGCATTTGGAAATTGCCAGCAAACAACAAGAGCTGAGAAGAAGCTGCAAAACTGCCAAGGAAGCTTCAGGGGAAATGAAAGACTGCAGTTTGTTACACTTTGACTTCTTTCAGAGTTTATGGCACCTTTTATATTTGCTATTCCCCAGGTCTGCCTTGGGCACCTGCTGTGACTGCCATCAAAGCCAGGATGTACAGGTCTCTCCCTGACTGTAGGGATAACTCACTGGTGAGAGTTTGTAATCCAAATGCACATCACAGTTATAATGCTGCATGTTGTGTAACCATTGTGTTTTTTATTATTTAACTTGTAGGCTGCTTGTATTGTAAAATATCAGTCAAACCAGAATAGGAGATTTAGAGCTGCACCCTGACATGATTTTTAAAAAACATGAATCTTAAGTAAAGATTTAGGAAGCTGCACAGGTGGCATTTGAACAGGAATGGTGAGTGGGCAGGACAGGTGGAAGTGTTGCACTTAGACTTGCCCTTAAGAATGACATAATTTCCCATCTGACCATTACATGCAGTATAAGGAAAAGCTATGTATGTATGTATGTATGTTTGGGATAGAAGCTTCCTGTTGTCCTGTGCCCAGAGTATTTTTAAGCATCACGATTTGTTTCAGGAAAAAACCACCAACCAGCCAACCCCACTTCATTTAAAAGTACTGTTTGCTTTCAGAAAAGTTACTGCCTTACTCCACTGGCAGCCAGACTTGGGCAAGGCCACTTTTCCAAGTGCAGTCACATGGCTTTGAAATGGGATATTTATCCTATGGATTTTTCTGCTTGCAGAGAGCTGCAAGAAAAAAACAGGATACATGAATTCCTGTCTCTTGTTCCTCTGTTTCATATTTCTTAAGGAGAAAATGTTTTCTCAACAGAAGACACTTCCAATGCAACTGTGCTGCTGATTGTCATGGACTGCTAAAAAAACAGAAAATACAATTATTATAACATTCAAAAATTTTTGCAGGTGTTTTTCTAACATTTCCATTCAGATACTGACTCTAGGGGCTATGATAGTTTGTAAAATAGGATTTTAAGAATGGAACAGTCAGAATAATTGATGTTTCTACAAAGCGTTTTGGAAAAATGATCAAAAATATTTTATTTTGGGAGTAAATACAGTAATCAAAGTCAAAATTACATGACTGTTGATGTAAGTACCCAGTGGCTAAGCTCATAGTTTAGAAACTAGTGTGGACAATTAATTAAAAATGTTCTCATTTACAGAGATGGTCATTCATAGAGCACCCCCACTCTGACTAGTGGAGTTTCTTCCTTTCAGTACCTGCCCAGCAAAGGGCAGACAGACCTCCCCAAGCAGGTTTCCAGCTGGTGTGCAGTCTGCTCTTCTCCGGCTGCCAGTCCATCCTGAGCAGTCCCACATTGCTCTCAGAAATGCCCATTTTTGGTCAGTTTTTCATGTGAGTGTTTAGAAATGTTTTTCTGTCAGCTCAGCTGCATGTAACTATGGATTATGCAGACAATAAAGGTTGGGTGAAAATTTAAAGAGATTGCTAAACTCTGCATGTATTTGATTCTCAGTGGAAGTGACTTGGCAGGGCCTGGCAGGAATCAGAGCAGATGCTGTGAAAATACAATGGAGCCTGGTCAGCTTTCTGTATTCTGAAATACACACTCATTCTCATACCAACCTCAATTTTCTTGTAAGTCATTCTATTCCCAATGCCTTAGGAGGAGAGCACCTTGTCTTCTCCCCAATCCATGGTTTGCCAGGCCAAATCCCAGTCCTTCCTATGAAAAGTGGCCTCCTGTTCACCCTGGCATAAATGGCTCAAAGCTGAGCCCTTTCAGAGGGATGAGGAGCCATGTTGAAGCTTGAGGGTTTTTTGACAATGGTCTTTGAAAACAAACCATGGAAGTTTGAACTGTGGCTGATCTTGGACTTTCTCCTTTCCTTTTTTGAGAGCTCCTTTGATTTAATAAACAGTTTAGTATTTGCAGCCAGCAGTATCTGAATATGTTTTTGTTCTTTGTGAGTTTAACCTAATACCCACAATATTTTAGAGCTGCTCCTTGTATTTCCAGACCCAAAATTATTATTGATTTAATAAATATATTGTCAACATATAGGTATGTAGGGAACGTGCCTCAGTCATGACTTGAGGAGGTTTACACTTTGTGTAAGACAGTGCTTTGCTATTCATGCAAAAGTGTTTTTTCCTCTTGGGTTTAGCTTATCTGGGTGATGTTGACCAGTGCCAGATGAGGTGTGATGGTATATTTTTTTGCTATTAAGAACTGGGACTCATAAGGGTTGTTGAAAAGCCTGTGACTGTATAGAACATATATATATATGTTTTTACTCATCCTTCTGCACTAACACAACTGTATGCAAAAGGTTGGGATACTTGGGGGTGAACAGTTTATGTGGCAGATATTATTAACCTGTAAAAGCCTTCCAAGGTATCTCTTGCAAAACTTTGACTGCATTGGTTTTGTAGTAATAGAAATGGCAAGTCTTGACTCAGAGAGAGTGAGGTGTGATTGGCTGCTGAAGCAGGACCAGAGATGTTTATTGCTTTGAGACTATTTCCCTTTGTGCCACCTGGTGTCAGCAGAACCTAAGAAATTGAAAACCATTACAGTGGATTAAGGTGGTTTTCATGAAAGTCTCCTTCCCTAAAGAAAAATTACCATTCCAGTGATAATTGACACTGCTGTTTCTTCATAGTATTTGGTCTAAGTATTTGCACTCTTCAGAGCTCAAAAACTGTGCAATACAATATTTTTTTCTGCATATTAAACCGGTGTTCTGCATTACATTTGTGCAAAGGCCTCAGCCCTGCAGAGAAGCTGCAAGGGGAAGTAGCAATCCTTTGTTACCACAGCTCACACAGCCTGTGGTGGCATCAGCAGTGTCTGTGCTGCCTTTTGGAAGCCTCAGCCTCTGAGCTCCTTGGTTCAGAGCATTTCTGTCAAGTTACAGGGCTGCAATTTTGGCAGCACCAACAGATGTTTTCTGGGTGTCAAGGCAGGAAGTGGATTTCCTGAGAGATGCCCAATACTTATGTTCTTAGGACTGACAAATACCTGCCAGTGGAAATAGGTGGGTACCTTTTGAATGACACTAAGGTATGGTCCTACTCACGTTTGTGTCTACAAGATCTCTTTTAGGGGAGGAGGTTGCCTTTACTTGTGCAGTCTGAATCAGAAAATGAATATGTCTTTCATTCTGGCATGAATTTGTTTCTTTGAGGTGCTCAGAAGCCACACACTGTTGTACTATGGATTTTTATTTCTATCTCAGGATAGCTGCAAAGAAGTTCTCTCTAATTGCTTTTCTTTGTTTGTTTGGGTTTAGGGGGACACAAGACAGGAATGTGAAGAGCAAACACAGTTGTTGTCAGTCCTAGAATACATTCACATTCTAAAAGCTATCGTTTCAGGGGGATGCTTCAAAAGGGCAGCCAGCTGGAATATTTCTCCCTATGGAGAGTTGATTACTGTGTCATGGTCTCGCAGTGCTAAGGTTTGTTGTCCCTGAAGCAGGCCCAAACAGCAATCAGCCAGGCAACATGATTCTCTGGTGTGCTTTAGGAACAGGAACAGTGTGGACAACAAGCTTGTGGTGCCCAGACAAGGAATGCCTGGACAGAGTGGAAAATTTCCAAGAGGATGATAAATGTCCTTAGAAAAGAAAGCTGAACAAATCCCCTGAACCTGCTAGAATAGTTTATGATATGCTAATACATAGTGAAGACTTGATGAAATGGGAGGGAGGGTGGAGCAATGCAGATGTTTCTTATGGATTAAAAGAAATAACAGTGAAAAGTTTAAGTTTTAGGAAATTTATTGGAATGTAGCCAATAGGGCTTCATAAACTACAACCATGAAGTTGTTGTGTGCCTGCTGCAAAACTGCCTCTGTGTTTCAGGGGAGAAGAGGGAAGTGAGCTACTCTTTTATTCCAATTAGTTTAACATACATACGTTTTAACACATATAAAAAAAATTTTATGAATAAATTTCCATTTCCCACCTATGTTTTGAGGAAATCCATGTTGTTCTTCTATAAAACTGATTAGAAAAATTTCTGATGGTAGGACAAATAGTATTTTTTTCCATTATGCTCCAGTGGTGAAAGTATACTGAACTAGCCAGAATGTTCCTGCAAATAGTTACCGTGAAATATAATGTATTATGGATTAAATCCAAAAAGAAAATCAATCAGAATATTTAGATTCAGAGTAATGTCTCTTCTAATAGGAGGTATTGTTGAGAAGTCCATATGCAGCCACATGCTGATAAGAAAACCATCTTGAAGAGCAGCATAGTGCATTCTTGCAAGGATAAAAGTGCTGACATTAAAACTGAAACTGTTTCATTTGTATTCAACATGTTTTAGGAAAAAGGATTTCAAATTAGCCCAGAAGTTTTGGCTACAACCCCCTAACTTCAAGTCTTGTTTGCTGTTGTTTGCTTTGGTGTTGGAACTATGCTCTGTGTTGATGTTTTTTCACTTGTTTTTTCACCTGTGCCAGCTCCAGGAATCTTTCAGGGTGAGTGGGATCTCAGGCTGGGAGAAGTTGTGCTGCTCCTGATGTGGGTACTGGTGTTGGTGATCCTCCAATCTGCACCAGACAAGGCAGAAAGATTTTTGCCTATCAGTGCCAGGTCAGTCACCATTTTTCCCCCAGTTATTTCCTACCTGAAATACATGTGTTTGTAAAGATAAACACAGAATACATTTAATTCCTGTTTCTGCCTTGTGCCTCCTAGGGAAGGTGCCAGATGCACTGCATTTGATCATGTTTTATCTTGCCTTCCAGCATCCCTTCTTTCCCCATCATCAAACTGATCGGCTCCTGCTCCTCTGTCCATTGTAACTCCATGTTGAAAAGTGGACCCATCCCCCTGGGGCTCCTGCATAAGCCAAATTTCCAGCACACCTTGCAAAGTGGGATTTGTTTTGGAAATGTTTAGAAGGATGTAAAAATAAAATACAAGATGCTGAGAAGGAAAAAAACCGGTTTGCTTGTGTAGGCATAAATCCCTTTGAGGTCCCAGTGGGGAAATGGGCAGTAAGGGAGAAGGGGAACAGCTGGAAGCTTGAGTGGTATCTGTGAGGGTTTTCCTTGGAGCAGACCAAGTGGAGTAAAAGATGCCTCAGGTATGAACTGGATGTTTCTACACTGATGGCAGCATGCCCAGCATTACCAAGTGCAAATGCCATAGGAGATTAATTAAATGCACCAGAATGGTGTTGCCATGCTGTTGTAAATAAAATATAAAATACATTGACCTGTAATCTGAGGAGCTCTGAAGTGGAGCCTGTGGGCTGATCATTTGTTCAGCTCTAAACATACATAGTCAGGAATTTGGGCCAGCACTTATTTGCATCTTTCTGGCCTGTTACATTGGTGTAAGACAGTATTTCCCAGCCATCTCCAGTAACTGTACATCTCTGAAGTGTGATGTTTGAGCTCTGAGGTCCAGCCACTCTCCCCTCTCTGCTGCTCCTGTTAAGTCTGTTTTACACCAAACCACAGCTTTACTTTGGACCTGCTACAGGATGCTTCCAACAGAAGCCAAAAACCAGGGGGACTGGCAACTCCTCAGAACAGGAAGAATGAGGAAGAACACAGACATTCTGACCTTTGTATGTGTGTGGGACCTGAGCACAGTCCCAGACAGATTCTGCTACTGGTCCCCCATTCAAAATGTGCAGAAGATGCTGAGGAAGACCTTTTGGGCCATGTCATTTTTTGTATGATGATGGTTTTCACTTCCAGCTCTCCAGTGTGGTCATCAGATTCACTTAATTCAGTTTTCTTACATCACCAGCATCTGGGTAAAGTGGACGTTTAGTTCTTGAGTGTGGGTTGTCAGAGGATTAATTTAATTAAGTTGAAAATTATGTTTCTGATGGGAAAATCCAGAGACACTGGAGAAACTACAGCAGCTCTTTGTATTTAGGAAATCTGTCAAACCAGCTTGGATTACTGAATGTAGGTATTTTGTGTCCTCAATGGAACAGGGTTTCCTGCAGCATTTCTCTTTCTGATTGGTTTGAGTTTTGCCAGCTTTTCTCCTTCAAGCCAGATCTTGCTGGAAAATGTCTATCTATCTATCTATCTATCTATCTATCTATCTATCTATCTATCTATCTATCTATCATCTATCTATCATCTATCTATAAACTAAATAAAATTTGTGAAGTGGCACTATAAAAGTGCCACTTTAACATTTATATATATATACATGTGTCATCTATATAAATATATGTAATATATAACATATATATACGCATATGCATCTGTGTCCTGCAGGGTCTTAAAGAGACAGTAACAATTCTGGACACAAAGAACTATGGAATACAGTAACATTTTGGGTGACCCTCAACAATCTGTTATGTCCAGCCTGGGATATTTAATATTTTCTTATTAAGATCAACCTTGAAGTTACCTTAAATTTTAGACATGAGCAGGCCCAGCAGGTTTTTGCTTCACAGGGTGTGCTAAATTCTGTGTGCTTCTCTTTTTCCAGACTGATTTGATTGTCAAAATCCTCACTCAGCGACAGGTTACTCCTGCCCTTGCTGCAGTCTCCTGCAATGTGATGCTTAGCATGGGTATTTTCCTGGAGTGATACTGCTCATTTCTTGGGACCACCGGCTTCAGTTCACCTCATCTTATCTAATTCTGAAAAAGAATAAAAATATTTATTGTATAATAAAACACAGTGTAATAATACTTCATGAGAATTTTGCAGACCTGTGTTCTCACCCATAAAAAGCCTGTTTACAAAAATCTTGAACAACCTCTTCAGTAAAAAAGTGGAATATCTGGAATATATTTGGGCCCTTTAGGTGTTGCTGTACAAGCTTAACAATAAGTGAAGAAAGAGCCTGTAGGAGCAGTTTTACTCCTTCCTTCACCCCAAATTTGTCTCCTTGAGGGGTGCAGGGCACATGGAAGTTTTCAGCATGTTATTTCATGATGTTGTCATGTGACCACTCTTGGTCTCTCTGGGACAGCCTGCAGTGTCTAGAAATCTTATCAGATGAGAATGATGCCTTGCCTCAGCTGCAAGATTTTGCCTTTTTAATCTCTCCTCCTAGGTTCATGAGAGCTTAAATGGATATGGGAAGTCTGTCAACCATCCTCAGCTGTTAATGCTCATTGTGTTATACAAGGCACATGTTTGGAGAAACCACTGGGGAAAATGACACGGATCCTTATTAGTTTCATTTTTTTTCCCCCTTTTATTTGGTCCTTGAATTTAGAAGTGTTTGACAAGAACCTGTGCTGGTGAGCCTGTGATGCTAGAACACCTGCAGCAGCTCCAGCTGTCAGCAGGAGATGCTCCTGGAAGCAAAACTGAAGGAGGAGAAATGCTGCATCAGGAGTATTTCACTTCAGATGATTTCTGGACAGTTCTGCATATACTTGTATCTTCTTTTAATTCTTCATTGGTCTTGTAGAGAAACTTAAACTTTCTTTGGTACCTTAGAGAATTCTTGGAGTTACAAGACTTCTTCCAAGCAGATGGTTTTTAACTTCCCTCATAGACTATTTCTGGTGGATTCCTTGCTTCTTGCTTTGGCTGCCAGTACTTTGAATTTTACTTTTACTTTTTTTCTAATATAAACACTTTTAGTTTATAGGTTGGAGTAGTAAGTTGGAGTTTTTTTTTTCTTTTCTTCAGGCATGTGCTTATATAAACTCCAGAAATGCATCCCACCACACCAAAACTGTAGTTAGATTTCTGTTATTTAAACAGGATTTTGGGACACTGGAGCATGTCCAGAGAAGGACAACAAAGATGGTGAAGAATCTACAGAGCAAATCCTGTGAGGAGAGGCTGGGGGTGTTCAGCCTGGAGAAAAGGACACTCAAATCTCTGGAAGGAGGATGTAGCCAGGTGTGGGCTCTCTTCTTCCAGACAACCAGGACAAGGGGACACAGCCTCAAGATGCACCAGGAGAGGTTCAGGTTAAACATCAGAAAAAATTTCTTCATGGAAAGGGTTGTCAAGCATTGTACTGGGCTGCCCTGGGAGATGGTGGAGTCTTCATCCCTGGAAGTGTTCAGTAAATGACTGGATGTGACAATCGGTGCTGTGGTTTAATTGCCAGGGTGGTGTTTGGTCAAAGGTTGGGCTTGGTAATCTTGGAGATTTTCTCTAACCTTAATGATTCTGTGATTCTAAGGGTTTTTCCTCCTTTTCAGGGATTGCTTTTTGGGGACCTGACAATGAGCAGGTGTTTTTTGTATATTGATTTATATTTCTATTTGTATCAGCAAGAACGTTTTACACATCCTCTTGAAGGTCAAGGTAAATAAGGAACCTTTTCTATGATTCTGTGCTCACTACCTATGGTGTAAATCAGAACTAAAATCCCTTGTAAATCTGGAGGTTTTATAAGCAAGATCTGTGTGACCTAAATTGTTATTCCCCACATAGTCAGACCATTGCATCCCATGCTTAGTCCTAAAAAGTTTCTACAGCTTCAAATTACCTTTTATACCCATCTGATGAAATTCTAATCAAAAAGAAAACCAGCATTTTCTCATGAACACACAGAGAGAATGATATTTAAGTGCTTCTTAAACATCATCAGGTGGTAAATTCAATGCTAATTCTGACTGCTTTGCACAAGTGATTACCTCTTCTTATTTGCACTAACTTCCACATTTCAGTGTGAGTGTATTTAAAATAAAGTGCCTTAATTCTGGGGGTAAGAAATCAGGTACTGATAAGTTTAGCTGTGATTTCTACTGCTGTGCCTCCTGAAGGGAGGGGAACGTGCTTGTCTTTTGTCTAATCACTGGCTACACCTTTATTTTCATCTCAGAGCCTGAAATATTTTATCCCAACCCTGAGCAATGTTGCAAAGAATTTGTTTGACATGAAACCCAGTAGAAGTCAGGGAGGGAGTGTGTGTTTGATTTTTAGACCAGACCACAAACATGGTAACCAGCACTGTGGGATCATTTAGGACAAATTAGTTTTACCTTGGGGGGGGGTGGGGGGAAAAACAAAAGAAATATGATTATTGCAGTAAAAATTTAGTGAGAAAAAAAATTGAGTTGTGCACTGAATCCTTTAATTATATTTTCTTTATGAGAATGTCTTTTTTTCCTGTTGGCCTTGAAGGTGCTGAAAATGGGCACATAGGCAATACACACAGATATTTTGGCGTGTTCCAATAAGGATGTTGGATGAAATTCCATGCCCCAAGCTTTGTGTCAGGTAACCTTGGAGTCTACCTCCCCATTTTCACATAATGCCACATTCTGAATGATATTTTGTATAGTTTTTCCATTGTTAGGGGATTTTTTCCTGCCCTATCCTGCCAGCTGTAAGGCAGTCTGAATGCTAATGGAGTTGGAATGCACTAAAAGAATGCATTGAGACTACAACAGCAATAATTTTTTAGGTATTGTGAATATTGTGTCTATTTATGAGGTCATTTATTATGTTTGGGAAGGGAATCTGTTAAGAGATTTTTTTGACAAAGGTTTCTTTTTAACAACTCTTCATAAGTGTGACACATGGCCTATTTCCAGAACAGAAATGTATTGGCTTAGTGGTTCTAATAAGGTAATTTGAGTTCCATTTCTATTTATTGGCTAAATGAGCAAATGTGAAAAATGAAATTAAATTTATCTAATTTGTTCCACCACCATTTTTTCAGGTTATATTTACAGTACTGAATATATCGCATTTTTTTTCTGATTTCTGTCTCTAATGTGTGGGAAAAAATGGGCTATGTCAGTTCTCCAGTGTTTTTTTAAGGAAATAATACTTGTTTCAGGGATACACAAATCCCTAAAATGAAATAAAACCAAGATAAATATATCCCTAAAATGAAATAAATCCAGGATAAAGGAGCAGCTCAGGAATGTGAGGATAATTTTGAATTACACATTTGTTTGTTGCTGCTCAGTGTGCAAAGCTGGAGAACTTAAGAAAGTTTCTACCCCTTGGTAATGGTCATCATACCTTTAGTGTAGGTTTTTAGACTTTCACTGATTTATCATCAGATACAGTTTTACAGGTTTACTTGTACATTTGAACATTGCAATGTCAAATTTCAGAGTCTTCAATGTAATTTTAGTTGCAGGCAGGTGTGCAAAACTGTTTGGAGTAGGAGTAGAAAACCACATGTAACACTTAAGTAGGACTGTAGATAGTAATGAGCCATGAATATGATTTATAGCTCCACTTTCACATGTTTTTTATTATTAGCAGGCAATATGCCACTAAAAATATATGTCTATAAGAACCCAACAGTCTGTCAGTTGAGGAAGATTATTGGCATGTGAATTAATCACTGTGTCCTCTCCATGGAGGGAATGATTCTTCTCTGTATTATCTTATTTTAGTGCAGTTTTAATAGTGCAGCAGAAATAACTAATACCAAAGGATTAAATTTTTATTATTTTATTACTCACTTAATAACAGTGTGAGCACATTGTGTTGGTCTGGAGAACTATGCAACCCCAAATGTTGAAAATGCTATTTCTTGAAGATAGGGTAATTCTTCACTACACAGAAAAGAGTTGCCACATAGCCCAGGTGTAGATTTCAGGAAAGTTGGTTGGGAAGTTACTGCAGAACTCACTCAGAAATCCCATGACTTGCACCTGACTAGCAGCATTTAGGAGGAAAGTTATTTAATACAGATGAAAAATGTTTAAAAGTGCAAAATAATGAGGAGATGCTTGATCTTAACCCTTAGAAAAAAGGGGATCTTTGGCTGAGCTGTCACTGAAGCTGTGTCAGACTGAGGGCTCTTACCAGGCTGATGAGGGTTTTCCTTAAACCCCTTCATAAATGAAGGATGGACTGGCTAGCTTGTCAGTACCAGAAATGTTTTTGATTTTTTTAAATCAAAAGCAGCCTTTGCAACAATATGAAGTTTGCATGAATAAATGAGCAGCAGAGTGTCTCTCCCCCAGCCCTGGTTAGCTGGGGAGGATGCAGGTCAGAGGGGGAGTCATGGAATAAGATTATTTTTCTGCTTCAATATCTCAGTGTTCAGAAGAAGGAAATATTAATTTTAGCTGCAGCTCACATGCTCATCTCTAAACTCCAGGGAAGCCTGGATCTAAGGGCATACCACAGGCACCCAGTACCACTGTAAAAGGGACTGCTGGGTCATAGCCAGAATGTGTTTCTGGTTCCAATTAAAACACATTTATTGCTTGGCTACTCAGAATAATGGAAAACAGGGTGTTAGAGGCACCTGAGCCTGTGTATGCAATGTAATTTACACAGCCAGTCAGAGATGTAAATCAGTGCTGAAGCACACGTCGTTATGAGAATATTACTGAGTAAGAAATGCTGTTCTTCAAAGTCATGAGAAAAAAAAAAAAAAAGTAGTTGTTCCATAATGTCTCCCAGATAATTAGTGGCTCCAGATATTTGAAGTAATCTGGAGTTGCTAATACTGGTGACAGAACTACACCTTTAATACCTGGATGTTGTATGGGGCTGGGGCCACCTGCAAGAGCCAAGCCCCCTTGCTGAAACCTCCTGTGGGAAGCTCAGCTCTTTGAAGAGGAGCCTTGTAAAACATAATTGCAGTCTAGATTTTGTGCTTTCAAAAGACCTTATCAGCCTCATCTCTGTCTTCTGGGAACTTGGCTTGATGCTGTAATTGAATCAAATTGACTCTTAATTAGTTAGAGTCTATTCAGGAAGGCTAGGTTAGTGAAAAATCCTGACTGACTTTCTCTGTGAGCCATGCTGTGCACGAAGCCAGTGCTGCTCAGCTGGATGTAAATCCTAAACCAGCTCCCAGTATTGGGACAGTCCCTGTATTTGAGATGCAGGGCTTTGTTATTTCACGTGGCACAGCTGCTGAAATCTAAGCAGGTGAGCACAGTGTTGTCTGACCCTAAGCTTAATAAATACACTTCTGAAACATGCAATCCCCCTACTGTAGATTAATTTAGGATACTCCTTGTAACACGAGAAGTTTATTTGGAGGATTCTTAAGTAATGCAGTTGAAGCACATGAACAGCACAAGGATGAGCTGCCTTATCTGCTGTCAGGTGGCTTTAATTCAGTGAATTTACTGTGCAGGGCACCTGGTAAGCAGATAATGCTGTGTTGCTTTTTTAAATAAACGCTGCTAATCTCCAAACCTCTTGCCTGGCCAGTCCAATGTGTGCTTTCAAAGGATGGTATGTGGTAATTAATTACTGTGATCAGGTTTAGTGAGGGTTATAGAAAATCTGAAATAAAGAAGCTGAGTTTGTGAAGGCTAAATTCAGTAAAATTCAATTTCAAAAAATTCAGTTGCTTCTCTCTCTATGGGAAGAAAGTCATAAAAAACCCCCAAACTTATTACCACCCTGGACAAAGGCATCTTTTCTCTATTCTTATATCAAACATCTTGTATTAGACTCCAGATTTGGTTGAGCAACAAGAATAACTTCAAATGCATAGAAAGAAGTCTGAAGATAGAGATGATGGAAGTAAAGGTTAGGGGGGAAGGAAATAGGTTCAGTTAAAGATTGTGTGAGACAAAAAAACAGGGCAAAAATACCAGTCTCATTTTGGTATTTTATCACATAGAAGTAATTGTATGGTAATGTATAGTTCTTAACTAGGCCCTATAGAATTAAGCTTGTATTTAAAATTATGGAGTATTTTTATTTCTTTCTGGTTTTTATTATCCATGAAAAGATGCTTAGACTTCTGTATTTATGAGCTTTTACCAAAATAATTCTAAGCTTTATAATGTCATTATTACTCAGTTATATGAAAAGTGCAGGATTTTAAGATTTACTTAGTTTTAAATATTGATTTATATTTCAGATACCAATGAGATGTCAAATGTATTTCAGTAAAAGTTTTTTTAGCTGAATGTAACTTTTAAAAGTGCTTACAAGAGTTTGATGTTGTGTTCTTTGCTGTTTACCAGTTGCCAGTGACAAAGTGAAATCACCCTTTTCTTGAAGAGAGCTGGGAATTTCAGTCTTTCCCTTCTATATTTTTTGGTCATTGCTTAAAAAATTATTTTCTTCTGTTTGCAGTCAAACATGAAGTCCCTTAATATGGAAAGAGGAAACCAAATTAAAAAACTACACTAGAGTGTGTACAAGAGAACCTTTGACACAAATCTGTTGGAAAATAGAAAATTATTAAAGATTTTTTTTTTTCATTTAGCACATTTAATTTCCTATTTGGGAGGAAATTCAGGAATGTTTGTAGATCTAGGCAGGGATGCCATGGCTTTTTATCCTACATAACACCGTAACAGTGGCTCATGCCCACAGCATTCCCCACTTACCCAATTAAGTCATCATTAAAAGTTCTTCACACACTCTAAAGATTTAAAATGTAAGTTAGACCAATTCCTGAATATGTACGAATGCAATCTCTGGTGGAAGGAGACTTTGAAATGCCCGTTAATTCTGTATTAAAAAAAAAAAAAAGAACTCAAAAGCTAAATATGCTTAATCTGAGTTTTTTATTTTTTATTTTTTTCCAGAAGTGCCTCCCTGGTAGCAGGCAAGTTTGGAATTAGAAGTGGGATTGCAAAATTCTGCAGAGGAAGGTGCTGCCTGAGGCTGAGGCATTCCCCTTTGAAAGCAGGTACAATTTCTTCCAGCCTAACTTCCTTTCAAAAAGAAACAGAGGGATATCTGATTGCATTAGCAGGGTGATACCGTCAAACTGACTTCAGAATTGCTTTTCATGGTTTACTGTCCTTAGGATATAAGTCAGGTGAGGATTTGTTAAAAAATAGCAAAACTGTCTGTGTATTGTTTCCTTTCTTATTTTAGTGCTCTCGTGTGCAAAATTAGATGTCAAAATCGTAGAGGAGTGTTTGGCTGTGTGGGATTTACCCTGTGGATAAGGATGCCCTTAATTTCATTTTGGAAATCAATTGGAAATTGAAATTCCAATCTCATTTGGAAATTAATTTCATTTTGGAAATTTCATTTTGGAAATTAAATTTTGCAGAGCAAAACCTTTCAGGCTAGGTACAGGACACTGCCTGAGCTGCCAGCAGTCCCTTTGGTGAGTGGAGCAGTTGGCAAAAAACCCTCTGTGTGCCCCAATTTCCAGAACCTAAGCGGGAAACAGCTCTTTGTGCTCCTACCCAATGGTAACAGAACATCAAATAATCAACAGGAGTTATCCAGAACCCGGGAAGGGTCAGAAACAGTTACCTTTGCAGAAAAAAAATGGTATTTGGATGCATTTTGCAGATTGTGGTGTTTATTTCACACGTGTAATAATTAAAGGAGGTGTGTCCACTTCCAGGTGATGTGTGTGCCTTGTGCTGAATGCTGTGCACAAAGCCAGTGCTGCTCAGCTGGATGTAAATCCTAAACCAGCTTCCAATATTGGGACAGTCCCTGTACTTGAGATGCAGGGCTTTGTTATTTGAAAGTCCCTGAGATGTTTCACACAAGCCCCAGCACACGTGACAAGGTGATTATGAGAGTGTACACATCAACCCGTGCTCCCAGTACAGCTCCAAGCTTAAATGAGGGAAAAGACTGGGAGATGGTGACATGGTCTTGCTTTTTAGAGACTACCTTTGGTACCCAAAAGGAGCTGGGACTTGCTCTGGGACCCGGGGAGAGGAGTTCACATGGGAAAACCTAGGTATGGGCAGGGAATGCAAATGAGAACCATGCCTTCCTAACGTGATTTGTTCAGCCTCTTGGAAAATTTGGGAGATGCTAATGAGTATTATTTGATTACATTTCCTAGACAGTATCTCACTGATTTCGTTTATTAGTTTTGGAATTTGATTTGTATTTATAGGAAAGTCTCTACCCTGCTATCTTAGCACTTGATAGCAACTAGAATGCAAACAGCAGAAATTATCATAATAAATGATTACAACTTATTGTCAATTCTATAATCAAAATGAGGTCAGCCAAAAGGAAAAGATTCAATGGCTCTTTATCTTCAAATGCCACCCTCCAGAAAAGCAGATGTAGTATATAGAATTTATGATACAATATATATTGTTCTTGAAAGCTTGTGCTCAAATGCCTTCAGTACTGACTCATATCTAACAAAATTCTTCTTTGAAGGGTGATAAAACTGTGTTAATGTTATTAGAATTGCTTTGGAATATTATATTTAGTATTAATTGGCATAGGTTTTTTGGAATGACAAAGGGGGTGGGGAAATTTAATTACAGTTCTTTCTTTGTTTCCACTTCCATTTGAAACTTTACATATGAAAAGCATGATTACCTTCTTTCATTGTTTTTATGTGTATGCAAGTTTCCTACCTCTGCACAAAAGCTGTGACATCGAGCCTGTCATTAGCATTTTTGAAGGAAGGTGTTTGAGGAGAAGCAAGGATGTGATGGGCAGCTGAATTGCCCAGGCTTTTGGGAAGCATCCTTGGTAGTTTTACTGAAATTACAGCAAGTGAGCAGCCCTGACCTTGCACATCAGGCTCAGTTTCCAGTGACCAAGCACAAAGAGAGGGAGGGGAAGAAAATGGCACAAGTTCTCCCTTTTTCATTCACTCAACCAGCAGCAGGTAGGGAGGGCAGCTGCTCTGCTGAGATACAGCCTTTCCCACCCCAACAGGACTCGGAGCTTGAGCTGAGCTTGGCTCATCACATGGCTGAGCATGGGAAATTAAAAGTGGAGTGGTCATGCTGGCAAGTTCAAGAACTGGTGTTCATTCCTCCAGCTGACATCTGGCCCTGGCATACTGAATTTACTACCCATTCTGTCTCCTTTATAACAGAAACCACCTTTTTTTTCCCCACATAAATGGGAGCAAAAAGTGACATAAGGAAACAATTTTTTTCTAAAAGCTTTTACTTTGGACCCCTGCAACATTGTAAAATTAAAAAGTTTTTCTTCAGTAAGATGCTGTTTTTTGGCAGCTGTTACTTTGCTCACCATCGTCCTTGTAAAAACGAGTTACTTTTCTTAGCTTGGAGCTTTTTTTAGGAAGAGAAGGCTGTGGTTTTAGAGGAAAGACAAAAGGGTGTCTCTCTTACCTTTGTATTTAGTGTAACTTTTGAGCTGCACAACACTTAAAGTTTGATAACAAACCTAAAAGTTTCCATGCAACCCCCAGCTTCTTTTGTGCCTTAAAAGAGCTGTTTAGGGACTTGATGTATATGCAGTTGTCTTCAAAGACAAATTTCATGTTATGATAGGAAATAGCAAGTGTGCAATGGAAGAGTTAATTTGCCAAGAAGCTGAATTCTCCTGCAGTCCAAAGTAAGACTTTCATTTTAGAACACCAAAGATACTGTAAAACACCTGAATATTAGGATTGAACTGAGTGAAGCAAACATCACTTCAAAAACCTTGATTCATGTTTTTTTTGACTGCTGGTATGACTGAATGATGCTGTTTTGTAGAAGCAATGAATAAAGCTGAATGCAGGTCATTAGGGGAGTAGGCTGGAGCCAAGATTTACATTTGGGAAGCTGCTGCCTTTTTTGTTTAAAAACAACATCAAAACCACAAAAGTGCAATAGGTTTTAGTGCTTTTTAGAGACTACCATAAGAAATCACATTTTTATTGGTTAAGAATGTGCTAAACATTGGATCTCACTGCCTTTGTCATTAATGAAGATATCATAATTTAAGATGAGGATAATCTTGTCCTAATGTCTCCAGTGAATGACTCTAAAGCTTCCCCTTATACTCTTTCCCAGTCCCTAATTGCTATTACACCACTGATGACAGGAGCAGTTTTATTTCAAGGTTGAATTGGTGCAGTTTTGTTCATATTCTGGCCACGTGGTTTTGCTGGCTTTAAGCAACATCCCCCTCAAGGAATTTAAGTACACCTTAGGACAGGGGCAAATTCTGCATTGTTTCACTGCACATTGTGGATCTGTATCTCCTGGATTGACCTTCTTAGCTTTTAGAAGCCGAGTTCCCAACCAAATGCTTCCAGGCAGTAGCACTGCAGAAAAGAAGTGACATCAACAAGGCACCCTACTACAGGCAACCAAAACGAAAATGCATAACAGGAACTGGCAGGAGGTGTGAACAAAATTCCTAGCCCAGTGTCACAAAGAATGATATCAAGCTTATGGAGCCAACAAAAAGCAAAATCTGTTTCTAGTGAAACCCCTTTGAGCGCTTCCACTTCTCCACCTGAGTCTGTTAATCCTTGTGAGCATCCTGAGGATTTTTTTTTCCAGTTCTCATCTCTCTTCCTGCAAAAGGTGGTTTGTGTCAGCGAATTTGGGGCTGGACTAGGTTTCTGAATTGAAGCACAGCCTTCACTTTTTTCTTCTTTGCCATCTCAATGTCCTCAGAGCCGAGTCCTGACAAGTGACAATATGAGATTCTCCAAAGAGAAAAGGCTGGCAGGGCTCTCACCTGTGGTGTTCAAACTGCATCGTGGAAAATACAGAGTGAGATCTCATGGAGGAAATCTGTGTAGCTAGGGAGGGACTGAAGTAAGGAGTGTGTCCAGTCCTGGGGAGGGCTCAGCTAAAGCCTCTGAATTCTGCAGAGGATTTGCCATAAAGAAAGGTCCTTCTGAAGAGCCTGAGTGAACTCAGCCTTGTTAAAATCCGGGGATTGCCATTCATGATGGGATCTCAGAGTTCATTCCAGGTCTCTCCACAGCAGAGCCCCCACCCATCCATAGGGGAAATACAACGAAAGTGAACTCGGAGCTCGAGTGGCTTCCATACCACCACAACCAGTGGCTCTGAAATAGATCAGAGGGGATTAAAACCCAGCAGCATTAACTCCAGGTGACTTCAATGGGCTCTGCTAATTCTAGAAACAGCGAGGAGCTCAGCATTGCTCACAGAATAACTGTAGAAAAAATGAGCAGCTGCTCAGAGGGGAGGGCAAAAGACTAAGGAGAAAGGCTGTCCATCTGTTTCACTCTTCTTATCCATTTTTTTCTAAATGCCAGGTTAGTTTTATTTTATTTATTTATTAAAAAAATATTTTTTCTTGACTTTTCATATTTTTAGAGAGGGAAGGCTTTTCAGGCTCAGGGTGAAAACTGTGTTAACCTGTAGCCCACAAACCTGCATGAAGCTTTTGGAGAACAGAGCAGCTGTGTTGTGCCTGTGTGGCAGAAGAGAGCACCTCGGAGCATTTGGCCCAGGGAACACATCTGCTGGGAAAAATAGCTTCTCCCTTTTCTTTGCTCAGGCAGCTCTGTTGTGAAGGATCACTCCCAGGGAAGTAATCTGTCTTCCAGGTCTGAGCTAAACACAAGCAGGATCCTATTGATTTTTGTGGAAGCTGGATGGGCACATTTTTAGACATAATTTTAGACATAATTTACTACTCTCAGCTCTGGTCAGTGCTTTCAAATTCTTGAATTTCATCAAATCAAGAGTGTTTCTGAAGAGGAGACAGTCTTTACTAGTTCTGGCTGCATGATCTTGAGCAAATCATGGAGGCGGGAGCCTTCTATTTTATATTTTTTGGTCTCTTTTCAGGAGACATCAATAAACTGTTTGACTTTTCAGGATGTCAAATGCCTCCCCAGGGTAACAATCCCATGCTTTAAAACCAAGAGAGGATTTTTTCACTAAGCAGACACTGAGTTTGAAGGACTCTGCCCTGTGCTCCTTGTTGTACATATCTTAAGGTTATAGTGGTAAGGACATGCAAAACCAGAGCATCCTCTGCACAGGGTGCTTGAAGGAGCATGGCAGCTGCTCACAGAGGAAAACTGCTCCTGCAAGGTAGCAAGAAATGTCTCTGGTTTAGCTGTTCTTAGTAGAAAAAGCTAACTGTAAGATCTCAGAGCTACTGCTCCTCCAGAACATGTAAGCAGCACCTAGGAGGATCCCTGGCTTCTAAAGTCTTGTAGTTGGTTTTTAGCCTTTCTTGTCATAGGGTGGTTAACAGAATTTATGCTCTTTGCCATCAAAACCTCAGAAAACTCATATGAAATGTTCATGTATCATGTGTGTTATGTGCACTGAAAAATAATACACCTTGGGATTTATTATAAGGAAGGAATGGAAACGAGACGCCACGGAAATGGAGACCCTTTTTGACCAGATAAATTTGAAAATTCAAATTTTCCCATGTGGAAAAAAAACTGATCTGCTTTTAGTAAGGAAAAAACCCAACCCCAAACCAGAGTGAAACTCTTGCTCTGCTGCATGTTCTGGCCCCAATCATACAATTTCTTTGCAGGTGCCTTTCTTGCCTCCCCCTGATGTCAGCAAGGGAAAACTGCAGCTCCCCACAGCTTGGGAGAGCCCTTCCATGCCCATGTCCGAACCTGTTTCAGTTCAGCCAGGCCTGTTATGGATTTAGCATCAAGCACTTGTTTAAAGTGCCATTGAGGCTTCATTTTGGCACAATAGAAGACCCACTGGGGTTTTAGCTTGTGCTAAATTTGTTGCTGGAGTGCCTGGCTAAATGTGTGTTTGAGTTGTGGCCTCCGAAAGAGCATGTTTGTGTAATGCAATATCCTGGTTTGTGAAAGGAGGGAACATAACATTTACTGAAATACTGCAGGAGTCAGGTTAATCTTTGTGCATCCTGAAATCTTCCTAAGAATCCCTGCAAGACTTTGGGCTCAAAGACCCCTGTGCTCAGAGTGCTGCTATGTGAAAAAAATCATCCATGAATTCTTTTTATTTATCAGAGGCAGGGAATTCCCATCAGAAAATGATGCATTTAGAAAAGTAACAGAAAACCTAAATTTATGCAGCATAGCAGTTTTGAAGTAAGCAGGTAGTCTAGACACCTACAGTTGTTACATAAGGATGCATTGAGGGCTCATTAATATTTCACTAACCAATAAAATGTTGTATATTAAAGTATTAAAATATAATGTTATCCATTTCATTGCCTTGCAATGGGAAACAAACCAGAAGAAGGCATCTCACAGGAAAAAAACCAGCAGGGAAGATTTGAAAATTACTTTAGATGTAAAGCTTTGTGGGCTTAAAAAAGATGCTGGGTAGGAGAAGGGGAGCAATTTTCAGGGTCTGTTCTGGTTTTGCAGTCACATTTAAATTATACATTGAAAGCTGGGGTAAACCCACAACAGGTGACTTTTGTGTATTCACACTGTGTATGGCAGGTTCAGGGGCCTGCTGCTGGTGTTATGCAGAGCTTTGGGAAGCCTTATCATTTATATGTCACAAATGTTCTGTTTGCTTCAAAATCCGAGTTTTTGCAAGTGCAGGTGTAAATTTGGACTAAGGCAGCTGCAGGCTTTGAAGGGGAGGTGCTTGAAGGAATTGGGTGCTGAGCTTGCTCTGCAGATCCTTTCTGTGTGCCTTGGGCAAGGCAAATATGCAGGGAGAGTTTCAGACTGTAGTGGGTTCACCCTGGCTGGATGCCAGGCACGGCACCCCTGTACCCACCCTGCTACTGAAACCTGCCCACACAAACCACATTCACACAGGGTATGCTTATTTCCATTTACAAATACCAAAGCAAAACAAAGCAAAAAACCCAGGAAAATCAAACCACCAGGAAATACAATTAAAATCAACCTCTCTTTTTGGCTTTGGAGTTACACTAAGCAGTTAAGAAGAAAGGCAGCTTTTTAAATAGGGCTGTTCTTAGGACTTGAAATACTGTAGGAAAAAAAACCAACAACTGTGTCATCAACTTTTAGGCAGAAAGACTGAGGCAAATTCTTCCCCTGACAAGTCTCATCTCAGGCTGTAGGGGTGAGGTGACTCTGGCTGTATCTCCTTTGGCTGCCAAGGGAACCAGCCTGCACATCAGGCCCTACAAACAAGAGGGCTTGCTGTCAGGAAATTTAGATTTGCATTAGCAGTCCCAAATAAAATAAATCTAAAAATTAAAGCTCTCAATACAGAGAAATAATGGGGTGGTTTAACTGGGATATAGTTCTAGTTTTACTGGGGAATGGCTACACCAAAATCTTCTGGGTTACACATGTTTATGAATTGAGATGTATGCAGGGGTGTGTCAGTCCTTAAAATGAATTTTTGTGGGGTGAAAACCTTGATTATATCTTGAGTTTTGGCAATGAATTTCTTTGAAAGAGTGGAAGCATGTATATTTTTATATTATTATTATTATTATTATAGCTCTTGTAAGATGCTTTTCATCAGTGTTTCAGAGTTGTTCTGTAAAGTGCTTTACGGAAAATTGTTCTGTAAAGTGCTTGCACAGACAACTAATATTGATTACAGTTAAAGTATCTCTTTTGAATTTGAATTTAAGGCATGCCAAATACGATAAGAGGCTGTCACTTTGTTATTGATATGTGCTTTTTGATGGCTGATATCAGCCTATAGCTGTTTAAGAAATTGATCTCCAGAGTACATAAGTATTTTATATGACTCACAGCCACATTCTGGATAATGTAGTATGAATTTATTGTTGGTTTAATTTTGTATTAATGGAGATTAAATTGTGTTTGGTTTAATATACAATCAACTTAAGTAAACATGCCTATTGTTTAGGAGTACGAGGTATTGATATATTTTTAATTTAACTTATTAACTAATGCCATGTGTTCATTTAAAGGCCAATGTTGTGTTTAAGGCTGCAACAAAGACAAATGAGGATTTCAACATTTAATTCTGTGGATGTCCCTCAAATGTAATTAAATCCAATCTCACTTGCTAGCAGACAAATTAATAATTCAGGGAGTTTAGGCATAATCAGGTTATGAACTTTCTTAAAATTTCAGATGATGTGCAAAGGTTAATATTTATATTAAAAGAAGAAAAGCTGGGATAGTTGTATCTCCAACGTGATAATCCAGGTTGCCTAGGATACCATGTTAAAGAGACAGAAAGTTCAGTAGATATATATATATATAGAGAGAGAGTCAAACTCGACCTGGTATTTATTTAATCCAGAAAATGTATAGATTTTTGTGTGTGTCTGAATAACTCATTATTTTCTCTTGAAAAACACAACGTACAAAATTGAAAATTACTTTAGATGTAAAGATATGCGGGCTTAAAAAAGATGCTGGGTAGGAGAAGGGGAGCAATTTCTGGGGTCTGTTCTGGTTTTGCAGCCACACACACTTAAATTTTGCGGTAAGAACCGCAGGGAGAAAGGGCTGGGGGAGCTGGAGAGGGAAGGGAGAGCGCTGGGGAGCTGGAGCCAGAAATGGCAAACATCCAAGAAGGCAGAAAGAGAGAGGGCATGGCAAGGCTGGGAGGAGCAGCGGATGCCTGGCGGCTTGAACAAAACCTGATGCACATAAAGAGAAGTGTTATGTATGATTATAATTTGCGCTATTGTTGTATTGAATCAAGGGAAATATGATTTGGCATGTATAAAAATTAGTTATTACAAAATACACACACCAGCACTGTGAGCTGCCCCCCCTCACATATTAGGTTACCCCAGAGCCGGGTTTTCTTGGACAAAGCCTCATTTACAATCTAATACACGTGGCTATTCCGGAGAGGGGCTGTCCCAAAGGGCGATACTGGAACACCTGGGCGCTGATCATCCTGGTAACGACCCCAGACTGGGATCGCTGGAGTCCTCGGGCTGATACATCTGAATGCCACGGTTCTGTAACATCATCAGGAAAATCATCCACACCTGGACCTGGATTGTTCAACCCCGGCTCGGAGAAAAGAACTTTATGAATATGTGGGACTCTGAATAGAAAGAAAAGGCGGATGGCTGAAATCCTGGCCTGGGGCAGAAAATTTCCTGTAAGAACTGCAGGGTCCAGGAGGGTGATGTGTGCGTGTGTCCAGGGGAACCTCTGCCAGAAGCGCTGTCCTTTTCCTCGTGGCTGCCTCAGGGAGAATTCGATCCTAAATAAATTTTTTATTATTTCATTTTTAAATTTGGCTGGACTAATTTTCATTTATGACAGAAGTTAGAGCGATGGCGTGGCTTGGGCGCGCAGCGAGGCTCCCGAGCGCCGGCAGAGCTGCCCCTGAGCCGTGGGGCGATCAGCCAGCTCCCAGCCCAGCAGCTCCCAGAACACAGGGATCGGCGTTCCCGGTCGCTACCAGCGCTGGGATGCCCACAGGCAAAACACTTCTACCCCCAGGGTATTGTAAGAGGGGTTCTCTGCCGTGCTGTTTCAACCCAGCATCTCCTCGCTTGTGAAAAATGCGTGTTTTATGATTGGCTCTTAGCAAATATTAAATTGAATACTATATGTATTATTTTGTAATACTGTATCAATCCTCTTTAAGTAGTGCGTTAAATATAGTTTTAGGCTATGACATAATGTTAAAATAGGAACTCTGCGATGCAAGATATTTTTTACTAGCTCAAGAAAAGGGAAAAGATAATCAAGAAACTCTTTGCACAGAGAAAACAGCAACAGGAAATCTAAAGAGTTACTGCCTCCTAATCAGAGAAGACAAACATTCTTCCACCTTCTCTCCATCTTTATGGAACCACCAGGATTAAGGGGAAGAAATCGACAAGAACCAGAAAAGGTCTTAATTTGCAAGGAATTATGCATCATGTATGACATATATGAAATGCAACAGGCTATTGCTTTTAAGGATTATTCCTTTGTTCACAAGGCATGTTTTTGGCAGCTTAGTGCCCAAAACCATCCGGATGTCCGTAATTATTTTCTTTTTATTGTCTTGTAGTGTCCTAATCCTCATTGTCCAAATTTTTATTACTCTAATTTTATTACTATTTTTATAACTATTTTCTTATTTTTAAGATTTAAAAACAGAAGTGATTGGTGTTTTTCACATCACTGCTCTTAGAAATTGTTGCTTTTGGAAACATCTTTCCACCATGGATTGGATTAAATATATCCAAACAAGTCCCTGGTGAAAAAGATAGCAGGGTTTGCTCAGCTAAGCAACAAATAAGTCTTTCATTAGAAACGCAAAATAGATGTGAGAGAACTTATACACACTGGAACAAAAAGTATTATCTTTGGGATACTTGCCTGAAATAGCAGCATGCTTAGTGTCTTAACAAAGGGGAAAATGGGTTTGCAATAGTAAATCTCAGCTTTGACAGCTCTTGCCTTGTCTGTTACAGAAATCCCACTTTTTCTCTAGCATGCAGTGTAAATTTGCAGGAGCTGTGCCATGAGAAACACCAGTGCAGCCCTGTCTGGGATTTCCAGTTGTTCTTGGAGGCCTTGGCCTGGAATTCATCTGGTTTTGTTTGTCTGTATTTTTGCAGGAATATGTGGACATTAATCCCTGAAGATACTGGTGCTCAGACTTCCCCACAAACCTGCTTTAGAGGGTTCCCTGCTCTGCATGCTGATATTAGCAGTGCCAACACAACACGTTGTCTTGCTCTGTTGCTGAGAACGATTTTAACCATCCAGTCACCAGTGTGTTTTTATATAAACAATTTATTTTTGCCGACTTTGTTGATCTGTTGGGTGTGTCCACCACCATATTTTTCCCCCCCCCATACTTTTAGGCCAGCCATTATTTCTGCCTGCAGCCTGTTGCTGACTGAAGCTGGCAGCACTCAGCCCTGGCTGCTCGCAGTGCTCATAGCTGCCTTTGCACTGGACACACTTGCCCAAGTCAGCTGAGCTCCCCAGTGAGGAGTGCTGGCATCCAGGGGCTTCCTCCAATTTCTCCAATTTCCCACTTATTGAAAGGGGCTTTGTTTGCACCTGTGTCAGCACCAGAGCCCTATGAATTCAAGGCTCCTGGGTTATGTTGGCTGAGCTCTGCTGCCTCTGCAGACTGGGGCAAAGCTGACACTTTTCAAGCAGGAGTGAGGTAGTTCCAATACGCTGCTTGAAAAGCCTCAGCAACATCTGAGAGCCCTGCACCAGTGGTCTGGAACTTGACTCCTGAACACGGCAAGATTCTGCTGCAATGACAGGATGTTTGGAAATAATAACCAAAAAAAGCTGTGTCTACTCCAAAGGGACAAAACTTACAGCACTATGCTGGGCTTTGGCTACTCCTCTGCAATTTAAGAGAAAAAGCCACTCATTTGCTGATGAAAGTAATAAAGAGAAGGTGCTCTGACACTGTAATGTTGGTCATTTGCTGCAGACTGTACTTGGCTAACTGCACTATCCAGTTTCTTGCTGAGGTAGTTGGAAAGGCAGGTGA
Organism: Chloebia gouldiae; assembly: GCA_003676055.1. Taxonomy (NCBI): domain Eukaryota; kingdom Metazoa; phylum Chordata; class Aves; order Passeriformes; family Passeridae; genus Chloebia; species Chloebia gouldiae. The sequence goes on along the minus strand of QUSF01000008.1, from coordinate 22,356,741 downwards.
TTCCAGTGAAATGTGCCCTGGCATGCCTGGAAAGGAATTTGGGTGACACGTTTAAAGCCATTTATCTCTGAGCCCAGAAAGCTGAGGTTCTTAGGTCAGCTAAGCCACCAAGTGATGAGACAGTTTAGCACCAAATCCCTGTGCTCTGATTTAATGTGGAGCCTTATCTCAGTGTGGAGCCTGGTCCCCACTCCTTTCTCAAGGAGCACAGGGTTATTACTCAGGATATCTCCTGGGGAGGGCATGGAGAACAGCTTTCCCAGGCAGGGGCAGTAGGAGCAAATGAGCTCCACATTTCTCTCCTCTCTCTGAGGGTGCTGCTGCCACGGGCTGAATCAATTGTTCAGGTTACATGGATTAGTGATTGATTGCTTAATTAATTCCTTATTAACAGTCTAGGAGGTCACCAAAAGCCACAGTCCTGTCTCATCTGAAATACTTGCTCAAATACCAATTTAAGGGATAAGGTTTATTTTTTTAGCAGTTTCCATCAGAGAAGGCTGAGGGAGGAGGGGTGCAGAGAAGAAACCGCCCCAGACATTTAGAATGGAAACAGAATGAAGAATAATCCCTGCAGACAGTTTTATAGGAGAGTCATGGGACAAAATTTCTGTGGCATGTTAGCAAATGCACCTGTATCCTATACCTTTTGCAGGGAAGATGTATTTCGGGGCCTGTAGATTCTTCTATAACTTTTTTTTTTCTTTTGCTTGGCCGTCTTTGCTTTAGAAACTACTCTGCAGTTAACCCTTACCCAGGGCAGCCTTAGCAGAGGACAGACATTCTGTTGTTTTTCTGGCTTTTAGAGGTAACAGCTTCTGTAAACAGCCTGTTGGCATTTTATCCTCTGACTTCAGCACTAACAAGAAAATTTAATGTGAATAATTTCTAAATCCCAAATAATAGGAAGGGAAAGCTGTATCAGGGCTGTGTTTGTTCTCTGAAGCTCACTGCTCAATGTCTTGGACTGAATTTTAAATATGTAGAAATCAAGGATGCTGGTGGTGCCTTACACTGACCATTTGTCTGAAGTGCAGGATGGAGTTGTCTCTGAGGAACACAACTCCATGAGAGAGTGGCCAGGAGCAGCCATGAGTAGATGCTTGGATGTGTTTCTGGACTAAAATATTTACAGATATATTCTATATAATGACATTCTAACATTCCATTATAGTGACATTCTATACAGGAAAAGAAAGAATTTTTAAATAACAAGTACTTCAAACCCAGCTATTGTGCTGATTCTTCAAAGTACAAAAATACTCTCTTGTTTGTGCTGGCTTATCTTCTTCTAACAGTAGACATTTATGGAGTGACCATCTGTGGCAAGAAACATGTTTCTCATCTTGTAAATTCTTTTCTTCTTGGCCTCTCAGAGCGAGGATTTCAGAACCCTTATGCTTGGCAGGTTCTTGAATTTGTTGTGCTTCTTTTTGTGCCTGGAACTGCATTTTTAATGTCTTGGCAGATGGTGTCCAAACAAGTGTGAGTTTTACACTCATGGTTCCCCTGGTGCCTGTTAGGGCATTTATTCTGAGGAGCACTTCTGTCTCCAGTTACACCACAGCACAGGGCTCTTTTACCCTCTTTCCCCAGCAGTAGTGAATTTTGCAGTTTTAGGTACATTGCACAATTTGGAACAAGGTGGAAAGATCTTCCACTGACCTTCAGAACTGTGCCTGTCCATTTATGTTTTTTCTTCTCCTTTGAGGAAGGAGCCCTTGTTCCTCATTGCTGGCAAGTTCAGGACTTAGAGGGTGATTGAATCTGACCAGTTTGCATTTATGAAGTAGTAGCAGCAAGAATTATGTGCAACCTTATGTAATTGTATTACACTTTTGGGATGGTGGAAGAAATAAAGGGAGGTCTCAATAACCCTTAGTCTGGTGTGGGCACAGCTGAGCTCCATTGCCCATAGGAAAGGACATCTGGCCTAAAAAGCAGTGACTTCTATAAACCAGAATCAGATTTGGCAATGCCTAGAAGTGAGCAGCATTCAAATGCAACTTTTGAATTGCTGGATTGTCACAAAAGGAGATAGTGATTGCTGGATGATTATGCTGAATCAGAACAATGTCAACTAATGTAAGAATCTGTTTGCTAGCTGTTAGGAAATGCTGGATTATACTTGAAGTGAGCATTTATGTTGATTTAACACTTATTTTCTAGTAGTTTGCCCCCACAGCAGCCAGAAATGTATCAGCTGTTTTTTTTTTTTTTTCTTTAAATTATGTCAGGCAAACTGTGTAGGGTACTAAACAGCATTTGCCTCTTCTGCATTAGTTATTCCAAGACTTGAAATGTCTAGAGACCAGAAGATTAAAATATCTGGACCTGACTTTTCACTTGCAGAGCCCTCTCCAGTGGGTTTTGGGGGGGTTTGTTAGACCTGTCAGATCCCATACATCCTGGCAGCTGCAGTGCATTAACTCCTGTTCCCAATGATGGTCAACACTGCCCTGGCAGTGCAGCACCATTCTGTCCTCAGCTACTGCTTTTCCTCGAGTATATTTAGAGTGCCAGCATGGGGAGAATTAGCCTCTAGAGCCATATTTGCAGGCCCAAATTAATCTGAAAAATAAGTCAGGAAATTTGCAGAAAAACTCCAGTGCTCAGAGGGAGGGTGAGGAAAATCCACGATGCCATAATGTTAAAGCAAGTTGCAGTCCTTTCCAAGGGGAAAGGGATTTTTACAATACCTATGTAGGCAGTGTGTAAAATTCAGATACAATTAGTAGAAAGTGGTCTTTAAAACCTCACCAGTATTTTAGTATTTTGAATTACTTCTCTCCAACCTTTATTGCCTTCAGTACTGCCAGTGCTGGGATTAACTCCTGAGGGCTCTGAGCATTCAACAATGATCAGGAAGGTTGTAGGGAGGCTTAGTTGATAGAAAAAGTTGGTGTATGGAATAAAATTCCTTGATTCCTGACAGACTGGAGTGTGCATAAATGGCCAGTTCAGAAGGCTTTGTGCAGGCTAAGGAAATGGGAATGAACAAGAGCAAATATGACTTGGGCTCTTTTGACAGCATGTTTCTTTTTATGAATTCTTGACATCCAGTTGCTCTGTGATTGCTGCGCTTGTGTTGCCCTTACCAGCCTCTGGCTATGCAGCTCTGCCTTCTCCTCCTGGATGAAAACTTGCTCCTATCATCCCTGTCTACTCCCTGTGCTCTTCATGGAACACAGGGAGAAAATAATCCCATTTTCCTTTGGAATACTGGAAAACTACTTTCTACCTTCCTGATATTAAACCCCAAGTCCATTAATCCTCTGATTAATCCCATGAGACCATGTTTCCTAAAACTTTGATCTCTCTAAGTTGGAGTCTCTGTATGCTTTCTCATTAGTGTGTATCTTTTGTGAAAGGTGATCCTCAGAAACAAACACTATTTGAGCTGTGAATTAGCAGGAGACCCTAGGCTTTACTCTCAGAGCAGTTTTTCCATCAGCCATCAGTAATTTGGTGGAGATTCCCCTCTGTGAGGTTGTTGATGGGCACATCAGGTGAGAGGCTGTTGGGACTGTCTTAGAGTAAGAATTGAAATTGAACCCTTCAGTTAGAATAATATTTACTTTTTAAAATTAAATGAATTAATTTTTACTTATTCCAGTTTATTCTATGTTTACTTTGTGATGTTTTAGCTCAAGGGATGTGTGTCTACTGTGTGTACTGGGGAGGAAAAGATAAAATTGAGTGAGTAGTCAGAATTTCTGCAAATCTCTTCACCTGTGAAAAGCAATTGCTAAAAATGCTTTTCAGTGCTCCCTTTGTAATCTTGCAAAGAGCAGGCTGATACAGCAATATCTGCATCTCCAGGAGGCATGATGATTTTCTTATGAAAGAGTGAATCAGAAGAAATGCAATTTGTCAGCTTGCCCCCTGAAGCTGGAGTGGGATAATTTATTATCAGTTGGTTTGGCACTCTGTGCTCTTGAAATGTACAGGAAACAGAGCTGCCTTCCCTCCAGTTTTCCCAGTTCTGGCTGTTTCAGTGGGTGTGCTCTCCTCTTGTGTTAGGGAAGGAGCAGAACAGGTCCTTGCTTGAAAGTGCAAGGTGAACTCTGCTTGCCAGTGCCTACATTCCTTGTTTTCATGTCAAGTCAAATGCCAGCCTCATTCTGTTAGGGAGGAGGAGGCTGCTTTTCCTAAAATGACATTTCATTGTGTGTAGCCATTCCCTTTGCAATAAAAACTGAAGTTCTCTATTTACCAGTGACTTCACACAGCAGCCTCATGCAGGATGTGGGGTTGTCTGTGATTCTGTGGTGCTGTACTCTGTTCCCAATGTGACATCCATTATATCCACCTCATTTGAATGTACAGGGATTGCTGTGGCATTCAGCCTTGCACAGAATTAACTCCTTTTTTAGTACAGAAATCTCTTCTATCACAGAGTGCAGAGCTGCCTTGCACAGTTTTATCCACTGTATCTCAATAATAGCCCAGAGACTGCTGCGCTTCAGATCTTCAGAAATTCTTGCTGAGCAGCAAAGTATCATTCTTGCACTTAGCATATTTTCCCACTTCCATTAGTTTATGTCCTATTGAAATGAGATATCAGAATACTGGAAGTTATTATGTGTCTGGCCTGACAGCTCCTGTAGGTTTCCAGCATGTAGGAGGTTTCTTGGTGTAGGCACTGCTTTACTTTGTGTACTTATTTTCATTTGTAAACAAAGAGCTGACTTTTCTGGCTGATCCATTCCAGGTTTAACTGGAAAACTTGATAGTAGTGTTCATAATAAGATGGATTTTTGTAGTTCTCTTTTCACCTTTTCTTTTCTTACACAAAATGACTTAATGGGACACCCCTCTATTACTGTTCAGCAGCCAAACCTTCAAGTGAGAGCTCTGAGATTCTCATTGTAGCAGTTTGTCTGCTTGGCCCAGCTCTGAGAATTCATGCAGTAAACAAATTCATTCTTTTTCTCTTGCTGGTTTATTTTTTTCCCCTCCAGAGAGTGCACTTACTCAGCTCATTTGCTGTCACTTTGAAATGTCAGATATGCCATTTGGACATTACTTTGCAGGAAAACAATAACAGGTCAAGACAAACCCACAGGTCTTAAAGAAGTGGAGCTCTGGTACAGTCCAGAATTTCTCAATATCTAAATGACATCAGGTACTAACTGAGACAAAAATATAAATTTCACAGTAACAAAGAGGAAATGGGTGAGCCAGATTGTGCTATGCCATCTCACCCATTTCAAGGTTGTTGTTGTTTTTTTTTTTTTCATTCTACATTCAGATTGAAGTATAATTCATGACATGAATATTAACTGTTGTGAGTAATTCAGAATCTCTCTGGAAGTTATTACTGTAAATGACTACTTCTGCTTTTTTTAATAGGATAAACCCTCCCCTAACCTGGATGGGCTAATGAACATATAATTCGTGCTATTCTAACATATATTCATAGGGTTGGAACGGTCCTTAAAGATCATCTAATTCCAACCCCTCTGCCATGGGCAGGATGGGTGTCCCTGTCACTTCTTTTTAGCTCTATCAAATACCTTTGAAAGTCCTTCAATGTTTTAAACCCTTTTTGTTTTAACCAAAGACTAAAATAGGGAGTGAGTGCCACTAGGAAATGAGAGTCCAGACAGGGAGCAATTACATAATGAGTTGAGCAATTACATATATGAGTTGTTTCAAGAAGTGTGTGGGTGTAACTCAAGGTGTGTGAAGAGTTTGAGTCTGGTTTGTCTCTGGCCAGGTGTGGACAGGTCACTGTATGGTGCTGACAGCAAGGCACAGCCTGGGATTTAAAGAGAGGATGTGTTTGCTTGCCTGGACCCATGGCTTCTGCTTGCAGGAAAATCACTTTTATTAGCTGCAGATAAGGAAAAAAATTAATTTATTGAGAGCAGGAGAGAATTTTTACATGGGGCAAAGAAGGGAAGTGTGTTTGACAGCTTTTGATGTCCTAGTTTGATAGATGGTGATGTGTGACCTTTATCTGCAGAGGCACTAAGAAGAAAGTGAACCAGTACCTAAAATCTCACAAGAAACCAATGGAAGAAGAGGGAGAGAAAGGAGCTTCAGTCCAGGGCTCTTGGCAGCCTCCTCAGGGCATGACAGCAGTGCTGGTGTGCCAGAGGCACAGCTCCAGCCCATCCCTGAGACCATCACAGGCTTTCCCAGCCAGGGCAAGAGATCCAGTGTCAGTCAGCCCAGCTACTCTTTGAAGATTAAAAGAGGGAAACAGGGGAAGAAGCAAGACAGAATTGCTGGAGAGCTGCAGAGCCTGGCTGAGTGTGTGTCCCCATGGCAAGCTGTGCTGGAGTCTGCTGGCAGCCAGGGGAGCAGGGCTGGATTCAGGTCAGTTGTGGCCTGAATGTGCTGGACCAAATGACTGGGATGAGAGGATGCTGTAATAAATCTTTGATTTGTGTGGGCAGTGGAGTGGCAAATACTCTATTTTGATTAAATACTATTCCTCTAAATCTGTCTGATCTTCTGAGTGATTTGCCACAGCCCTTCTTTCCCTCAAGCATTGCTTTGTGTTTCCCAAAAGCCCCCTCAAAAGTGCGATGGGCTCAAAGTTGCTTTTAGTTAGCAGTGAGATCTAATATTGGATTACCAAATTGCAGTCTCTGAATTTTCACTTTCTTGTGTTTTATATTAATTTTGTATATTAATGTAATGTAGCAGTAAACCCTTGTCTACACTAATTTAATAATCTAATTTTCTTTACAGAAGTTCTGCAGTTACAATTATCTCTCTTATACTCTAGGAAATAGCTTTTGTTTTGAATGCTACAGCTGCTGCATTTTATTTTTGCAATGGTGGAACAGGTTTTATGTAAACAGAACTCCTGAATCACCTCATTTACTCCTCACTTCCATCAGTTTCTTCCTGGTGCATCTGAAGCATGGTAACTTCATTTAACTAAATTTGCCTTTCAAAAAGCTACAACTCTCTGGTCTTGGTCCTAATTTTGGCCCTTCTTTGGGACAAGTTTTTTCCAGTGGATAGTTTGCCTCCTTCTCACTCCTATCACTCCTAATGATACATGCAAAAAAATCATGGCAAAGTGCAGGCAAAGTTAAATGAACTGAATTATTTTTTAATTTAAACTCAGGGAAGGATAATTTTTATCACGCTCCTGGTAGTGCTGCTTGCTGGTCTATATACAAATTGCTTCTCTGCTGTGAAATGCAGATGATGTACCATGCTTGTGCTGTTTAAACATCTAGTCACATCCTTTTGGGGGCAAAAGGAATTTTCTATCTTTTTCAAAGGTCGGATTAATTTATTTCCTGAAATTAGGCTTAGGTTTAAGTGCAGCATACCTGAATATTCACAAGGGTTGAACTAAGACCTCTAGAGGAGGGGGCTGTAATTACTGTAGGAGCTGTAAAATTGGGGGATGTTTTCTTTTGCAAAGGGAATGCAATTTTCTGGAAAGTTCACTGCTGACTTTGAGGCACTCCTCTGGCCTGGCCTTACGGAGGAATTCCTTCATAAGGTGTGGGGTGAGCTGGGAGCCAAGGGAGACCCCAGAACCTCCAGTGGCCAGAGAGCAGCCCCACAGGGCTTGGGCAGAGCAGGGAGCTGGTACCAGGGTCCAGCAGCTCAGGGACAAACAAGAGACACACTGGGGGCCATCCTGGCCATCAGCAGCAGGACAGGAGAGGACAGAAGATAGGGTGGGGATGGGGAGATGGATGGCTACAAGGTAGGTCTAGAGGCTGTGCTAGGAGACAGGGATGAAAGCAATGACACAGCTCAGGGGAGGAGTGGGAGTGCAGCCCAAATGTGGATATCCAGAGTTTCTGCACTGTGCCCAAAGGTTTGGCTGAGGGTGCCAGGTGAGGATGGTCAGGGTGATTGAGAGCCTTTGAGAGCACTCAGGGCTCTGACACTGTTTACTTATGCTCTGTGTGTCTCTCTGTGTGCGTAGGGAAAGGTTTTCATTAGGTCAATTAATTGTGATTGATTTTCTGATTGCATTTAGGGAAAGACAATTAATTTAGAAAGGCCTGAAGAGACACAGGCTCTTTCTCCTTGTGTGGTGCACAGGGAGCAGGGATCTCCTGCTGCCCAACTCCCAGGTACCACCCTGCCCAGCTCCCGTGGGTCCCAGGAGTGTCAGCAAGGTAAGTGCTGGGACCAGGCAGAAAAAGAAATTCAGAGTGAAACTGTTTGAAAGAAAGAGCACTTGAGCAGAGTGAAGGAACATTGTTTAAAGACAGGTGGAAAAAGCAGGGTGTATTGAGTGCAGAAATGTTAATTTGGCTCATAAGGACTGTGGGTGTATTTTATACTGCTTCTTTGATTTGTTTGCAATTACAAGCTCTGGTTAACAATTCTGGGTTATTTTGCACAATCTGAGCTAGAGCAATGGGTTCTCCTTTGGCCTGTGTGGAATCTGATGGAATAAGAATTTGTGCCATCCAAATGCATTTCCATTAAGTAAGTACAAGCAAGGAAGGAACAAAGCCATTTTGGTTATCAGTGGTTCAATGTAATTCCTCCTGTAAATAATTACTGCTTTCCACCTACTTCTCATAGGGCTTGAACTAAATGTTGTGTTATCAAGCTGCAGGCAGAGTTCAAGAGATTAGTGTTTATGCAGCTGGAGGGAAGGAGTAACAACAAAGCCCAAAGGCAGTGCAAAGGAAGGAATTTTGGGATTATGTTGCCACAAACACTTGACATGAGCAGTTTTGGTTGATTGGTTGATTCCCAAAAGAATGGCTCTTGTAGATTATTGCCAGCTTCCTGTTTTTTTTTTTTTGTTTGTTTTTTTTTTTTTGTTTTTGTTTTTTTTGTCTTTTTTTTTTTGGGTTTGCCAGCTGTTTCCAGCAACAGGTAAGGTGTTGTTTCTCCTTTTGCACAGTCACTGCCACACAGGTTACTGCTTGTTTTCAGCTACCAAATAATATCTGCTGAACCTTGCTGGCACTCTAAAATTTTACAGGGGTGCTGGCAAAGTGTGAGGAAGGAAACAAACCCCAAGCTTTGCTGCTGAAGGGATTGTGTTTGCTGCAAAAGCAGGGAGCAGAAAAAAGGTGCAGCAGAAGTAGCAAAAATGAGCATTTAGCATAAAAGAAATGAACTTTCGCTGATGCAATTATGAACCTCTCAGAAGCAGGGTTATGTTGAGGGTTTCAGGATGCACATGAGGTACTCCATTTCAGTGTTACAGCCACATGTAAATATTCCCCAAGAATCCAGCACTACCTCTGTGGCCATGGAGGGCTTTGTTAGGAAATGGTAGTGCACCTCCAGCATGGATCAACACTTGTGAACACTTTTAACTTAAATTAACCTGGGAAAGAGCAGAATACTATGGTAGCTTGGGAGTTACTTTAGACTCTTGGGTAAACACCATTTAGACTTGTGTAAATTTGTAGGAGATATTTTGACAGAAGCATTATTTACCCAAGTTAATATGTGCTTTATTTTGCTGCGTGCTCCGTATGTATTTGATCAGTCAGCACACTGTGTACTTAGACTATACCTCTGATGGTTTCAAGACATCTAACTACTGGATGCAGTATATTTTCAGTTTAACTCAGATTTAAGATGGTGTTACTGGACTGACATCATCTAACATGAGTAATTTTGAGTGGCAGATTGCCTGACTCATTTCTCCCTAGTGTCAGGAGAGGCTCCTTAGATGTTTCATCCATTGGGTCAAGGCATCTCTGCTGATAAAGAGAGTAGTGAATATACCTAGAGTAATGGTTTTCCTTTTTTAAAATGTGTTATTTGCTGGGTGCTTGTTAAAAAGCCTGTGCTGATATTTCTGAGGGGTGCTGCTCTTTTGCTCTGTTTTTCCTGGAAGTACATTTCCTACTGATGGCCCTTGGATCCTCCTGGGAGTCAGGAGCAGTCTGTTTCATGCCCAATAAATATTCTTGGCAGCCTAAAACTCACTACAGCCATTTGTCTTGCAAGACAATCTTGACAAGCCATCCATGAATATAGCTTAGTAATTATTAATTACAGGTCAGGAAGAGGTGGGGAATAATGGAGAAACTGTCACATTGTTTTGTTGTGGTTGTTTGTTGTTTGTTTTGTTGTGATTATGCCAGGGAATTGGAGAATAAGGGACCCAAAAATAGTCCTGGTCTGTGGTGTCCTTCAGCTTATCCCACCCCTGGCTATTCATTCCTCTTATCAATCCAAAAAGGCATTATTTTTCCTTCCAAAGAAATTTGTAAAGTTTCGGTTTTCTCCTGGTTTTGTGAGAAGTTGCCTGGGAATGGCAACTTGTGATTGAACTGAATTGTTTTCATTTACTCTTCCTTCATCCAGATACAAATTTCAGAGCTTGCTTGTCCTTGTCCTTCTCAGATAGTCTAATTTGGTGTTTTTTTTTTTTTTTCCTCTGCATCTATTCCTCTCTTTGTTGTTTTTTGGAATGATTGTGATGGGACTGGAATGGGGCTGGTAGGCAGTGACAGAGAAGACTTCTTTGAACGACTGTGGTTTATTAGGATTTATTACTTTTCATATGTTTTGTGTATGTGAGGGATGAGAAGGAAATGCTCTGTGGGCCCTTCCACTGTTCCATTTGCAAAGAGGAGACTTCAGTTCAAAAGGAAAAGGTACATTCAGCCTACAGCTAAAGCATCCAGCATTAGCAGGTGATGGCAGGTAGGGAATCACCACGTGTTTATCTACCATAATTACTAGGTACTAATTTCTACCATATTAAGCAGTCATATCTTTGTTTATTCCCTCCATTGACATGATCAGACAAATCACAGTAGATCTCGTTTTTCCTGCTTAGGGCTGTGTCAATATCCAGCCATCTGCAAAGGTTTGCTCTCTTTTGGGATGTAATTATCTTAAAAAGGACTGTCAGAGCTGCCTCTTAAGGAGCCTTCTCCTTGTCAGCACCGTGCCTGGCACTGCTCTGGCACTGGAGGTGATGGCAGCTCTCGCCAGCAGAGGAGCCCTGAGCTGCCCCACGCTGCTCTGAGTGTTTGGAACACCTTTGGATCAGCAGCAACAAAGCTGATCATCCAAAGGTGGTGTTTGACTTTTCCTCGCTGCTGAGAGTTTCTGTGTGGTGTTTTCAGCATGAATAAGAGACACCCTGTCATTGTGGTATCAGGGACGGGTGAATGAAGTGACATCAACTCCTGTGTTCTCAGAAAGCAAATGCAAAGTTTGTTATACACCTATTTGTTACACACATATTCTTTTTACAGACTGTTCCAATAAAGCTGATTGATCCTCCACCAACACTCCTTACATCATTGGCTAATTAGGAACAACACCCTTCTTGTAAACATCTTAGAAATAAGGAACATGTTCAAAACACCAGCTGCAAAGATTAAAGATTATTTTAATTCTTTCTCTGAGTTTTCTCAAAACTCCTCAAAGCAATGCCTGGGAAAGTTTATCTGACTTTCCCTCTGACCAGACTGTCAGCAACCACAACAGTTGTGAAAAATGCCCATCACTTGGTTTTTAAAATTTTTAAAAGTTTAATAATAATAGAGTAATAAAATTTAGAGTTAGGACAATTACAAGACAATAAAAAAGCAAAGAATTACAAATGTCCAGATGCTCTCAGACACTAAGTCACGAAAAGCATGACTTGGGAACAAAGGAATAACTTTTAAAGCAATAGCCTGTTGCATATTCATATATCCTTCATGGTTATGCATACATTCTATTTAAAACAAGAAACTCTGTCTGTTGCATGTCAACTGTTTCCTTTAATCCCCACTATGTCTTAGAGTCTGAGCAAGTCCTGAAGAAATTAGCTTCTTCTGATAAGAAAACTGTAAATTCCTCTTCTCTGGAAGATTTAGGTATTCCTCAAAGCAAGTATCTCATTCCTTAAAAAAAACCCTTCACAGAGCAGAATTTCTATTTTAACATTATGTTGTAACCTAAGACTATATTTAGCACACTACTTAAGAGAATTAATACAGCACAACTTTCCAACATTACACATATAATATTCATTGTAACATTTGTGAAAAGCCATTCTTGCTTTAAAGTGTCACATTGCTTGTCCCCATAGTCTAGAGTCTGTCTGGATGTTTATGCTCTGCCTCTGGAGCTGAGTGGCATTTTATAAAACCAGTCCTCCATCCTGGGAAATAAAGGGCAAATAAGGCCCTGTCCCGTGCCTAGTACTTCAGGCAACCTGAAAGGCCCCATTTATTTTAATTTTGTGGCCCAAATAATACTGCTGGAGATAGCAGCATTAGCCTTTTGATCCAGGGTCTTTGCAGCAAAAGCAGCAGGCTGAAGGACCCTCTTTATTGGATAATACACTCAGGATCAACCTGCTACCTACCATCAATTTTTTCTTTAATAACATCTTTCCTTTTTTATATTTTGAGTCAATCCAGACTACACCCAGGGGTGCCCTTCAGCTCCTGTGAGTTAAGCCTTCCCTGATAACACTCACCCACCTGATAACTTCCCTCAAACCCTTCAGTCTCTCACTGTAATTTTTTTTAAGCAGCAGAACTCCACTTTCCCTACACTTTTGAAAAATGGTGATGGGGCCATCAAGGATCTCTTTGGGTGGGTCCAGGGGGGAAGAAAGCCATGGGAAGCCATTTCCCAGGTGCATGGATCCTGCTGCAGGGATTTCCAGGCAGTGGGAGGCTGTTAGCCAGGGTTTAACACCAGTTTGTTAAGCCTGGTTTATTAGCAGAGCAAATGAGCTCCCTTCTATTCCCCAGGCCAAGATGGCTGTGCCCCTGTGCCTGCCCTCCTTTCTCCCCCGAGTGCAGGAATTCAATGTGATGGGCAAGAAGAGGGCTGAGGGGAGGGGGTGCACTGGTTTTTGGGGCACTGTCACTGTCCCAGCCTTGTAGTGCTCCCCAGAGCCTCTTGAGCCATGCCACCCTCAGCTGAGCACGCCCCAGGCACAGGAGTTGTTCTCTATGGGTGACAAGGCACAAAGATGCTGCCTTTGTGATTGTCCCCAAGCTTTGAGTTAGAGTGGGGTTTTCCTGTTCTAGTGTCCCTAAATCTCAGAGCCAAGAAATTGTTTTCAATTTATACTTTTTAAAAAAAAGACAATGTGATTATTTTTGCCTCTTTTTATAACTTAACACCAATATCTATGTTGAATTCTTTAAGGATATCTATTATGGGGGACCCTAAAGCCTGTTTTTCATGCTACTTAATCTTGCTGCTTCATCTCATATTGGGTATTAGGCCTCACAGCATCTCATAAATCAGATTAGGTGGAAACAAATACAAAGATGGAACTGTCCTGGATTTCAGTCTTGTTCTGCCTCAGACTTAATATATAAATCTCTTGTAAATATCATATATGTTGACAGCTCTGTATTTTAATTATATTAACTTAGTAGAGTTTATCTACATTTAAAGCAGAAACTATCAAATACCAAATGGGGCAAAATGTTGTCATGTGTGAAATTTATAATTTATTAAATTATAAGTTTTCCTTGACTTAACCTGAGCTTCTAACTGCAGTTTTATCTGTTCTTACACCAGCTCTGATTAGTTACTCAGCTTGTCATTTGTATAATACTGTTGATTATCTTTGCTTCTTAAAAGAATTCAGGTAATAAATAAATTTCTTTACATAAAAAGAAATGGATTAAATGTTTCTTTAGCACAGAAAATCTTTATTTTAAGAACGTATGTATACTGCCCTTGGTATATCTCATCCTTTGCTTTTCTGCCCCTCCTGAAAGCCAGATGAAACTGTTCCGAATCAGATTTTTAAAACTAATTTATTTGAGGAAATTGGTGGGAGCAATATGCTCAAAAATAAAGCCATTTCTATGTGATTAACTGCAGAATAATTAAAGCATAATTCAGGTAATTTTCAAAATTAGATTGTCCAAGTCTGCAAAATTGTTTTAAACTCCAGCCCCTCGAGCAGAGGATTGTGAAGGTGTTAAATAAGATGACACATCTCTGTCCCAGCTGGATCAATATTTGAGCTGCTTTCAGGGCTGCCTGTCACAGAGGAACAAGCAGATAAATGGTGTGAATTTCTAAGTAATATTCACAATACCAGCTGCCAGGGATGTTGCTTGCTTCTAAACACAGAATCTGCTTGAGTGTGATGCCTCCCCTGAAGACCTCTGGGGCAGGCAAGAGCCCCTGGCTGCAAGGTGCTCATTCAAAGTGAAGGTGTGACACCTTCAGGGCATTGCACAGCATGTGGAGATGGGGGTTCCTGTCATCTGGGAACCTTAGCTGCAGTCTGGTAATAAAAAAAACCTTCACAGGGGAAGGAAAACAAAGGTCTGCTGGCGCTGTGTCTGCTTTCACTGATAATTTGCTAAGATATCAGACCTCCTGTGGTGGCAAAAAACATCCTTGAAATCTGTGATCTGACCTAATGCTTCACCTCATTTAGGTCGGTCTTGAAAAGTGATGTGTGATGGGGTGGTGCTGTTTTTGTTTACCTTTTGGTTTTTTTAAAATTATTATTTTTTCTTTTTTTGATTGTTTTTTTTTTTCTTTCCTCCTCCCCCCCCCATGATGATTTTTATGACTCCCTTGACCTGATTTCTATGGAGAAGGCTCCTGGGCTGGGAGATGGGCAGCACAGGCTTGCTGAGCTCAGTATGTGGGAGGTGCTGAGAGAGGCCAAGCGTGGCAGGGACCTGATGAGGCAAATCTCTGCCTGCTGCTGTGAGCTCCCATGCTGGAGGGTTTCTGCTCTCCAAAGCAGCTGCTTCTTGTGTCTCTTTTCCCCTCTGAGAGCCCAGAGATCTGAGCCTCCCTCTCACACAGCAGTTACAAGGAGTAGAAACCTTTTCTAGGCAGTGGCAGAACAGAGCTGCTAGGAACAGGGAAGAAGAAGAAAGGGACAGGGTGATGAAGGATTTACTTGCTTGTCATCCTTGGTAGGATGCTGCTGTGTCAAGTTTAGATGGCAAGTGCACAGATTTATATAAATGCCTGGGAGCTGCCTGGGAGCCTGGGTACCTCTGGTGCCCTGATGAGGTCATGCAGCACATTAAACCCATGGCATTTGGGCTGGGAAATGTCCCCCAAAACCTACAAAAACTACACAAAACTACATTTATAGTCCCTTCTTGGGAAATGTGCATCCAATTGAATTTGAAATCAGGGGAGTCTCATCTGCATCTACCCTGACAGGTGACATACAGTGTTGCTTGGAATAGACTTCATGAGGAATAAAATATGTTTGGAAGGGAGTAGCTCACAGTCTGGTTTGATTTTTGGGATCTGGCACATATTTCAAAGGGGAAGTCGGTGCAGTCCTTGAGGTTTGATGCCTTGGTTACATCTGTGGAGTGAGGTGAGCTCTGAACCTCTGGTCACCTTGTGCTGAATTGCTCTCCTCTGACCTCCATCTGTCCTGGCACAGGAATGCAGGAGCAAAGAACTGCGAACAGAAAACGATGGAGCCTGGAAAATCTGCAGGGGAAGGAATTTCAAGGGACACCATGGGGCATTGTTGGGCTTCCTGCAAACCTTTGCAACTCAAAAATGCTGTCCCTTCAGAGCTAACACTTCTGCAGGCCCAGTGTTTGTGGTGACCTTCCTGCCTGTGTCACCTCTGTCCAAGAGCTAAAGGTGACTTCAGATTGAGGTTAACTCTCCCAGCTGCTGCTTGACAGTGCAGCAGGCTTATCAGTGGAGCATGCATTTAATTATTTTCTTTTAGCAGATTTAAGGCTTGAATCCTGCCTGAGCAGTGTAAGAAGAGAAACATCATCTTCTTGCTGTATCTCCAGGTGCATGGAGGATGTTCTTCTGTTGGAAAAAGCTGCTTGTGTGACAGAGGCAGAGATTTCTTCCTGAAAACAGGGGCCTTTTATGCTCAACAGCCCAATTTGTCATGCTTTACTGAAAAAGAATGTGTGAAAGAAGGGAACAAAATTCTGCTTTTCCTTGTCTACTTGCATATTAAAAAATTTAGTTTTTTTTTTTTTTTGGTCATATAAGCATAAAAACCAGAATAAACCACTTACGGGCTTACCTAGAAAGCTGTAGCTCTTAGACAGTCATTAGTATTTCTCTTACTTGTTTCATTCTGTTTGAGCAATTATTTTATCTTAGTGGGCCATCAGTTTGAGAGCAATTTCTTGACACTCAAACTACTATTTCTCTCTTTCAGACACACACATTGCATATATCTGATATTTTCAAAGAACCTCTGATGCAAGAAAAGCAGAATAATTTGCTCAGCATTGCACTCTGCTGAACACTTTCCCCCTCTGATTCCTTATAACTGTTGTTTGCATGGAGCATAGCCTCTACAGCAGTGTGCATGAAAAGCTTCTGTACCCTGCATTTTTCACAGGAAACATTTGGGATGAGTTTGTCATAAAGAAAAATGCTAACCAAAGAGATTTTCTGCTCAGTTATTGGGAGGATTTTGGGATAATTCACAGAATTCTGCAAGACACTAAAAAATAAAATCTTCTAGTAATTTCCTTTTCTAAATTTTAAAACCACATTGGTTTTATGTTTCATTGAATGGGTTCCTTATTCATAGAAACATAGAATGGTTTGGGTTGGAAGGGCTCTTGGGGCCTGGGCTTGAGGTGACCCTGAGAATGTAAAAGTCTTTTTCTCCCAGCATGTGCAGCCAGAGAAGGAGTAGGAATGCCTAGGGTTGGCTTCTCAAGGTTGTTTATTTTTCCTTATCTATAACATTCTTTCTCTGACCTGCTGAGCTCTGTCTAGCAAGTTGGCCATGGCATTCTGTCTTCCCTCTGGGGCAGTGTTTTTACCTTTTATACTAAAAACTACATGTACTATGTTTAAAATAATGTGCCAATATCTATAATTTATGTTAGACAGTGTGTCTCTTACCTTAAACCAATAGAAAAGTGTCACCATCACAGCAAGACATGGAGGGCAAGAAGAAGGGTCAGGACACGCCCAAATCTTTCCATCTTGTCCCCTTGAACCCCATTCTAAGAACCCCAAAATTCTATTTTTCCACCCTGTGTTAATTCAAATATCACACTACTAAAACCTTGTGACTACAAAATTGACAGCTTTTCCCACAGGCTAAAATCAAAGCCAAAGGTGTTTTTGAGTTCGTGCCAAGGTCTCTGAGCCCCCCTGCCAGGGTCTCAAGACAGCCGGGGCAGCCAGAGGGATGTCCTGGATTCCCACAAGGGACCTGGAAGATCATCTAGTTCCAACATGCCCATGCAACTGCCATTACCTAATGTGAGTCAAACATTTGTTGGAAATGACTGATATTTTTCTATGATTTTATTTATAATGGCTGCATAAAAGAAGAGTGCAAAAAATTACATTTTAGGGTTGAAATAAAAAAGGGTATTTAGTTGATATCTGTGTGACCCACAGTAGGCAGGACTAAATAGCAGAGTTTAGGGCTGGTTTGTGCCTTGAACGAGTCTGTCCTGCTGAGCCTGAAGCCAGCATGAGCATAGCATGGAGTAGGTATGGAGAGGCTGTGCTAAATATCACCCTTGCTCCTGCAGGGCTACCTTGCAGCAGGTCTTGGGCAACTCCCCAGAAGGTCCTGACCCATCCTGGCAGTGTCAGAAGATTGCCCAAGCATAGGTTGCTCCCAACAGGGCACATTTGCCTGGAAGTTCTGGGAGAGGCGTGAGTGCTGAAAACGGGAAGAGGCAGGGGAGGTGTAAGGCAGACCTTTAAGTGATTAATCAAGCTGGGCTTGAGAGGAGAGCAGGTGAGTGAGTTTCTTCTCCTTCCAGGTGAGTAATGTGGCTTTTTTTACTCAGTGTGTGCAAATTTAATTAAGTGGTGACTTTTCTCTGCATCATTAGTGCTGACAACAGGTCCCTCCCAGGCACGGTTCTCCAGCTGCGGTGGAGATCTGTGGGTGCTGGTGGGATTTGACACTCCTGGCTGGGACAAGGCAGGAACTGCACATCCTGCTCTGGCCAAAAACCTGTTGAGATGCAGCCCTGACCATCCAAATCCATGCCAGGTAGCCCTGATAGCAAATTGATGAACCATTTGGGCATTTCTATGGAAGTGCAGTGACTTGTTCACCCATGGCAAGGGGGTTGGAACTAGATGAGCTTTAAGGTCCCTCCCAACCTAAACCATTCTGTGATTCTGCAGGTGGTGAGTAGAAGAAGTCAATCCAATTTCTTGATTTAAGTGTTTGGCTGTGTATTTTAATTGGGAGCCTTAATCTCATGGCATTTGAGCTGCCTCAGGGGGAAGAAGCAACAGTAGGAATTGATCAGAAGAAGCTGCATCAACCAAAAAAAAAAAAACCAACCCAAAAAACACCCCAAAAGCCAATAAAAAACCCTTCCAAAATACTAAACCTTACAAATATATCTATCAATTAAATATCATTTGAGGTGAAAATTATGTTTTCCACTAGCTCATATAAGTGTCTTAATGCCTGAAAGTAGATTGGTTCTCTGTTTCTGCATAGCTGTTTTTGGACAAATGTTTTTCAGATTACATTTGAATTCAACCTCTAAAATGTGTTTTCAGGGGACAGCAAGGGGATAGAAGAAGGAACAGAGGATGTAAGCTGGAATAGGAGCCCAGCTGGAGTTTGAAATAGGGACTGAAGGCAGCATCTCATGTCCTTTATGTGAACTCCTGTGCATCCTTTCAATTAGGGTTGGGCAGGTCCCTGTGTGTGCCTCGGGACTATGTGTGTTCTGACAATTGTACGTGGGATTGGGATTATGTGGGTGCTGTGTTCTTATCCCTTGGAAATGCCATTGTAGGAGGGTTCTCCAGCAAGTACCCCCTCCCCTCTGTTCCCTGGGATTATTTTAGCAGCAGCTTTATTCCAGATCCCTGGCAAACAGGCCTCCACCAGGGTGAGGATCAAAGAGACTGTATGGGATGGGGTATAGGGGTGCTCCTGGATAAACAGCTCCCAGGCAGGGTGGTTCTGGCACGGGTTGGGCTCTCTGCACGCTGCCAGCTGGCCTGAGCAAGGGGGAATTTGGATGAGATAACATCACTTACTCAGCTGTAGCTGGGGATGAGGGATGGCAGGACTGAGAGCAGATGTTCAGGACTAACCTCAATGTCCAGTGTTGCCAAAGGAGACAAATCCTCCTTTTGCCTACTCATGTTTTATGTTTAGTATGAGATATAGCGTGATTTTCTGTTTTCATTTGGGATTCTATTTGGGATTTTAGAGGTCTGGCATCGTAAAGGGTGCAACTGCCCAGTTACCTGTTTGCAGACAGTACTGTTTTTAAAATGCTGACCAGAATTCTGTGCAGCAGAATTCTCTCTCTTTCCTCAGCACTGAATGCAGCTTGTTTTGGGATTCCTGTTCGGCTTGAGGTAGCCTCAGTTATTTCACATTCACGGGCACCAACCTCACTTTAAGATATGTTACCTGCATTTCCCAAACTGTTGTGGTTAAAAAGATGCAATGCTGTGATACCCCATCTATTTGCTAAATCCCATCTGAAACTACCCTTTTTTTGCAAGCCATTTTGCTTTCCAGTGCTTCACACCTAAGGTGGGAATGAAAATGAGGCAATTTTGGAGGTTTCCATGGCTGATGTCCTCCTGCTAGCAAAGGCTGTGACCCATTCCCTATGTGCCACCTGAGGCAGGAGCATTCAGGTGAGCTCAAAAATGTGTGGTTTTGCCTTGTCAGTCTGTCACCATGTCTGCAAGATTGATAGGGTATGGTCATGAATAAACATATGGCATTTTTGTGGAGTCTCCCTTGAATATAAAGCAATCCAGTAATTCCTGAAGTAAAAGGGAAGTGCAGGAGGGGGAAGATGGGAGAGTCAAATCCTGCTTCACAAGAGGTTCTTTCCTTTGGACAGAAGTCAGCCACTATGTAAATAGAAGCAAAGGCAGGTAATGAAACAGAAAATAGCCCATTAATCTTGCTCTCCTGGAGGTTTTGTGGCAAATCTGTAATTGCTGTCCATGGAGGGGTGGATCAGTCTACTAGACCACCAGCAAAGCTTTATGATACTCTGGCAATTACAGGCATTGCCATATTTCCAGCAAAGGTTTAGCTTTGTGGCTCAGGGCACCAAAAACCTGATTACTAACTTCCCTCCAGACAGTGAGGAATCACATATTTTTCTCTTATCTGTTTTCCATTTAAAGATAAAAGTGGCAGTAACTGCTTTTCTCTGTTGCAGCTTGGAATAGTAGTTTACATAAAATATACAGATTAATACAGGAATAAGGCTCTAAGATGAAATCACCCCACATGTTAACACAGAAGGCTGCTGAGTAATCCCCCACAGGCACACAGATAAGTCTTGTAAGATAACATGGTAACCCTCTGTGTATAAATTCTGACTTTCCTATAAAACTCCATTCTTTTTCAATTTCCGTGGAGTTTACACATGTGCACTGCCATTGTCTGGAGATAAGCCCACACAATTGTTTGAGAGGAAATTGTTGTTGCAGGTAAAATGTCCTGTGGTGAACTTCTCAAAGTCTGCTATGCTTAACTTCCTTTTTATCTTTAGAGTTCAAGTTCTGAACTTTCTGTACAACTCTGGTCTTCTCCAAGGCTCAGTGATTTTTACAGTTCAAAGATTTAGGGGTTTAGCTGGAGACATTTTTCTGTTGATTCTTTTTTGAAATGCTTTCTTCAGAAGTGTCTCGGTTGCATGCCTGCAGCTGAGAGGCACATATAGTGTGGAAAAGGTCCTGTCCTTAGCCTGGAATGTTGCTGCATCTTCAAAATCAAGGATGACTTCCTCATAATACTTTCTTTTAATGTTTCCTTTCATAATGCATGACAGGAAGCTTTCCCTTATTTTGGTCTTTTTAGGACCACCTCTCCATTCTACAAATCCTCCCCTATTTGCTTTCTAGGAACCTTATGGAGTTGTTTAGGACTCACCCTTTAATGCTTTCTAGGACTCCATCTGGTTTTCCTTTCTAGGCTTCTTCCCCTGCTTTGTGATTTCTTGGAATTTTCCCCAATTTGTAGGAACCAATTCATTTTGCTTTCTAGAAATTCTGCTTTTTAGGACTGCTCCTTGGTGCTTTCTGGGACAATTTGATGTTGTCTAGGATTCCTGGGATGCATCTATAATAATTGTCCACATTTTCTAAGATCACACCAGTTTAATCCCACCCCAGGAAATTTCCAGATTGATTATGCTTCCCCCCATGTCTCTGGGGAACCGCAATGTCTTCTTTCCCTATCCATTTCCTAGGAATGTTCCCATCCTGTGAATTTCTGCTCTGCTTTCCAGCAATTCCTCATTGATTTCTAGGACTGTCTACATAGAAGGAAGTCCTCTGAACCTTCTAAGAGGAGTTCCTAATTTCCTCTGTAGAAATGCCTTATTTGCTTTCTAGTGGTTTGTCCTTGCTTTTCCAGGGATGGTCCCTTTTGAGGAAAAATTTATTTTCTTTCTGGCTATTCCCTGTTTGTCTTTCCAGAATCCCTCCATATCTTTGCAGGAAATCCCCCATGTTGCTTTCTGTCACTTGCTTCCTTAATAATTCCCTCTTGTCTTCTAGGAAGCCTCTTCTTTTTGATAAATTCAGTCTCATACCTGGGAATTCTCTGCTTTCAGGGAATTTCCTACTGTGCTTTCAAGGAATTTTCTCTTTTAATTCCAGCAGTTCCCCAGTGCTACCTGGAAAGTTCAGTGTTCTTTTTAGAATTTATAAACCATGTTTATTTTCTTAGAGGGTTTATTTTGCTCTTCTACTTGCTTTGAGTTCTCTGCTGCTGTTGAGAATTTAGTGCTTGCTTTTCTTAGAAGTCCTCATGTATTTTCTAATAATTCTCTTCTTCCTTTCTAGGACACCTTTTTTTTTTTTTTTGTGAAAACTGTCAAAGTGACACTTCTAAGCAACAGATCTGCTTTTAAAAACCTCCTTTAGCTTTCAGAGAATTAAAAGTCATTGGTGATTTTGAGTAAAGGTGGCTCAGGGAACAAGTAACGATCAGGATATCCTCAATTGCCAAAGAAGTGGAGAAGCAAGTCTCAAAAATCCTTTACAGACAGATTCTCCATGATTTGAGCGGGAATTCCTTCATGCCAATAAAAGTGTGCATGCCATACTGGTTTTGTAAGTACCTCCACCTCCAATTTAACTTGAACCTTAGCCAGGGCATGTCAGATGGTCGAGTTAAGAATGCAGCATTTTTAAACAAAAAGTGGAATCTCCTTTTTCTTCATGTAGCTGCTGTACACATTAAGAAGGCTTTGCTGGCACAACAGTGCCAGTCAAGGTGACAGCTTGGCTTTGGCACGGAGGCAGAACTCTGCAGCATGAGCCTCAGCTGCTCAGTGATTAGTGCTCACTGACACCAAACCCTTTTAGGCTGCATTAATTTTAGCAGGATTTGTGAAATCTGAGCAGCTAAGTAAATAAGACTATCAAAGAGATATGCCTCAGGATGGTAGCTCTGTAGAAAAGCATAGCATCTCTTAATTTTCTTTTCTGAGGTACAATAGGATGTTATCTTGCTGTAGCATGAGGGTCAAATAGAAATTAGTCACAAACCCCAAAACAAAAATGGAAAAATCCTAGGACTTCACATTTAATGCTATACCAAAATCCACTGGTTTTTCAAAACCTGAACCTCATAGTATAAAACTATTACATGTTTAAATGTTTTCCTCTTTTCTTTTCTTTTTTTTTCCTTTTTTTTTTGTCTCTTATTGCTGCAGACATTTAACTTGAAATCACCAAATGACAGTGAGAAATGTCAAGGTAACTTGTTTGTTGCTTACCTGATGCAATTTAAGCGATGCTGACATCACACACTGACCACATTGTCAGCTAAAGATAAGTTTTGGTTCATCCACCACTGTCAGCAAAGCATTCCCTTATCATCTTTCTCAGCTATTTGTTTGGATATCATTAAATTATTCAGGCTGCGGCTTGTTTAATCTTTCAGGTCACTGCTACCAAAAGAGATAAAGTTTATTAAGAGTGCAGGTACGATGATGTTGGAGGGAGAAAAATGGATGGAGAGTGTTTGTGGAGCTTATCTTTATTCATGAAGCCCTTGAGGGTGATGGGGAAGGGTACCAGGAATCCACACAGGCTGTTGGCTCCTGCAGCCGTGTT